>CM038142.1:426956646-427305745 GCA_021437245.1 Aegilops speltoides | reverse complement strand
CAAGTGTGTTAAGCGCAAGCAAGTTTCACGAAGGTAGTAGGTAAAACATACAAAGGGATGTAATGGGGTAAGGATGTAATGTAGCAAACCTTGTCGTGGGGCGTCCTTTGTATAGAAACTTGTCTTGCGGAGGAGCCGACTCGTGGCTAAGTTAAGCCCTTGATTTGTTTCGAGTCCGCTCAATGATGAAAGCCTTTGCAACTAGCCCGCGAGGTTTCTTGCGGAAGCTTAACACCGCCCGGCCTGCTGATGTTCCACACTCAACAAGCGTGTATCTGCAGAAGCAAGTCCCCTAAAAGCGTGAAGTATAAACATACAAAGGCGAAACATAGCATTGCATTGCCCAACATGAAGTTCGTATAAAAAGTAACTTATTGCGGTATTTATCTAAGTTGTTTCATGACTGAAATAACAGCGACAAGGAAAAAGCGAGAAAGGCATCGGCTGGACCCGACAAACCGGGCGTTCTTTGGGGCTGTAGTACCAAAGATTCCTTCGCGGCAAGCCAGGGTCCCCGGGCTCTGCGATGCCAGTGGCAGAACAAAAGAGAAGAGCTGAGGAGCTCCTGCGTCCGACAAGCCAGAGTTGCCGGGGGCTGTGATATCAGATAAGTTTTTCATCCCTCATCATGCATCCTCTTATGGACTGGAGAATGCGAGGCCGCGTCCTTGAACGAGCGTGCCTTGTATGGAAAAACTCTGTCTTGTGGAGGAGCGAATCATGACCAAGTTAAGCCCTTGATTTGTTTCGAGTCCGCTCAACAATGCAAGTCTTACCGCAAGCTGCCCGACAAGGTTTCTTGCGAAGCAACACCGCTAGCGGGCTGCTGATGTTCCGCACTCAGCAAGTGTGCTTGCGCCGGCAAGTTCCCTCATAGCGTAGGGTGGAAACATACAAGGCACGGAATCAAGTAAAGGATAAAACTCGGCAAGCATTCCCCTCTCTTCATTAAAAAACATCCCATTTCAGTACAAGTCCATAGAGGATGAAAAACATGAAAGAGAGGATTACAAGTTTTAAATGCAGCTAAGGCCCGAAGGCTTACAAATTAAAAAAAGATAAGATGTCCGTAATCCCTCTCCTGTTTCTCTCTTCAGGAGATAGCTCAAGGAGGCCCCGGCAAGGGAAGTTTGCCGAGAAGGGCAAAAGGGGCGCCTCGGTGAGCTACGGGTGCCAGAAGACACCAAGAGAACATCCGGGGCGGCGGGGGCTTGGCGGAGGCAGGCGCGGAAGCGAGCTCGAAGGCAGGCGGCGGGGCGTCGGCCTGCCTGTCGAGGCACCACGCCCTCGTACTCGACTTGACGGCCTTGCCGCCACCCCTCTTCCTCTTCCGCAGCCTCCCTACGCCCAACCGCCCAGGAGGCGATCCGGAGTTGAGGCGTCGGCGACCGGATGATGGGGTCGCCCGGTGGCGCGTGGTGACGGCCAACGCCTAGTCGGACCCACCGCCCGTCCTCGTCGTTCTTGTCGCTCTCCTCCTCGTCACTCTCGCTCGAGAGTCTTCGCTATCGGAGGAGCTGTCCACGCAACATCTCGCCCGGGTGCGGAGTCCACGAAGACCTTGACGGCGAGAAGGTCGCCCTCCATTAACAAAATGGAGGGTGAACCCCAGCTGTCAAGCTGTGGATCTTGGTGACGTCTTCCACCCTCGATCGAAATACATCACGCCGGGGGCTGGGGATCGACACTAACTCGCGTGCGCTGATCCCACAGCCCTCATGCGCAACTCCAACATCTCGGTGGGTCCGCTCCATCCCGCTAGCAAGCGGGCCCGGAGAAGGCGGAAGCGGCAACGAGGTGCCCAGGCAGCCAACAACGAAGAACTCCTGGGATCGGCCCGGTGTGGACCGCCTCGAGGAGGAGCTGCTAAGCGGAGGCGGGGTGGCGCACCGCCCGGCTGCCTCTTCCCAGGCGCTCCGTCCGCCCTCGACCTCGCCATTTACTCGCCCCTCCCTCTTCCCCTCGTGGCTGGCTCCGCCACCGGCCGCGAGGATAGAGAGGCGCTGCTGAGTGGCGACCCTTGCAGCGACGATGAAGGACCAGGGTTCCCTTCCTCCATGGCGGGTGAGAAGAAGAGAAGCGAAGTTGAAGAAAGGAGAAGAGGAGGAAGTGCGGGATTTTGCGCTCCCCTTCCGCCCTTTTAAGGAGTGAGGTGGGGCTCGGCCCCGCCAGCTCAATCGAGACACGGGAGAGAAGCGGACAGGGCCGACCCACCACCTCCGCCAGTGGCGGCTCGGTTCCCCACCTTCACCGCCCATGACCCCACGCGCATGGGGCAGCGTGGCAGGCAAGCGGGCAGGCGACGATGAAGTGACCTCACCCTGCCCGTGATCACGAGGTGGGCCTTGAAAAAGCGCGACACTACCCACGCCTCCACGGCCTTGCAATCGGCGCGTGCCATTACTGAGAGGACGCGTGGAAGGAGTGGGTTTTGAGTGGACCCAGGCGGCGTGCCCGTGCCTTTGTTTTGGGCTGGCCCAACAACACTCGGCACCGTGTATGGCCAGAGGCCGAGGCGCTGTCGGTGTACTAAAGTAGGGTACCTTAGTACCCCAAACTTGTCTGCAGGCGGTCATGGCGCCCAGCGACAAGGCTTGCCGGCGCCGCCAAGACCCTCCATCATTTCCTATTACTGCCATTCAAGAACAAAGTACCAACTAAGAAGACAAAGGCCCGACAAGAGGCTTGCAGGAAGGCCAACCAGGTGCTCGAGAGGACTTGCTTGGACGCCCGTGCGTCGGCAAAGGTTCAGGCGAACAGCTCTTTGCCGGCGCCAACAAAGAAGGGCGGCAAGCGCTTGCCGCAGCAAGGCTGCCACCCGCACCCAAACTCCAGCGCATCCAGCAGCGTGTCACCCAGGGGCCATCCCAGAGCACGCGTGGCGGCATTGCACCCTATCTTGAACAAGGTGGCAAGCGGAGCTGACAAGGAGGCCATCGTGGGGTGGCTCACCTAGCGGTCGTTTCTTTGCCTTTGTTGGGGAGACGGACGGGCATTAAATGCCCTTGTCCCCCGCCGTCGAGTTAGGTAGGGACACTGGTTAATTTCTTGTTGTACCAACCTGCATTTTACTCTTTTACCCCTCTTCCCTCGCTGCCACCGTGGGTGCCCCTTGAGACTATAAAGGGAGGCCCATGCGCGCGTAGAAGGGGTTCATGCGATTCGAACTTTTCCACACTAGGGTTCCGCCGTTCGTAGATCCAACACCACTATACGCTCGCGTCCTCGAGCAGCAAGAACAAATACAAAACACAAAGCAGTAGTAGGAGTTTTATCTCTCCGGAGAGCTCCGAAGCTGGGTAAAAATCGCCCGTCTCCCCCGCGCGCCCGACCTCGATCTGCCCTGCGCACGCCCTCCGCTCCCTTGCCGGACTAGAAGGGGCCCCCCTGCCCCATAGGTGCTCGTGGCCACAGAGAGACGCCCCGACACCAGCTTTGGCCTTCTCGGCGCCGCCTCCATCGCCGGACTGCTCGACCACTAGTACATCCTTAGCCTTTCTCTTTCTATTATTCCGCCTCCGGTTCTCTTTGCCGGGGCAGCATCCTCACTGTCAGATCCTTCTGCTCCTGCGTTCTCTCCAGGGAGTTTCCTCCCCTCCTCAGCACGTGCACACTTGTCAGCCAGAGCATATAGCTCGCTGACATCTCTGATTTTGCACATCGCCATCTCCTCCCTCATCCTGCGGCTACTCATGTTTCGATGGAACAGCTAATAACCGCAGGGTGGACATCTAGGATGTTCGCTGCACTGGCTGAATCTCTGTATGTACTTGCGCGGGGTTCTCCTTCCTTACAGGCGGCGGATGAAGGTCGCTCTCCACGGCCATGGGGTTTGTGGCACTTTGTGAAAGCGCCGACAAACAATGATAATCTGGTCATACGAAGAGATGGGTTGTCGGCAAGTGCATGAGCCAAGATCGGCGTTGGGCTTGAGCACCAGCGAGAAGTAGTTGGCGAGATCTTCTTGTCGCGTCCCCGACAGCCTGCACGCGATGGTGTGAAGCGGCGAGGAACTCCGGCGGATGTATCCTGCCATCGTACTTCTCGAGCACGTATGGCGAAGTTCTTGGTGCTTGGGCCCCTTTGGACTGCCGCAGCTCCGCGGGTGAACACAGGGGCAACCTACGCGTCGGCAAGTTGCTGTTCCCCTGGCGCATGCATATCAACATGGGCCCAGCGCTGGTCGGTGACGTCGCGCTTCTCTTGACGCTCGATCGCGACGTGCGGCGTCTTCGTGTCGTCGTTCTTGGAGAACTTGGCGTTGATCACGGCGAGCTCGCGGAGTCCGGCGGCAGCGGTGGAGTCGATGTCGAGTTGGCCCGGCGAGTCGGCGATCTTGGCCTTGAGGCGGGAGTGCGGTGGTGGCACCCCAGCAGTCTTGTCGGCGTCGGCTCGCGCTGGGCGTCTTGCCGGGCTTCGATGTGCTTTCGGTTGCTGGGGCTTGTCGCCGTTAAGCGGCCGATGAGGCTCGAATGGTGGCCCTCGATCGTCGATCTTATCTGGCTGGAGGGTAATCTAAAGCAGTTTGGGCTCGGGCGATGCTTCCTCTGGAGTCTTGGGTGGCGGTGGCGGCGGCGAGTGCGGGATATGCTCAAACTTCTGCGGTGTTAGAAGGAGCAACATCTCGTCGAGCGACCGCCTTTTCTTTTCGTGCGGCGTGTTGGCGTGTATGTTGGCCTTGGCGTCCGCGACCCACCAGCAGCCTTGTTCCAGCGAGTATGGTGCTAGGAGCACCGTGGCTGTCGATCTGCACCTCTTGGGAGGTGCGGTGGATGTCTGAGCGGAAGCTTGCGGGGCCTTGTCCTTAGACTGGTGACGGCGTGAGTCCCCGTCGGCGCCCGCTCCTCCGCCGGCGTCCACCCACCGCCCGTTTGCTCCGGTGGCGGTAGGATAGTCGTGAAGCGGGCGGACCACCTCGAAGCCTTCTTCTTGGTGGCATGTCGATGAAGATGTTGATGTAAGCAGCGCGACGCGCGGATCGAGGTTCGCACAACCTCGGCGCCACCACTGGCGCGCCAAAGATGTAAGTGAAGCGAACACCTATAGGGGCAGGGCCCCTTCGGTCCGGCAAGGAGGCGGGGCGCCTGAAAAGCAGATCGGGCGAAGCAGAGATTTTACCCGGCGGAGCTCTCCGGAGATAAAACTCCTCTTTGCTGCTTTGTGTCTATATTTTGTTCTTGCTCGAGGCGTGGGTGTGTTGTAGTTTGAATGAGTGAACCCCTTCTCGTGCGCATGGGCCTCCTTTTTATAGTCTAAAGGGGTCACCGACAGGTAACAGCGTAGAGAGAGGGTAAAAAAGTAAAAGCAGGGGTTGGTACAACCGCTATCATGATGTCCCCTACCTAACTCGGCGGCGGGGACAAGGGCATTAATGCCCGTCCGATCGCTCAAACAGTGTAGGAAGCGACCGTTAGGAGGCGCCACGATCGCCACGATGGCCTCCTTGTCATCTTAACTTGCCACCTTGCACGCTTGGCTGCCTGACTACCCGCCCGTGCACGGGAGCGATCTGCGGCGACACGTCGTCGGATCTTGTTGGGCGTGGGCGCAGAGTGGTAACCGCCCACGGCAAGCACCTTGCGCGATCGCCGTCTTATCGCACCCGCAAAGCTTGCGCTTCGCGGGTCTTGGTTAGCCTTCGGCAAGCTCCTCTTCTTTGGGGTCTTGTCCTTCTAGGCAAGCTTCTCTTGTCGAGCCTCACCTTCACGAGTTAACACTTTGTTCTTGAATGGCGTAATAGGAAGAAGCGAAGGATCTTGGCGGGCCTTGGCAAAGCCTTGCCGCCAGACGCGCTGCCGTGCACAAGTTCGGGATACTAAGGTACCCCTACTTTAGTACACCGACACTTTGCATAATGAATGCCTTACCCACCGCTATCTTCTTGGCTGCCTGAATCTCCTGAAGGGCTTTCCGGGCTTCGGCCCTGGCGTCTTGCACGCTTTGGAGGGCCTTCGCAAGCTCGGACTCTTGCGTCTTGGACTCACGCTCCAAGGACTCAATTTTTTTGAGGAAGTCCTGAAGCTCTTGCTGGACCTCATTAACCCGAGCCTCCTGTTTCTCTCGCTTGGTGCACTCCTTGGCCGCCTTGTTTTAGGCCTCTGACAACGCCTTCTTAAGGGCCACCACTTCGGTCATCGCCCCTATTAAAATTCATGATGCCTCTATTAGCATCAACGATTTTTCCTTTATATGACACACGGACGGGGTATCGCTTACCTTTGTTCTCCTCGAGCTGCCTCTTCACGAGGCCGAGCTCTTCCTCGGCCTGCCCAGAGTTACCTTGATCTGAGACCTCCTTGATGAGGCCGCATTGGCCAGCAGCGAAGCCTGCTTATTCACATAGACATAATATGATTAGACTCCTGTGGATGTTATTTGATCCTCTGTTCGTCCTTTCTTTCCAAACACCAAACAGAGCATCAGGGGCTACTGCCTATACTGTGATATTTTCTCATAAACTAAATTACTTACCTCAAAGCCTGTTAGGGGGCTGGCGCAGGCTTCGGTCAGTCCGCTTTTGGCAGACCGAACCTTCTCAATCACCGCACTCATAAGAGTACAGTGTTCTTTATCAATGGAAGCGCCCTGCAGCGCTTCCAGCAAGTTGTCCGATGCCTCTGGATGGACAGAGGTCCTCGGCACAGGAGGCTCGCCCCCCTTAGCGAGGGGCTGCCTGCCTGAGTCCGGAACCACTTGGAGGTTCCGGCCAGATATCCAGTGAGGCCAAACTGATCGGCCCCCTCATCAAAATCCATGGGGGTCTTCCTCCCCATGTGCCCGGCGTCGGGGATTTCGCCTTGGGGCACCTCCAGAACTGTCTCCCCCTGGACCGGTATCCTCTGAGACAACACCTCGGTGTCGTCCGTGGGCCGGGGGGTGGTGGCCGTCGGGAGCGAGTCCATGTTCATCGCCGACGCGCTCAAAGACACATCCGATGAGGATACGTCAATGCGGGCTTTGGGCGGACTTCTCGATCATATTCAGCATGATAAGACGCAATAAAGCAAAACATGCCGGAAGTATTATGGTATTCAGATACTTATGACTTCGCTAGGGGCTTGTCCCTGGGCAGCCACTCCTCGTCGCTATAGGCGGCTGTTGTGGAGTGGTCCGGAGGGAGGGTCCTTCCCTTCTTGGACCCTTCGGCCTCCCCAGACGGGGCGGCCTTCCTTTTCTTCTCCGCCTCGTTTCGGGGGGGGGAGGGTTTTCCTCTTCCTCCTCCACGTTTTCGTTGGAGGAGTGCGCCTCGGTGTCTTTGGATGATGAGCCCGACGCCACCTTGCGCCAGAGACCTTTCCTGGTCCCCGTGGCCTTCTTCTTGGCCTTCTTCTCCAGCACCTCGTAAGGTCCCGGAAACAGCATCTCCGTGGGGAAGCGTTGCCAGATCTTGAGTAGCGGGCAGACGATTGATCTGCTCATTGTCGCTACCAGTCTGTTAAATTGGCATGGAGGCTTAGATTCCTCCCACGAACATACTGGGGAAAGACACATATTGTGAAATACAGGTATCTTACCGGATTGGCGTGGCGCTTCGCCCTCAGTACGCGATCTTCGGTAATGGGAGAAGGTACCTCAGCGGCTTGAACATCACCTTCCAGACGTCTTTGTGCGTCGTGTCGAAGAGCTCTCGCAGCGTCTGGTGTTCGGCCGGGTCGAACTCGCACATATTGAATGCCCGTCTTTGACACGGAAGGATCCGGTGGAAGAGCATGACCTGGACCACATTGACAAGCTTGATTTTCTTGCTTATCATATTTATGACACAGTTCTGGAGTCCGGTCAGCTCCGTTGGCTCACCCCAGGCTAACCCCTTCCTTTTCCAGGAGGTAAGCCGCATGGGGATGCCGGATCGAAATTCGGGGGCCGCCGCCCAGTTGCAGTCGTGCGGCTCGGTGATATACAAACCACCTCGATTGCCAACCCTTCACGGTCTCCTCATAGGAGCCTTCGAGCCAGGTGACGTTGGGCATCTTGCCCACCATGGTGCCTCCGCACTCCGCTTGTCGACCGACCACTATCTTCGGCTTCACGTTGAAGATCTTCAACCACAGGCCGAAGTGGGGTTTGATGCGGAGGAAGGCCTCGCACACGACGATAAATGCCGAGATGTTGAGGATGAAATTGGGGGCCAGATCATGGAAATCCAGCCCATAGTTGAACATGAGCCCACGGACAAATGGGTGGAGGGGGAATCCCAGTCCGCGGATGAAGTGGGCAAGAAACACGACCCTCTCATGGGGTTCTGGAGTAGGGACGATCTGCCCTGCGTCCGGAAGCCGGTGCACAATGTTTGCGGCCAGGTATCCGGCTTCTCGGAGCTTCGTAATGTTCTCCTCCGTAACGGAGGAGGACATCAACTTGCCTCCCGCTCCGGACATGTTTGGAATGGCTTTGAGGATAAGGTGAGAACGTCTTGAGCTTGCGTTGGTTTTCCTCGAAGAGGAGAGGTGATGCAGCAAAGTGTAGTGTAAGTATTTCCCTCGGTTTTGAGAACCAAGGTATCAATCCGATGGGAGGCTCCTCAAAAGTCCCGCACCTACACAAACAAGCGAGAACTTCAACCAACGCAATAAAGGGTTGTCAATCCCTTCACGCCACTTGTGAAAGTGAGATCTAATAAAGATAGTATGATAAGATAAATATATTTTGGTATTTTATAAGATAGATGCAAAAAGTAAAGATGCAAATAAAGTAGATTGAAAGCAAATATGATAAGAGATAGACCCGGGGCCATAGGTTTCACTAGAGGCTTCTCTCAAGATAGCATAAGTATTACGGTGGGTGAACAAATTCTTGTCGAGCAATTGATAGAAAAGCGCATAGTTATGAGATTATCTAGGCATGATCATGTATATAGGCATCACGTCCATAACAAGTAGACCGACTCCTGCCTACATCTACTACTATTACTCCACACATCGACCGACTCCTGCATGCATCTAGAGTATTAAGTTCATAAAACGAGCAACACATTAAGCAAGATGACATGATGTAGAGGATAAACACATGCAATATGATATAAACCCCATCTTGTTATCCTCGATGGCAACAATACAATCGTGTCTTGCAACCCTTTACATCACTGGGTAAGAACACATAAAGATTGAACCCAAAGCTAAGCACTTCTCCCATGGCAAGAAAGACCAATCTAGTAGGCCAAACCAAACTGATAATTGAAGAGACTTGCAAAGATAACTCAATCATACATAAAAGAATTCAGAGAAGATTCAAATATTATTCATAGATAAACTTGATCATAAACCCACAATTCATCGGATCTCGACAAACACACATAAAAAGAGTTTACATCGAATAGATCTCCACAAGAGAGGGAGAACATTGTATTGAGATCCAAAAGAGAAAGAAGCCATCTAGCTAATAACTATGGACCCGTGGGTCTGTGGTAAACTACTCACAACTCATCGGAGGGCAAGGATGTTGATGTAGAGGCCCTCCGTGGTTGCTTCCCCCTCCGTGAGTGCCGTGAAGGCTCCAAGATGGGATCTCACGGATCTGAGAAGGTTCTGGCGGTGGAAATTGTGTTTCGTGGTGCTCTGGATGTTTTCGGGTATGTAGGTATATATAGGAGGAAGAAATGCGTCGGTGGCGCCCAGGGCCCACGAGACAGTAGCGCCCTAAGGTGGGGCGCCCTCCTATCTCGTGGGGCCCTCGAGCTTTCTTGACTTGCACTCCAAGCTCTCCGGATCACGTTTGTTCCAAAAATCACGCTCCCGAAGGTTTCATTCCGTTTGGACTCCGTTTGATATTCCTTTTCTTCGAAATACTGAAATAGGCCAAAAAACAACAATATGGGCTAGGCCTGCGGTTAGTAGGTTAGTCCCAAAAATGATATAAATGTGTAAAATAAAGCCCATAAACATCCAAAGGGGTAATATGATAGCATGGAACAATCAAAAATTATAGATACATTGGAGGAGTATCAAGCATCCCCAAGCTTAATTCCTACTCGTCCTCGAGTAGGTAAATGATAAGAAGAGAATTTTTGATGTGGAATGCTACCTAGCATATTTCATAATGTAATTTTCCTTATTGTGGCATGAATGTTCAGATCCAAATGAATACAAAATAAAAGTTCATATTGACATAAGAAATAGTAATACTTCAAGCATACTAATCAAAGTAATCATGTCTTCTCAAAATAACATGGCTAAAGAAAGTTATCCCTACAAAATCATATAGTCTGGCTATGCTCTATCTTCATCACACAAAGTATTTAATCATGCACAACCCCGATAACAAGCCAAGAAATTGTTTCATACTTTAATAATCTCAAACTTTTTCAATTTTCACGCAATACATGAGCGTGAGCCATGGACATATCACTATATGTGGAATAGAAGAGTGGTTGTGGAGAAGACAAAAAGGAGAAGATAGTCTCACATCAACTAGGCGTATCAACGGGCTATGGAGATGCTCATTAATAGATATCAATGTGAGTGAGTAGGGATTGCCATGCAACGGATGCACTAGAGCTATAAATATATGAAAGCTCAACAAAAGAAACTAAGTGGGGTGCATCCAACTTGCTTGCTCACGAAGACCTAGGGCACTTTGAGGAAGCCCATCATTGGAATATACAAGCCAAGTTCTATAATGAAAAATTCCCACTATTATATGAAAGTGACAACATATGAGGCTCTCTAATATGAAGATCATGGTGCTATTTTGAAGCACAAGTGTGGAAAAAGAGATAGTAGCATTGTCCCTTCTCTCTTTTTCTCTCATTTTATTTTTTTTTTTCTTTTTTATTTTTTTTCTTTGGCCTTCTTTTTTTTCTTTCTTTTGGCCTTTCTCTTTTTTTTTTATTTTTTTTCTTTTTGTAAAGTCCGAAGTCTCATCCCGACTTGTGGGGGAATCATAGTCTTCATCATCCTTTCCTCACTAGGACAATGCTCTAATAATGAAGATCATCACACTTTTATGGATTTACAACTCAAAGCTAGAACAAGATATGACTCTATATGAATGCCTCCGGCGGTGTACCGGGATATGCAATGAATCAAGAGCGACATGTATGAAAATTATGAAGGTGGCCTTGCCACAAATACAATGTCAACTACATGATCATGCAAAAAGCAATATGACAAAAGTAATGCGTGTCATATGAACGGAACGGTGGAAAGTTGCATGGCAATATATCTCGGAATGGCTATGGAAATGCCATAATAGGTAGGTATGGTGGCTGTTTTGAGGAAGGTAAATGGTGGGTGTATGGTACCGGCGAAAGTTGCGCGGTACAAGAGAGGCTAGCAATGGTGGAAGGGTGAAAGAGTGCGTATAATCCATGGACTCAACATTAATCAAAAGAACTCATATACTTGTTGCAAAAATTTAGAAGTCATCAAAAACCAAAGTACTACGCGCATGCTCCTAGGGGGATAGATTGGTAGGAAAAGACCATCGCTCGTCCCCGACCGCCACTCATAAGGAAGACAATCAATAAATAAAATTGTGCTCCAACTTCATCACAAAGCGGTTCACCATACGTGCATGCTACGGGAATCACAAACTTCAACACAAGCATTCTTTAAATTCATAATCACCCAACTAGCATGACTTTAATATCACTACCTCCATATCTCAAAACAATTATCAAGCATCAAATTGATCATAGCATCCAATTCACTTTCTATGATAGTTTTTATTATACCCAACTTGGATGCTCATCATTCTAGGACCAACTTTATGATCATAGCAAATACCATGCTGTTCTAAAAGACTCTCAAAATAATATAAGTGAAGCATGAGAGACTAGCAATTTCTTCAAAATTAAGACACCACCGTGCTCTAAAAGATATAAGTGAAGCACTAGAGCAAAAACTATCAAGCTCAAAAGATATAAGTGAAGCACATAGAGTATTCTAGCAAATTCTAATCAAATAGGCTTCTCCCAAAAGGTGTGTACAGCAAGGATGATTGTGGTAAACTAAAAAGCAAAGACTAATATAATACAAGGCGCTCCAAGCAAAACACATATCATGTGGCGAATAAAAATATAGCTCAAGTAAAGTTACCAATGAGCGAAGGCGAAAGAGGATGCCTTCCGGGGCATCCCCAAGCTTAAACTTTGGCTATCCTTGAATATCTTGGGGTGCCATGGGCATCCCCAAGCTTAGGCTCTTGCCACTCCTTATTCCATAGTCCATAAAAGCTTTACCCAAACTTGAAAACTTCACAATACAAAACTCAACAGGAAATCTCATAAGCTCCGTTAGTGAAAGAAAACAAAACCACCACATAAGGTACTGCAATGAACTCATTATTTATTTATTTTGGTGTTAAACCTACTGTATTCCAACTTCTTTATGGTTTATAAACTAATTTACTAGCCATAGATGCATTGAAATAAGCAAACAACACACGAAAAACAGAATCTGTCAAAAACAGAACAGTCTGTAGCAATCTGTAACTAACGAAAACTTATGGAACTCTAAAAATCCTAGGAAGTCCTAGACAATTTGTCTATTGAACAGCAGAAAAAAGAATCAACGCAAAAGCACGTTCCTGTGATTTAGAAAAATTATATTTGTGCGCGCAAAGTTTCTGTTTTTCAGCAGAATCAAATCAACTATCATCGTAGGTTATCCTATAGGTTCTACTTGGCACAAACATTAATTAAAAGATAAAAACACATCTAACCATAAGGTAGATGCAAGATTTATTACTAAACAAGAGCAAAAACAAAAAACATAAAGAAAAATTGGGTTGCCTCCCAACTAGCGCTATTGTTTAACGCCCCTAGCTAGGCATAAAAACAAAGATAGATCTAACGAGTGCCATATTTGGCACTAAATTCATAAGTAGCATGCATGATAGATTCATAAGGTAATTTGACTTTCTTTCTTGGAAAGTGCTCCATGCCTTTCTTTAATGGAAATTGGAATCTAATGTTCCGTTCCTTCATATCAATAATCGCACCAATCGTTCTAAGGAAAGGTCTACCAAGAATCATAGGGCAAGAAAGATTGCAATCTATATCAAGAACGATAAAATCTACGGGCACCAAATTTCTATTTGCAACAATAAGAACATCATTGATCCTTCCCATAGGCTTTTTAATGGTGGAATCCATAAGGTGCAAATTTAAAGAGCAATCATCAAGATCATGGAAACCTAGAATATCACATAAAGTTTTGAATCGTGGAAACACTAGCACCCAAATCACACAAAGCAAAACACTCATAATCTTTAATTCTAATCTTTATAGTAGGTTCCCACTCATCATTAAGTTTTCTAGGTATAGAAACTTCCAAATTAAGTTTTTCATCATAAGATTGCATCAAGGCATCAACAATATGTTTGGTAAAAGCTTTATTTTGACTATAAGCATGAGGAGAATTAACAACGGATTGCAACAAGGAAATACAACCTTTTAAAGAGCAATTATCATAATCAAATTCCTTGAAATCCGAGATAGTAGGTTCAATATTATTAGAAGTTGAGGATTCTCCAATCTCACTTTTACCAAATTTAGCATCAAGATCTAAAGACTCGAATTTTGGGGCGCCTTCTAGGCAAAGTTGATTCATCATCACTCCCATAATCATCAAAATTCATATTGCAAAACATAGATCTAATCGGAGACGCATCAATAACTTTAAGATCCTCATCATTATTTTCATGAAGACTAGAAGAACACGCTTTTATAAAGCTTTCTTTTTATACGCAATCTAGCGGTTCTTTCCTTGCACTCGTCAATGGAAATTCTCATTACTTTGAGAGACTCATTGATATCATGCTTAGGAGAAGAAGATCCAAGTTTAAGAGAATTAACATCAAGCGAAAGTCTATCAACGTTCCTAGCCAATCGTCAACTTTGAGCAATTTTTCTTCAAGCAAGGCATTAAAATTCTTTTGAGAAATGATAAATTCTTTCACACTGTTCTCAAAATCAGAGGGCATCTTATTAAAATTACCATAATAATTATTGTAGGAATTTCCATAATTATTAGAGGGATTACTAGGGAACGGTCAAGCATTAAAATTTCCTCTATAAGCGTTGTTTCCAAAACTATTCCTACCAACAAAATTCACATCCATAGATTCATTATTATTCTCAATCAAGGAAGACAAAGGCATATCATTGGGATCAAGAGGAGTATTTTTAGTAGCAAACATCTTCATAAGTTCATCCATCTTTCCACTCAAAACATTGATTTCTTCTATAGCATGCACTTTTTTACTAGAAGATCTTTCGGTGTGCCATTGAGAATAATTAGCCATAATATTATCAAGCAATTTTGAAGCATCTCCTAATGTGATTTCCATAAACATGCCTCCCATGGCCGAATCTAAGAGGTTTCTAGAAGCAAAGTTCAAACCGGCATAAAAATTTTGTATGATCATCCATAAATTGAAACCATGAGTAGGGCAATTGCGAAGCATCAATTTCATTCTTTCCCAAGATTGGGCAACATGCTCATGATCAAGTTGTTTAAAATTCATAATATCGTTCCTAAGAGTGATGATCTTAGCGGGAGGAAAATACTTAGAGATAAAAGCATCTTTGCACTTGTTCCAAGAATCAATACTATTTTTAGGCAAAGACGAAAACCAAACTTTATACGATCTCTAAGTGAAAACGGAAATAACTTCAATTTGACAATATTGTTATCCGTATCTTTCTTCTTTTGCATATCACACAAATCAACAAAATTGTTTAGATGAGTAGCGGCATCTTCACTAGGAAGGCCGGCAAATTGATCTTTCATAACAAGATTCAGCAAAGCGGTATTGATTTCACAAGACTCAACATCATTAAGAGGAGCAATCGGTGTACTAAGGAAATCATTATTATTGGTATTCGAGAAGTCACACAACTTGGTATTATCTTGTGCCATGGCAACAAGTAATCCAACACACAAGCAAATAGAAAATCGGCAAGCGAAAAGAGAGGAGGAGATTGGGAAAGAGAGGCGAATAAAGCGGCAAGGGTGAAGTGGGGAGAGGAAAAGCGAGAGGCAAATGGCAAATAATGTAAATCACGAGAGATGGGTTTGTGATGGGTACTTGGTATGTCTTGACTTGGCGAAGACCTCCCGACAGCGGCGCCGAAATCCTTCTTGCTATGTCTTGAGCTTGCGCTGGTTTTCCTCGAAGAGGAGAGGGTGATGCAGCAAAGTGTAGCGTAAGTATTTTCCTCAGTTTTGAGAACCAAGGTATCAATCCAGTAGGAGGCTTCTCAAAAGTCCCACGCACCTACACAAAAAACTGAGAACTCACAACCAACGCAATAAAGGGGTTGTCAATCCCTTCATGGCCACTTGCGAAAGTGAGATCTAATAAAGATAGTATGATAAGATAAATATATTTTTGGTATTTTATAAGATAGATGCAAAAAGTAAAGATGCAAATAAAGTAGATTGAAAGCAAATATGATAAGAGATAGACCCGAGGGTCATAGGTTTCACTAGAGGCTTCTCTCAAGATAGCATAAGTATTACTGTGGGTGAACAAATTACTGTCGAGCAATTGATAGAAAAGCGCATAGTTATGAGATTATCTAGGCATGATCATGTATATAGGCATCACGTCCATAACAATTAGACCGACTCCTGCCTGCATCTACTACTATTACTCCACACATCGACCGACTCCTGCATGCATCTAGAGTATTAAGTTCATAAGAACAGAGCAACACATTAAGCAAGATGACATGATGTAGAGGGATAAACACATGCAATATGATATAAACCCCATCTTGTTATCCTTGATGGCAACACTACAATACGTGTCTTGCAACCCTTTCTGTCACTGGGTAAGAACACCACAAGATTGAACCCAAAGCTAAGCACTTTTCCCATGGCAAGAAAGACCAATCTAGTAGGCCAAACCAAGCTGATAATTCAAAGAGACTTGCAAAGATAATCCAATCATACATAAAAGAATTCAGAGAATATTCAAATATTATTCATAGATAAATTTGATCATAAACCCACAATTCATCGGACCTCGACAAACACACCGCAAAAAGAGTTTACATTGAATAGATCTCCACAAGAGAGGGGGAGAACATTGTATTGAGATCCAAAAAGAGAGAAGAAGCCATCTAGCTAATAACTATGGACACGTAGGTCTGTGGTAAACTACTCACAACTCATCGGAAGGGCAAGGATGTTGATGTTGAGGCCCTTTGTGGTTGCTTCCCCCTCCGGCAGAGTGCCGGCGAAGGCTCCAAGATGGGATCTCGCGGATACAGAAGGTTACGACGGTGGAAATTGTGTTTCGTGGTGCTCCTGGATGTTTTCGGGGTACGTAGGTATATATTGGAGGATGAAGTACGTCGGTGGCCGCCCGAGGGGCCCACGAGATAGGGGGGCACACCCTACAGGGGGGCGCCCTCCTATCTCGTGGGGCCCTCGGAGGCTTCTTGACTTGCACTCCAAGCTCTCCGGATCACGTTTGTTCCAAAAATCACGCTCCCGAAGGTTTCATTCCATTTGGACTCCGTTTGATATTCCTTTTCTTCGAAATACTGAAATAGGCAAAAAAACCGCAATATGGGTTGGGCCTCCGGTTAGTAGGTTAGTCCCAAAAATGATATAAATGTGTAAAATAAAGCCCATAAACATCCAAAGGGGTAATATAATAGCATGGAACAATAAAAATTATAGATACGTTGGAGCGTATCATCATGCCGACAAGCAGCAATTCGGATATGTAGATCTCCTTCTCTGTAACCGACTCTGTGTAACCCTAGCCCCCTCTAGTGTCTATATAAACCGGAGGGTTTAGTCCGTAGGACAACAACAATTATAATCATAGGCTAGCTTCTAGGGTTTAGCCTCTACGATCTCGTGGTAGATCAACTCTTGTAATACTCATATCATCAAGATCAATCAAGCAGGAAGTAGGGTATTCCCTCCATCGAGAGGGCCCGAACCTGGGTAAACATCGTGTCCCCCGCCTCCTGTTACCATTAGCCTTAGACACACAGTTCGAGACACCCTACCTGAGATCCACCGGTTTTGACACCGACAGTGGCCGGTGCCTTATAGTGAGTATTTTCGGTCATCCGGTCCAACACCCATGAGTTCACATCTTCAGCATTGCCAGTGATGTGTAGCGTCGCATAGAATTGAAGAATGAGTTCTTCATTCCAATCACAGATGTCAGTGCAGAAGTTGAGCAGGCCAGCATCATGAATAGCAGCAAGGACTGGCGTGAAGCAAGGAAGTGATTCCATATCCAAGTGAGGAATATGCTCATGGTTGAAGACTTTATCCTTGTTGAAAAGCACTGAAGAATAAAAGTTTGCTTGGCTGGCAGTCTAGAATCTCTTTCTTCGCAGACGAGCAAAATCATAGGGATTGTAATCAGTGAAGAATACATGCTCGTTGAAGAAAGCATCAGCCATGAATTTGGAATCTTTGCCGGGCGGAGCGGATGGAGGCCCGCCGCCCGAGCACCTATGGGGCAGGGCCCTTCGTGAAGTCTTGATGCGAGGCGGAGGAGGCCTGAGCAGATCGAGGCGATGCAGCGGCGGATTTTACCCAGCCGAGCGCGATGGGCCGTAAACCCTAACGCTGCTTTGTGTTTGTATTTGATCTTTCTCCAGGATGCGGCGTATGGTGGTGTTGTGTTGAGTGAATCGAACCAGCCGAACCGAACCCCCTCTCGTTGTGCATGGGCCTCCTTTTATAGTGCCAAGGGGTCACCAACAGTGTCAGCGTAGGAGAAAGGGGTAAAATGTAAAGAGGTGGTAGTTGGAGCAGTCTTGGGAACAGTGCAGCTACGATTGCTTGAGCAGTGGTTTCTACCTACTTTTGACAGAGGGGACAAGGGCATTTAATGCCCGTCGCCGTCGACCCCAAAAGCTCCGCCCTTGCGTCTCAAATCGCCACGGCGATGGATCCACCACCGTGGAGTGCCACCGCACCCCAGAGCTGCTCAGCCCATCCGCCCGCGTCTCTGGAGAGGGCTCAAGGCGGCGCGTGGGCGGATGAGCTGGAAATCTTGAGCACAGCGCAGCTCTCCGGCAAGTACCTTGCCGGGTCTTGATCTTGCGGACCGGGAGCTTGTCGGGCTTTGTAACTTGTCGCCCCGGGCCCTCGCCGGGATCGTATAAGCGCCGGCGTGTCTTCTCGATGTAATCTTCTAGTCTCCCGGCGAGCTCCTCTCGCCAGGCCTTGCGTGAGTGATGTAATCTTGAGCACAGGGGCGGCCTTCCGGCAAGCTCCTTTTGCGGGGTCTCGATCTTCTATCTTGTATACTTTGTTCTTGAATGGCTTGATATGGAGCAGAGGAATGGTCTCCGGCAAGCCGTGGTAGATCCAGCCCAGCGGGGCTCTGCGTTGCCCGTGCACAAGTTAAGGTCTTGAGGTACCCTACCTTAGTACACCGACAGAGCCCCAGGCTGGGCCACCTGCAGTGCCGGCGCTGTTGGGCCAGGCCCAAAAAGCAGTCTGCGGCACACGCGGCCCATGGCGCGTCGAATCCGCTTCTGCATCCGCCGCCTCCCCCGTAACGGCACGCGTCGTTTGCGGCGTCGTGGGAGACGTGGGCGGCGCATGCAGTCCTTAAGGCATCCACTCCGTGATCGTGGTGCAGAGCGAGTCGCTTCACCCGTCGCTCCGGCTCCGCTTTTACCGCCACGCGCCCTCATGCACGGGGGCGTGGGCGGTGAAGGTGGGAGACCGAGCCATCACGCAGGCGGAGAAGGCGAGTCGGCCCGCTCCTCGGCCTCCTTGCTTCCCGATTGGTCGGCGGGCGGTTGAGTCCCCACCTCGCCCCTTTAAAAAGGCGGAAGGGGAGCACAATGGCCACACTCATCCTCTTCTCCCTTCGTCCTCATCTTCCGTTCTTCTTTACGCCATGGAGGGCGAAATCCGGTTCTTCGGCGGTGGCAGCGAGGGTCGCCTCCGGCAGCGCACCTCTCCTATCCTGCTCCCGTGGCGGCGAGCCCGCTTAAGAGGGAGAGGAGAGGCGTGGCATGAGGCGAGGCGTGGCGTGGCGGCGGTCGAGGCGGCGTGGTGATCGCCTCCCGTCTCCCCAGCGTCTCCTATCCATGATCACGGTCCACACCGAGATGACCCACAGGGAGTTCTTCATCAAGCTTCGCCGGCGCCTCGTCGCCGCCTCCGGCTGCGGCCCGTTTGCGGGCGCGATGGGACGGATCCACCCGGCGTGATGGAGTTGCGCGCGAGGGCTGTGGGATCAGCGGCACTTTCGGGTGAGTGTCGTGTCCCCAACCCGGCGTGTGCCGACCGAGGTGGAAGGCGTTCGCCCGGATCCACGGCTTGGCGGCGGGGTTTACCCTCCATTTCAAGTTAATGGAGGCGACCTTCTCGCCGTCAAGGTCTTCGAGGACTACGGGACCCGGGTGAGATCTGTGTGGACAGCTCCTCGGATAGCGAGTCCCTCCTCGGCGAGAGTGGCGAGGAGGGCGGCGGCAGCGGACGACGAGGGATGGCGGGTCCGACTAGGCGTCGGACACGCTGCCTCGCGCCACCGGCGACCCTCAATCCGGGTCGCCCGGCCTTCAAACTCCCGGGCCGTCTCCTTGGGCGGCTGGCGTGGGAAGCTGCGGAAGAGGAAGAGGGGTGGCGGCAAGGCCGTCAAATCGAGTCTGAGGCGAGGTGCCCTCGGCAGCGTCTTGGCGTCCGCCACCCGTCTTCAAGCTCTGCCTCCGGCGCCTTCGCCTCCGCCAAGCTCTGGCGGCCCCGGGTGTTCTCTTGGTGTCTTCTTGCGCCCGTAGCTCTCGGGCGCGCTCCTCCATGCCCGTCACCTTGCGCAGCTCCCGAGGGCACGCCACCCCTTGAGCCGGTGGGCGCTCACCGCCATGCTCTCCTAGGCGCTCCTTCGCCCTCCCGGCAAGCTTCTCTTGCAGGGGCTCCTGACCTACCTCCTGAACTCTGAGCAGAGCAGGAGGAGAGGATCACGGCACCTTATCTTTTTAATTTGTAAGCCCTCGGGCCTTAGCTGTGTTAAAACTTGTAACCCTCTCTATCATGTTTTTCATCCTCTATGGACTTGTATCAAACTAGGATGTTTTTAATGAAAAGAGGGAAAGCTTGCCGGACTGAATCTTGACTTTGTGCCTTGTATGTTCCTATCCCTCGCTCTCGGGAGCTTGCGGTCGAACACGCTTGCTGAGTCGGGACATCAGCAGCCCGCTGGCTGGTGTTGTTCCTGACAAGCAACCTTGTCGGGCGATTCACGTGCACTTGTGTTTCTTGGCGTACTCAGCGTAACAAGGCGGGAGACTTGTCATGGCTCACTTTAACCGTTTGAGTGTGCTCGAAACAAACCAAAGGGCGCCAAGCGGGCGCGACTTGGCTCCTCAGCGTATGGGTTGTACAAGCCATGCTTTCGTTCAAAGACGCAGCCCCGCTTTCCCCGGTCCATGAGAGGATGCATGACGAGGGGTGAAAAACTTATCTGATACCGCAGCCCCCAGCAACTCTAACTTGCCGGAGACGAATCTTGGTACTCGCAGCCCCCAGCGACGCTGGCTCACCGGAGACGAATCTTGGCGCTCGCAGCCCCCAGCGAGGCTGGCTCGCCGGAGACGAATCATGGCGCTCGCAACCCCCAGCAATCCCTGGCTTGCCAGGGCCCAGGTGCTGGCGTGCTCTTCTGGTTTTTCCTTGTTGCTGCAATTTCGGCCATGAAAATAGCTGAGACAGATCTGCAACATCTTCATCATGTACATGGATATGTATATAAATCTTGACTTTGCAATACGATGCCGTGCCTTGCCCTTCGTATGTTTGCACTCTCGTTCGGGGAGCCTGCGGTTCTTGGACACGCTTCTTTGAGTCGCGGAACATCAGCAGCCCGCTGGTTGGTGTTGCTTCCGACAAGCAACCTTGCGGACCAGCTGCGTGCGCTTGTGTTTGCCGGCGGACTCGGAAACAAGGCAAGGCGCCGGTGGACCACGACTTGGCTCCTCTCGCGCAAAGTCTCTCATCGAAGGACATCTCACGGCGGGGCTCGCCACGTTACACCCTCTACCTTACATCCTTTGTGCGCCTTTACCCTCGCTTCTAGGGAACTTGCGGTGCTTAACACACTTGCTGAGTGCGGAACATCAGCAGCCGGCTGGCTGGTGTCGCTTCCGACAAGCAACCTTACCGTGTCGGTCGCGGCGCGCTTAACTCTGGCGGACTTGGAAGCGAAACAAAGGCGCGAAGCTTGTCGCGACTCACTTTTAACTCGTTGAGTGTGCTCGAAGCAAGATAAGGGTGCGGCTATTCACGAGGCGAGCTCCTCGCGCACGGGCTTTGCGCTGAAAGGACGAGCATACGAGGATATACCATATAAAAGCATGGAATTAAGGAGTGCTCTGCACAAAAGCTCGGCGACTTAGCTTTTCTTTTTCCGTTCCTTGCACTTGTCGGTGGAGCTCGATGGCGTGTCCTCGGCGGCAGCGCAGTGCTCGGGAGATCGCTTGCGGAGCGAGCACGAGCTGCCCTCGCCCGGGCTTAGGCGTTCGAGGAGCGGCGCTTGTCGGGCGAGCACGAGCTGTCTAGCTGGACTTGGAGCTCGATGGCGGGTCCTCGGCAGCGGCGCAGTGCTCGGGGAGATCGCTTGCGGAGCGAGCACGAGCTGCCCTCGCCCGAGCTTAGGCGCTCGAGGCGGCGCTTGTCGGAGTGAGCACGAGCTGTCCTAGCCGGACTTGGAGCTCGATGGCGGGTCCTCGGCAACGGCGTAAGCGCTCGAGGAGGTGCGCTTGCGGGCGAGCACGAGCTGCCCTCGCCGGGCTTAGGCGCTCGAGGAGGCGGCGCTTGTCGGAGTGAGCACTGAACTGTCCTAGCGGACTTGGAGCTCGATGGCGGGTCTCGGCAGCAGCGTAAGCGCTCGAGGAGAATGCGCTTGCGGAGTGGAGGCGAGGCGAACAGCGCGAGCAGGATATGCTCGGACTCCTAGTAGCGATAGGAGGCGAGTCCTGCCGGCACTTCGCTTTGCTCTTGCACGACGGCGGTCCGGAGCATCCCGCGAGCCTCCGGCATGTTCTTGCCCGGCATCACGAGTACCACCTCCGTGTACGGCGCTGCTGGGTTGTCGTCTTGCTGAGATGGGCCAGCGATCCACGGAGACCGGCGCGGTCATCCGTCTGTCCACAGATCTGGTGGCGCGCGAGTACCCTCGCCGGTGTCCACCCTTCATTAGCGTCTCCTCCGCCCACCGCTGGCCCGGTGGCGGCGGGCGAAACATGAGCAGTCTGCAACCCTCGAAGCCCTCGTCTTGAGGGCCATAAGCGCGATTGTCGATGAAGTCGAGAGGTTGATGAAGAAACGCGCCCGCGACGCAGGATCAGGTCCGCACAACCTCGGCGCCCCCTACCGGCGCGCCAAAGATGTCGGGCGGAGCGGATGGAAGCCCGCCCGCCGCGACACCTATGGGGCAGGGGCCCTTCGTGAAGTCTTGATCTGGCGGAGGAGGCCTGAAGAGCAGATCGGCGATGCACGCGGCGGATTTTACCCGGCCGGACGCGATGGACGCGTAAAACCCTCTCTGCTGCTTTGTGTTTGTATTTGATCTTTCTCCGAGGATCTCGGCGTATGGTGGTGTTGTGTTGAGTGAATCGAACCAGCGAACCGAACCCCCTCTCGTTGTGCATGGGCCTCCTTTTATAGTGCCAAGGGGTCACTGCAGGTGTCAGCGTGGGAGAAAGGGTAAAATGTAAAAGGGTGGTAGTTGGAGCAGTCTTGAGGAGCAGTGCAGCTACGATTGCTTGAGCGATGGTTTCTACCTACTTTTGACGAGAGGGACAAGGGCATTTAATGCCCGTCGCCGTCGACCCAAAAGCTCCGCCCTTGCGTCTCCGTCTGCCACGGCGATGGATCCACCACCGTGGAGTGCCACCGCACCCCGGGCTGCTCGGCCATCCGCCACGCGTCTCTGGAGAGGGCTCAAAGGCGGCGTGGGCGGATGAGCTGGAAATCTTGAGCACCAGCACAGCTCTCCGGCAAGTACCTTGCCGGTCTTGATCTTGCGGACCCGGGAGCTTGTCGGGCTTTGTAACTTGTCGCTCCCGGGCCTCGCCGGGCGTATAGCGCCCGGCGTGTCTTCTCTGATGTAATCTTCTAGTCTCCCGGCGAGCTCCTCTCGCCGAGGCCTTGCGTGAGTGATGTAATCTTGAGCACAGGGCGGCCTTCGGCAAGCTCCTTTTGCGGGGTCTCGATCTTCTATCTTGTATACTTTGTTCTTGAATGGCTTGATATGGAGCAGGAATGGTCTCCGGCAAGCACGTGGTAGATCCAGCCGCGGGGAGCTGCGACTGCCCGTGCACAAGTTGGGGTACTGAGGTACCCCTACCTTAGTACACCGACAATCTTGGAGAATGGAATCTTCAGCTTGGGCTGAGGAGTATTAGTCAATTCAAGTACAACCTCTGGAATCTCAATCTCAGGATCGCAGGCTGAGGAATTTCAGTTTCTGCTTCATTTGCAGCCTGGGCCTCCATTTCTTCAGCAGCATTTTCATCAACACTAGTGGCTGGAATCTCTTCATGAATGGAAGGGGCGGTATGGATTTCTTCAGAGCCCAGCTGAACTTCATTGGTCTTTGGGGTGAGGAATTTCTGTAGTGGTGTGAGCAGAGGAGAGTTGAGGTCTTGTTGTCCCAAAAATCATCACTCATTCTTTGGAGTGGTGCTGCAATGTCCACATCCTCATCCACTTCCATTTCTTCAACATCGGCCTCTTGGCGATGGGCGAGGCGTTGGCGATGATACAGGGAGTTGAAGTGAAAGTATCAACTTCAATTTCTTCATCCATCTACTCTATGGAAGCAGCAGAGGGATCTTCTTCAGTAGATTCTTCAAGAATCTGATATTCTTCACCAAAAGGAACAATTTTCTTTGATGACATGCTTGCAAGAGGAACAGCATCGATGGGATTCTCAATCGAGCTTGTCAAAATCTTCGCCTTCTTGGATGCAGAAGATTCTGAGGCAGCTGATGCTTTCCTCTTCTTCAGAGCAGCTCGCTCTGCAGCTTTGGTTTTCTTCACTTCCAGAGCAGAAGGAAGAACTGGGCTTGGTGTAGGTGCAGGAGGAGCAGAGGAAATTGGGGCAATTTCTTCAGGCACAACTGATGCAGTTGGCCTGCCTTGAGCAATTTCTTCAGGCGTAGCAACAGATGCGTCAACTGGCCTAGTAGGTTCTTCAGGTGCAACACTAGTGGTTGCCCTGGCAGTTTCTTCAGAGGATCGAATTTCTTCAGCAGCCCTGGTACTAGCAGATTCATCAGCAGCCTGATTTTCATCAGCGGTGTTGACATTTCCTTCAGTGGCTTGAGCAGATGCTTCAGCCGGAGAAACTTCATCAGTTGAAGTGAATTTCTTTGCCAAATTGACGAATCTGACCTTGGTTCCCAGCCACTCTGCTTTGTAAGAGTCAAATTCATTGTCGAGCTTTTTGATATCAGCTTGCAGAGCTAGGAGTTGTTCAGGCGAAAGGTTGAGGACATTGTCCTTCAGATAGCGCTGCTTATTATACTGCGCTTTCTTCACAATTCTGGCTTGGTCATACTTCCACTTTCTTCAGATATGAACGCCATCGACATGTGAGTTTGTCGAGGAGTGAGGTTTAGTTCTGGCAGAGGAGTGTTTGGTTCCTTGTGCGAGAGGTCAATATAATCCAGGATCTTCTTCAGATCTAGTAGAAGGGGCACCGCACTCCCTTTGGCTCTACCGGCCCGCTGTTGTCTGTCCTTGATGATATTGGCTAATTCTTCATCATCATCTTCATCATCATCAGATGGAATTTGAAAGACCACATGCTTCTTGTGAGGACTTGGTCTAGTGCCTCGTCCAGCAGTAGCCTTTTTCTTCAGTGGAGAGGGGCCATCAGAAGAACTTGCAGAAGCTCCTGTGGCAATTGATATGCCTGTGGTCCGTTGCCAAGTGGCGAGATGCACAGTGTCGAGGACTTTGCGAAGGAGCTGAGGTTTTGAAACCGAGGCTGGAACAGCTGAGGAACTAGGGCAACAAGGAACTTGCCTTGGTGGCATAGAGGAGCTTGGCCGTGAGGGCATTGAAGAAGAACTTGGCCGTGAGGGCATTCTTTGAGAGCGTGGAGGTTTGTGGGCAGGCTTCTTATGCATAGTAATGATTCTAACACCCATGGAGTTTCTTTGTTGATCATGTTTTGCTCGTGGAAGAGGCTTAGTCAGCAGATGCGCAACATTCGGATCCGTATGTATCTTGCAAATCTCTATGTCCCCCTCCGACACTTGATGATGGATGGAACTGAAGCGTCTCTTGATGTGCTTGGTTCTCTTGCAAAATATGGGTTCCTTTGCCAAGGCAATTGCACCAGTATTGTCACAAAATATTTCCATTGGACCCGATGCACTAGGTATGACACCTAGATCGGATATGAACTCCTTCATCTAGACTCCTTCATTTGCTGCTTCCGAAGCAGCAATGTACTTCACTTCACACTTAGATCCCACCATGACGCTCTGCTTGGAACTGCACCAACTGACAGCTCCTCCATTCAATAAAAATACGTATCCGGATTGCGACTTAGAGTTGCCCGGATCAGTGTCAAAGCTTGCATCGACGTAACCGTTTACGACGAGCTCTTTGTCACCTTCATAAACGAGAAACATATCCTTAGTCCTTTTCAGGTATTTCAGGATGTTCTTGACCGCTGTCTAGTGCTCCACTCCGGGATTACTTTGGTACCTCCCTGCTATTCTTATAGCAAGGCACACATCAGGTCTGGTACACAGCATTGCATACATGATAGAACCTATGGCTGAAGCATAGGGAATGACTTTCATTTTCTCTCTATCTTCTGCAGTGGTCAGGCATTGAGTCTGACTCAACTTCACACTTTGTAACACAGGCAAGAACCCTTTCTTTGACTGATCCATTTTGAATTCTTCAAAACTTTATCAGGGTATGTTCTTTGTGAAAGTCCAATTAAGCGTCTTGATATATCTCTATAGATCTTGATGCCCAATATGTAAGTAGCTTCTCTGAGGTCTTTCATGGAAAAACTCTTATTCAGGTATCCCTTTATGCTATCCAGAAATTCTATATCATTTCCAATCAACAATCGTCATCCAAATATAATATTAGAAATGCTCTGAGCTCCCTCACTTTCTTGTAAATATAGGCTTCTCCAAAGTCGCATAAAACCATATGATTTGATCACACTATCAAGCGTTTATTCCAACTACGAGAGGCTTGCACCAGTTCATAAATGGACGCTAGAGCTTGCACACTTTGTTAGCACCCTTTGGATCGACAAAACCTTCTGGTTGCATCATATACAACTCTTCTTCCAGAAATCTATTCACGAATGCAGTTTTGACATCCACCTGCCAAATTTCATAATCATAAAATGCGGCAATTGCTAACATGACTCGGATAGACTTAAGCATCGCTACGGGTGAGAAAGTCTCATCGTAGTCAACTCCTTGAACTTGTCGAAAACCTTTCGCAACAAGTCGAGCTTTGTATACAGTAACATTACCGTTAGCGTCGGTCTTCTTCTTGAAGATCCATTTATTTGCTATGATTGCCAATCATCAGACAAGTCCACCAAAGGCCACACTTTGTTCTCATACATGGATCCCATCTCAGATTTCATGGCCTCAAGCCATCTCGTGGAATCTGGGCTCATCATGGCTTCCTCATAGTACGTAGGTTCACCATGGTCTAGTAACATGACTTTCACAACAGGATTACCATACAACTCTCTTGCGGATCTCACTCTGGAAGACCTACGAGTTTTGGTAGTAACTTGATCTGAAGTTTCATGATCATCATCATTAGCTCCCTCACTAATTGGTGTAGGAATCACTAGAACTGATTTATGTGATGAACTACTTTCCAATAAGGGAGAAGGTACAATTACCTCATCAAGTTCTACTTTCCTCCCTGTCGGTGTCAAAACCGGCGGATCTCGGGTAGGGGGTCCCGGACTGTGCGTCTAGGCGGATGGTAACAGGAGACAAGGGACACGATGTTTTACCGAGTTGGGCCCTCTTGATGGAGGTAAAACCCTCGTCTGCTTGATTAATATTGATGATATGGGTAGTACAAGAGTAGATCTACTTGAGATCAAGGAGGCTAAACCCTAAAGCTAGGCTATGGTATGATTGTTGTAATGTATGTTGTGTCCTATGGACTAAAGCCCTCCGGTTTATATGGACAGGAGGAGGCTAGGAGTTACAGTCGATTACAATGGTAGGAGATCTACATATCCGTATCGTAAGCTTGCCTTCGAGGCCAAGGAAAGTCCCATCCGGACAGGGGCGGAGTCTTCAATCTTGTATCTTCGTAGTCTTGGAGTCCGGCGTCGATGATAGTCGGCTGTCGGACACCCCTAGTCGAGGACTACCTCGGTAGCCCAGAATCAGGCTTCAATGACGATAAGTCCAGTAGCGTATATAGTCTTGGCGTTGCAAGGCGGGTTCTCCTTCAAGTTCCATGTACTGCCGAGCGGTGTCGGCTTTATCATAAATCTTGTGTTTCTCGGCTTCTCGCCCAATAATGGCCTTTTTCCACGCGTCGCCTGAGCCTAAAAGCCAGTGTCTTTTATGTTTCACCCCTAGTCGTGCGAGTCGTTCGCCTACAAAAGAGGCAAAATCCAGATCCAAACCACACCATCTTCCTCCATGAAATAGTTCATCGGGCGCCCTTGACCTAAAAATCCATTCCATCATGGACCGTCGGCGCGGCTCCTCTTCTCGCTCCCAGCCCACCGCCGGAGATTGGAGGAGGTGCTCTGTTCGCTGTGAGCTAGCGAAGCTCAAGCGGGGATATCTCCCTCCGGCCTTCATGGTCCCAGTCCGAGCCGGACTGGTCACTTATCAAGGTGGGAGGCAAGCGGAGGCTACCCCAAGCCCCAATAAAGGGGAGCGAGTATGCTTTGTCCCTTATCTGTTAAGGGGACTCGGATTCCCAATACATATGTTCCTCCGCGGGCTCACAGAGTTCTCGGACTCGGCTCCACCACCTCACGCCCGCCTCATCACGCATATCACGGGCTACGTAGCTCTTTGCGAGCTATTCTGGGCATTGAGCCCCATTTTGCATTGTGGAAGAGGCTGTTACGCCTCGTACCCGTTCTCACGAGGTTCCATATATCAAGTGGGCGGCGCCAAATATAGCGCATTGCGGGACGGATACCCATCCGGTACTCCCAAGAAAGGCGTCCAAGACTGGCCTTGAGTGGTTTATATAGGAGGCGGCTCCTTTGCGGACCCAGCCGGATTGGCTTCCGGAGTTTAGTGCTGCTCCTCTGAAAAAGCGCCTCTGGCTAAGCGCCACGGGCCCCGATTGGAGGAAGACAAGGCGTCCATTACTTGATGGGCGAATAAGACTCTTGGCCCATTCGGGTTGACCATGATTGGAATCATGGCGACATGCATCATCTTGAGGTACAGCCATTGCAATCTGAGGCCACCCATGTGGGATTTCAGCGGGAAGGCGATGCCACCCGTCATGGCGCGAAGGGCGGATTCGACCGAGGATCTGGTGGAGATCCTGTCCGGCCTGTACAAAGGGGAGAAGGAGGACTTCCTTCGAACAAACCCTTTGAATGGGTTTTCCATGAACAACCCTAGAGGATGGGTAAGCGAACACCTTCAAGGGCTCAACCCCTGCTTTCGAAGTATAGGCTTCTTACATTACGTCTTCGGCGCAGGATCTACGCCGGACTGTGGAGGACATGGTAAGTCCCGCTCCACAACCCGAGGATCCAGAAAGATCCCTGGATCCGACCTCCGAAGAGGATCCGGACATCAAGGTGGAGCTGATCGACGTGGTGTTTCACCAGCTCAGCATGGATAATGCTTTGGTCGCCATTACGGCGGACTACCCCGGACTGTATCCGGCTTCCCGTGTTGTGACGAAGTCGGACACCATTATCTCTTCCTTGCCCATTTCGACCTTCGCAACCGATGGTATTTTACGAAGCGCCTTCAAAGCGGGAATACCAACCGCGCGTGCGACCAACAAAAATCAGTCCGGGCCAGCGAGCGAGAAAAGAACACGGCCGCGGACTGAAGCGTCGCCGCAAAGGTATAACTTCGTATTTAAATTTTGAACAACGTTCCTAGGAAGCGTCGAGTGCTCATGACCTTTATAGGAGAAAAAGCGCTCGCTGGACTGGGCGCGCGAAGTTGCCGATCCAACCTATACCGGCCAGGCTCAGCGCCCGGCACGGAGGAGGCAAGCGCAAGGCGGGCGGATCCTCCTCCAGCGGAGGACACCGGCAGACTGTCCGCCACCAAGTGCGAGGTGGAAGCGCCATGAACCATAGGCGCCGTCGAGACGGTGTTTAAATGAAGCGTGCTTCTCCCTGAGGCATTGGGCGCCTTTAACGTGGGGGCGCGCACCTCCGTGCCGCTCAAGATGGTTTTACGAGCCGCGAGCAATATGTGAAAGACATACGGGTAAGGGAATTTTAATGGTTATATACACGGTAGCCCCGAGACTTAAATTAGTTATATTAACTGATTTAAGGATCATTTAAACATGAGCTCTTACCGAGAAGAATGCCCGGTGTCTCGGGAGCTGCAAGAATGCAAGGCCCAACTTGAGGCCACACTTGCTGCCGCGAGGAGGAACAGAGACCCCTCTGGTAACACATTTTTATTAATAAATATAAGCGATGTGCGGCGTGCGCGCAAGTCTAATAGTGACATTGCAGTGCCGCGGACAAGGTCCGGATAGGCAAGAATTACTCGCGCCAGACTAAAGGCGGCGAGAGGTCTTGACTAGGGTGCAGCAAGAAAGGAACAAGCTCCAAGATGCCGCCTAGCTCGGAGAAAGAGCTGAAAGGTGTTCGGGCGAGCTGTCGGCTCAGTTAAGGAGGCTGGCGGCTTAATCACGGCATCTATAGTAAGTGCTTGGCGGACTCCTTTGAAAGGAAGAGTTGGCGAGGAAGTCAATTGACAAATTATGTCTTGTAGGTATACTTACAGTGTAGCCCGAAGATGCCCATATCAGCGGGTGATCAACTTCGAGCTATTGCAGCTGCTCGAGCGAGTTCGGCGGGCAATGAGCAGCGTCGTCCGGGCTTTATGGCCAGCCCTCTCCCTACCCGAGGGCCTTGGGGGCTTCGGAGAAGCTTGAGAGTCTTGGCAGCGCTTCCGTTTATGGAAGATTTCGCCTGCCGCCAAGGTGCTAGGGAGGCTTGGGCCATGGTGAAGGCAGCGTTACAAGAGGCGGATCCCAACCACATGGCGAAGTTGGACGGTGGGGCCCGATGGGAAGGAGATCCTGTGAGTTTAGTATACAGACCAAGTAGAGTTGGCTGCTAAATTTTCCCAGCGGACTGTAAGTTAGACAGCACTGTTAGATGGGATTGAGGAGGAATACAATCAATAATTTTGACAATGTATGTTTTCCTTCAAATTGACATGTGAAATGCCTTCTAGCGGATTGTAGATCGTTTGTGTTTGCCGACCTTTTCGCTTCAACCTCGGGACCCTAGAGTCCGGAGTGTGTCCGAATACCTTTTGGTTAGAAACAACAGGGTATGCATGGAGAAAAAGGCGTAGGGGTCATTAGTGCTTTATCGGACAAGTGCCCAACTAGTTATGTTATATTACATGGTTAGTAAGAAACATCTTCGGAGAGAATAGTTCCGTTAGGGGTTCCTTTCCACAGGAGGCATGCCCTAAAGTGCATGTCGGACTGCGAAAAAGCGAAAAAAAACATCTGCGGGCAGATAAATGAATAGGTAAAAAATCATCTTTTAAGTCACCGACGAATATTCCCTTAAAACGCTAGCTTTCGGCTTCACCCGATCGAGGTACACATCCGGTGACCAGCGATAACAATCGCAGAGGTGCTCCCTTTACCTCCTAGCCGAACAATCTGGAATGTAGGGGTAAGCACAGGAGCCAGGCAACCCAGCTTGGCCAAAACTTAAGTCATATCGATGCATATAATGTTGAGTAAAAGGTACATGTGGAAGCTTGACACATGTGCTGGGCATGATACCCTTATAATTGAGCTTCTGTAAAAGAAGCCCCCATGTATAATGAGTGCGGATGGCACATCAAGTGTATGCGAACAATGCAAAAGTAGGCCCTTACGGGCTTTGTAGTAAAAAGGTAATGAAAAGAGAAACAAAAGACAACCGAAATGTAAAAATTTGGACGGAGGAAGGGGACGAACTCTTAGTCCGGCGCTAGGCATAGAATCTTCGGAGGCGGGCTGCGTTCCATGGGTTCGGCTCGAGTCGGTTATCCGACGTATTTCGTAGATGGTACGCTCCGCCGGTCAGGACTTGATCGATGATGAAGGGGCCCTCCCATTTGGGCTTGAGCTTGTCCTTTTTCTTATCCGGCAGGCGTAGAACTAGTTCACCAACATTGTAAGTCTTGGCCCGTACTTCTCTGCTTTGGTATCTTCGGGCCTGCTGCTGATAGAATGCGGAACGAGCCTTGGCGACGTCGCGTTCTTCCTCCAATGTGTCCAAGCTGTCCTGCCGATCCAGCTCGGCCTCTCTTTCTTCGTACATGCGCACTCGAGGTGAGTCATGAATAATGTCGCGAGGCAAGACTGCCTCTGCGCCGTAGACCATAAAGAATGGTGTGAATCCGGTAGTGCGGTTAGGTGTTGTCCGCAGCCCCAGTCTGGTCGAGATCCTCGACCCGGTCGTGTCGATTTAGTAAGTGACCGCACTAGTGCGGGTTTAATGCGCTCATTATTAGACCATTTGCTCGTTCCACTTGACCGTTGGTTTGAGGGTGATAGGCTGAGCGTGGTCGAGCTTGATGCCCATATTTTTGCACCATGACTTAACCTCGTCGGCTGTGAAGTTCGTGCGTTGTCGGTGATGATCTTGTGGGGACTCCGTGGCGATTGTACTACCCGGATATAAAGTCTATCACTGGTCGGACTCTGCCGTCTTGACGGTTTGGCCTCTATCCATTTGGTGAATTTATCCACCATGACCAATAGGTACCTTTGCTTGTGGGTTCCCCCTTTAAGGGTCCAACCATATCAAGCCCCAGACATGACGGCGGGTAATGGGTATAGTTTTGAGGCGGTGGGCGGCATATGGCTCGATTAGCAAAGAGCTGACAACTAACGCATCTCTGGACTAAGTCCTGGGCATCTGCCCGGGCCGTCGGCCAATAAAATCCTGTACGGAATGCCTTTCCCACTAGGGCCCGGGCTGCTGCGTGGTGTCCGCCTAGTCCGGCATGGATTTCAGCCAGGAGGTTTCGCCCTTCCTCTTCGGAGATACACCTTTGGAGGACTCCGGTTGTACTTTTCTTATAAAGTTCTCCCTCATGGACCTTGTAGGCTTTCGACCGCCGGACTATGCAGCGGGCCTCGTTTTGGTCTTCGGGAAGTTCCTGCCTAAGCAAGTAGGCTAGGAATGGTTCCGTCCATGGGGCGATTACTACCAATATGTCGTGGGCTGAAGGTGTTATGTCATTGGCTGAATCGCCGATTGGCGCGGTTTTTTCCGGTTTGTCACTTCCGGGCTCCTCTTCCCATAGTACGGATGGCTTGAAGAGCCGTTCCAGGAAGATATTTGGAGGGACGGCATCACGTCTTGCACCGATGCGTGCGATCGTCGGCAGCGTGGTTATTATCTCGGGCTATGTGATGGAATTGAGTCCTTCAAACCGAGTGACATTTTAGGACAGCGTTGTGATATGCTGCCATTTTGGATCCTTGGCGTCAAAGTCTCTATTTATTTGGGATATTGCGGGTTTGAGTCCCGCACCTCTAGGCGTTGAATGCCCATGGAGCGCCATCCGGAGACCATGTAACAGGCCTCGTATTGGCTGCGTTGTTGGAGTCGATGTACATTATTTGAAGTACATCTTGGATGTGTCCCCGGTTGGGGCGTCAATCTGACCTTGACCCAGTCCGTGAACATTCTAGAGCCGTCGAAGTGCATAACCCAATTGGAGTATCGCCGTACTCTTTAGGGAGTTCAACGGTCCATTCAGCGACAAGTCAGCCAAAACTTGTGACTTTATAGCTCGCCGAGGTTTGTAAGTTATATCGAATGGTAAGAGCTCAATGGCCCATTTGCAATCCTGCCCGTTCGTCATGGTTATTTATGATGTCATTGAGTGGTACTTGAGGCCATGTTATCGAACACTCTTGAAAGTAGTGTCGAGCTTCGGGATGCCATGAACACCGCATCGCTATCTTCGATAGTGTGGGTAGCAGGATTTGCGGGAGTTAACACGGTGGATACATAATACCTTTGTTTTTGAAGAGAATTTATGCCCTACGTCTCTCGTTAAACTGACAGTATCGCGCTTACGACTTGATGTGTTGTTGCGATGTATAACAACCTTGGTTTGCCTAGATTGGGCGCAGCCGAGGACGGATTGTTGCCAATATGGCCTTTATTTCTTGAGTCCGGCGGTGGCAGCATCCGCCCCACTCGAAGTGTTGGTGCGTCGAGGAGGCGATAGAGGGCAATGCCTTTTCTCCTAGGCGGAGATAAAGCGGCTTAAAGCTGCCACGCATCTGTTAATTTTGTATCTGTTTGAGGTCTTTTGGAATATCCAAGCGTGACAGAGCTCGGATTTTAGCGGGTTTGCTTCAATTCCTCTACGGATACAATGAAGCCCAGCAGACTTTCGGTGATGCGCCCAGCATTTTCGGATTGACTTGATGTCATATGCTCGAGGTTGTCGAATGTGAGCCTCAAATCGTCTACTAGAGTTTCGGCGTGTTTTGTTTTGACGACTCGTCGTCTCGTATCTGTTGACTGTTTTGCCGATCTGGGTAGCGGACATGTTTGAATCATGCGTTGATATGTTGCGCGGCATTTTTAAGTCGAAGGGCATTGTGTTGAAGCGAAATGGTCCGTATGGAGTGATGAATGTCATTGCAGCTTGTGCCTTCCGCCATCTTGATTTGATGATAGCCAAAGTATCGTCGAGGAAGCACAACGAATCGTGCCCTGCGGTAGCATCGATAATTTAATCGATCTTGGGGAGAGGAAGGGTCCTTTAGGCAAGCCTTATTGAGGTCTTTAAAATCGACCGGCGCGCGGATTTGTCCTTCTTTGGTACCATTACAGTTGCTAGCCAATTCGGATGTTTGATATCTCGATGAATCCGGCTTCCAATAGTTTGGCTAGCTCTTGTCCCATTACTGTCTTTTGGGTTGGAAAATCGTCGAAGAGCCTGTTTGGTGGCTTAAATCCTTTAGGATGTTTAGGCTGTGTTACGCCAACTGCGTGGGATTCGGGCATATCCGAAGGATGCGGCGAAGATATCCCAATTTTCCCGAAGGAATTCACGCATGATCTGGCGTCTCGCCGGGGTTCAATTGTGCCCCAATGGAGGTCGTCTTTGTTGGGTCCGTTGGATGGACCTGGAATTTTATTATTTCATCTGCTGGTTTGAAGGAGGTGGACTTGATCTTTATCGAGTATCACATCGTCCTGTTCACCGTAAGCCTTGTGTGATGAGTTCTTCTATTGCTAAGGCTTGGATAGTGCCTCGAGGGCTAGTGCGGCTGTCTTGTTTTTGGCGGAGTGCTATGTCGAATCACTAGCGAGTGATTATTCCGCGGGCCGGGCATTTTGAGCTTCATGTACCCGCAATGAGGTCTTGCTTGAAAAATTGTGAATGCCTCTCGTCCTAATATAGCGTGATATCCGTTGTTCAGCGGGGCCACTTGGAGCGTGACTTCTTCGGATCTATAATTGTCCGTGAGCGAACACCACATCGAATGTGATTTTTCGGTGTAGCGCTTCCGGCTAGGGATTATTCCTCTGAAGGTTGTCTTTGCTTCGCTCAATCGGCTCCGATCTATTTCCATTTTTTGAAGAGTTTCCTCATATATGAGGTTTAGTCCGCTGCCGCCATCCATGAGGACCTTTGTAAGCCGAAAGTCATCCACTATGGGACTAAGCACCAGTGCAGCTGGTGCTCGAGCTGTTTGGAATTTAGGTTCGTCACTAGCGTTGAAGGTGATGGCTGTGTCACTCCATGGATTTGCTGTTGCTACTTGGTAGACTTCGGCGAGTCCGCGGATTGTTCGTTTTCGCATATTGTTTGATGCGAAGGTCTCGAAGACTGTTGATACCGTACTGGTATTGTTGGAGTGGTTTTCCGGGGCTAGAAGCTCCTCGCCACTTTTGGCCACCTAGTAGTATCCAACATGCTCGAAAGCTATGTGTTGGGGCGGCTCCTCTCGTACTATGAAGCTTACGGGGTCCATTGAGCCATCCCTCGATGACGGTTCCGTGCCCTTTATGGGGTTTTTTCTTTTCCTTTTGCATCTGGGGCCCGAGTGAGAGGCACCCTTTTGTTCTTGGATCGGGGTTGGGGCGGATTATCCCAAAATTGGTTTTGGTTTTCCGGAACTCTCCATCACACAATACTTCGTACTATGGGCCTTGGATCGTGAAGCGTGTAATTTTACAACGACCGATGACGTTCAATATTCCCTTGTCCGTGCAATTATTGCAAAAGATTGAGATTGCGTTTTCCTCTCGGCGATCCTTTATCCTGTCCATAACCGGAGGTATCTGGCCCGATAGTGATGTCTTGTTTGATGGGCTCTTGCCGTATTAGAGATAGTTCGCATATGTCTGGGCGGGTGGGTGGACTAAAATCCGGATCCCTGCCCGTCTTGGGGCTTAAAGGCCGAGGAGTTTCCGAATTCGGAAGCTTGGGTTGCTGGGCATGATCCAGCGAGTCCGGGGCGATGCATGGTTTTAAGTTCAATGCTCAATCGAAGTCCGTCCCTCCGCGGAAATCCGGCATGGAGGGCTCGGGAATCCGGACGTGACTAGTTTTCAATATAGGCGAAGAGTTCTTTGTATTGCTCCTCTACCATCTGCGGCGTGGTGGGTGGCACAGGGAGAGTTAATCTCTCTCGGATCGGTTTAAAGCTCAATCTGATTGTAGTCAGAAGCGACTCCCGTAGCGGCGATGCGATCAAGAGCTCGTTAACGAGCGAGAGCTCTATTGGACCCAACTGCTTTCGGCGATTTCGAAATGACGCGAATTGCTTCTCACGACTTGAAAGTCATTGTCGAAGCGGCGACCGGACAGGCGGTCATAAGAAAACCACCTAGCCGGATAGTTTGGCCGGCGGCCAAGGCCCCTTTGGCGAAAACACCTTCTTTGAAGACGGGTGGATGCATCCTTCCTATCGGTGACGACACAGAGGAACTCTCAATGAAAGCACCAATGTCGGTCTCAAAACCGGCGGATCTCGGGTAGGGGGTCCCGTACTGTGCGTCTAGGCGGATGGTAACAGGAGACAAGGGACACGATGTTTTACCCAGGTTCGGGCCCTCTTGATGGAGGTAAAACCTACGTCCTGCTTGATTAATATTGATGATATGGGTAGTACAAGAGTAGATCTACCACGAGATCAAGGAGGCTAAACCCTAAAGCTAGCCTATGGTATGATTGTTGTAATGTATGTTGTGTCCTATGGACTAAAGCCCTCCAGTTTATATAGACACCGGAGGAGGCTAGGGTTACACAGAGTCGGTTACAATGGTAGGAGATCTACATATCCGTATCGCCAAGCTTGCCTTCCACGCCAAGGAAAGTCCCATCTGGACACGGGACGGAGTCTTCAATCTTGTATCTTCGTAGTCTTGGAGTCCGGTGGACGATGATAGTCCGGCTGTCCGGACACCCCCTAGTCCAGGACTCCCTCACTCCCACTTACTTCTTTCGAGAGAAACTCCTTCTCTAGAAAGGATCCATTCTTAGCAACAAATATCTTGTCTTCGGGTCTGTGATAGAAGGTGTACCCAATAGTCTCCTTTGGATATCCTATGAAGATGCACTTCTACGATTTGGCTTCGAGCTTATCAGGTTGAAGCTTTCTCACATAAGCATCGCAACCCCAAACTTTAAGAAACGACAACTTTGGTTTCTTACCAAACACAGTTCATAAGGCGTCGTCTCAACGGATTTTGATGGTGCCATATTTAAAGTGAATGCAGCTGTCTCTAAAGCATAGCCCCAAAAAGATAGCGGTAAATCAGTAAGAGACATCATAGATCGCACCATATCCAATAAAGTATGGTTACGACGTTTGGACACACCATTTCACTGTGGTGTTCCAGGTGGCGTAAGTTGTGAAACTATTCCATGTTGTTTCAAATGAAGACCAAACTCGAAACTCAAATATTCTCCTCCACGACCAGATCGTAGAATCTTTATTTTATTGTTACGATGATTTTCCACTTTACTCTGAAATTTTTTGAACTTTTCAAATGTTTCAGACTTATACTTTATTAAGTAGATATACACATATCTGCTCAAATTATCTATGAAGGTAAGAAAATAATGATACCCGCCATGAGCCTCAACACTCATTGGACCGCATACATCGGTGTGTATTATTTCCAATAAGTCGAGCTTCGTTCCATTGTTAGGAGAATGGAGTTTTAGTCATCTTGCCCATGCGGTTGTGATTACATAAGCACCAAGTGATTAAGTAATCAAGTGATTCCAAAAGTCCATCGACATGGAGTTTCTTCATCGCTTTACACCGATATGACCCAAACGGCAGTGCCACAAATAAGTTGCACTATCATTATCAACTTTGCATCTTTTGGCTTCAATATTATGAACATGTGTCTCATGACGATCGAGATTCAACAAAAAGAGACCACTCATCAAGGGTGCATGGCCATAAAACATATTACTCATATAAATAGAACAACCATTATTCTCTGATTTAAATGAATAACTGGCTCGCATCAATCAAGATCCAGATATAATGTTCATGCTCAACGCTGGCACCAAATAACAATTATTCAGGTCTAAAACTAATCCCGAAGGTAGATGTAGAGGTAGCATGCCGACGGCGATCACATCGACCTTGGAACCATTTCCCACGCGCATCATCACCTCATCCTTAGCCAATCTTCGTTTAATCTGTAGCCCCTGTTTTGAGTTGCAGATATGAGCAACGGAACCAGTATCAAATACCCAGGCGCTACTACGAGCATTAGTAAGGTACACATCAATAACATGTATATCAAATATACCTTTCACTTTGCCATCCTTCTTATCCGCCAAATACTTGGGGCAGTTCCGCTTCCGGTGACTAGTCCCTTTGAAGTAGAAGCACTCAGTTTCAGGCTTAGGTCCAGACTTGGGTTTCTTCTCTTGAGCGGTGATAACCCACAAGTATAGGGGATCAATTGTAGCCTCTTTCGATAAGTAAGAGTGTCGAACCCAACGAGGAGCTAAAGGTAGAACAAATATTCCCTCAAGTTCTATCGACCACCAATACAACTCTCATACGTTTGACGTTAAACTTTACCTAGAACAAGTATGAAACTAGAAGGACTTTGTAGGTGTTGTTGGATAGGTTTGCAAGAATATAAAGAGCACGTAAATAAAAACTAGGGGCTGTTTAGATAAAGAAGCAATAAAGTTAGTATAGCGAGTATGGAAAAGTGGTGGTAGGAGTTGTGAAATTGTCCCTAAGCAATTGACTATGTTACTAGACCGATAGCAAGTTTTATGTGGGAGAGGCCACTGCTAGCATGTCACCCCTGACTTGGAACTCTATGCACTTATGATTGGAACTATTAGCAAGCATCCGCAGCTACTAACGTTCATTAACGTAAAACCCAACCATAGCATTAAGATATATTGGTCCCCCTTCAGTCCCGTATGCATCAATTTCTATGCTAGGTTGAAGCTTCGGTCACTCTTGCCCTCCAATACATAGTCCTATCAACATATAACTAACCCTATGGTCTGATGCACGCGCGCACTCATATGATGCGCACCAAAGTACAACAACATAACCACAAGCAAATTAAACCAATCATAGCAATTCACCAATTACCGAAAGGACAACGAAAATCTACTCAGACATCATAGGATGGCAACACATCATTGGATAATAATATGAAGCATAAAGCACCATGTTCAAGTAGAGGGTACAGCGGGTTGCAGGAGAGTGGACCACTATAGATAGATGGAGGAAGGTGATGAAGATGTTGGTGAGGATGACGGAGGTGTTGGTGTAGATTGCGGCGACGATGATGGCCCCGGCGGTGTTCCGGCGCCACCGGAAGCGAGGGGGAGAGAGCCCCCCCTCCTTATTATTCTTCCTTGAACTTCCCCCTAGATGGGAGAAGGGTTTCCCCTCTGGTCCATGGTCTCCATGGAGTGGGAGGGGCGAGAGCCCCTCCGAGATTTGATCTGTCTCTCTATCTCTCTCTGTTTCTGCGTTCCTGATTCTGCCCTTTCATCATTTCTTATATTCCCGGAGATCCGTAACTCCGATTGGATTGAATCTTTGAACACGATTTTTCTCCGGATATCAGCTTTCTTGCGGCGAAAGAAGGGCAAGAACCTCCTTACGGGGTGTCCACGAGGGTCAGGGGTGCGCCCACCCCCGGGGCGCACCCCTGCCTCGTGGGCCCCTTGAGCATCGTCTCATGTTGATTCCACTTCTCAAAATTCATATATATTCCAAAAAAATCTTTGTCCGTTTTTATCCCGTTTGGACTCCATTTAATATGGATTTTCTGTGAAACAAAAAAACATGCAACAAGCAGGCGGCATTTGAGCCTTTGGATCAATATGTTAGTCCCAAAAATAGTATAAAAAGTATCCAAAAGTATGTAAGAGTTGTAGAATATTGGCATGGGACAATCAAAAATTATAGATACGACGGAGACGTATCAGCGTCCCCAAGCTTAATTCGTGCTTGTCCTCGAGTAGGTAAATGAAAAAAAGATATTTTCTGATGTGGAATGCTAGCTAGCATAATCTTGATCATGTAACCTAATCATGGCATGAATATTAAGACACGAGTGATTCAAATCAATAGTCTATCATTTGACATTAAGACAATAATACTTCAAGCATACTAATAAAGCAATCATGTCTTTTCAAAACAACATGGCCAAAGAAAGTTATCCCTACAAAATCATATAGTCTGGCTATGCTCCATCTTCACCACACAAAATATTCAAACCATGCACAACCCCGGTTTTAGCCAAGCAATTGTTTCATACTTTAGTATTCTCAAACTTTTTCAACTTTCACGCAATACATGAGCGTGAGCCATGGATATAGCAGTATAGCACTATAGGTGGAATATAATATGATGGTGGAGGTTATGTGGAGAAGACAAAAGGGAGAAAGTCTCACATTGACGTGGCTAATCAACGGGCTATGGAGATGTGAAGGAAATATGCCCTAGAGGCAATAATAAAGTTATTATTTATTTCCTTATTTCATGATAAATGTTTATTATTCATGCTAGAATTGTATTAACTGGAAACTTAGTACATGTGTGAATACATAGACAAACAAAGTGTCACTAGTATGCCTCTACTTGACTAGCTCGTTGAATCAAAGATGGTTAAGTTTCCTAGCCATAGACATGTGTTGTCATTTGATTAACGGGATCACATCATTAGTAGAGTGATGTGATTGACTTGACCCATTCCGTTAGCTTAGCACTTAATCATTTAGTATGTTGCTATTGCTTTCTTCATGACTTATACATGTTCCTATGACTATGAGATTATGCAACTCCGTTTGGGAGGAACACTTTGTGTGCTACCAAACGTCTAGCGTAATTGGGTGATTATAAAGGAGCTCTACAAGTGTCTCCGAAGGTACATGTTGAGTTGGCGTATTTCGATATTAGGATTTGTCACTTCGATTGACGGAGAGGTATCTCTGGGCCCTCTCAGTAATGCACATCACTATAAGCCTTGCAAGCAATGTGGCCAATGAGTTGGTTACGGGATGATGCATTACGTAACGAGTAAAGAGACTTGCCGGTAACGAGATTGAACTAGGTATTGAGATACCGACGATCAAATCTCGGGCAAGTAACATACCGGTGACAAAGGGAACAATGTATGTTGTTATGCGGTTTGACCGATAAAGATCTTCGTAGATTATGTAGGATCCAATATGAGCATCCAGGTTGCGCTATTGGTTATTGACTGGAAACGGTTCTCGGTCATGTCTACATAGTTCTCGAACCCGTAGGGTCCGCATGCAACAAGGTTTCGATGACGGTTTTATTATGAGTTTATGAGTTTTGATGTACCGAAGGAGTTCGAATCCTGATGAGATCGGGGACATGACAAGAAGTCTCGAAATGGTCGAGGCGTAAAGATCGATATATTGGACAACTATATTCAGACTTGGAAAGGTTCCGAGTGATTCGGTATTTTTCAAGTACTGAGAGAGATTACGAAATTCGCGGGGAGTATATGGGCCTTATTGGGCCATACGGGAATAGAGGAGAGAGGCCAAAAGGAAGGAGGCCTGCGCCCCCCTCTGGTCCGAATTGGACAAGGGGTGCAGCCCCCTTTTCCTTTTCCCTCTCCTCCTCTTTCCTTCTCTCCTACTCCAACAAGGAAAGGAGGAGTCCTACTCCCGGTGGGAGTAGGACTCCCTGAAGGAAATATGCCCTAGAGGCAATAATAAAGTTATTATTTATTTCCTTATTTCATGATAAATGTTTATCATTCATGCTAGAATTGTATTAACCGGAAACATGATACATGTGTGAATGCATAGACAAAACAATATGTCACTAGTATGCCTCTACTAGACTAGCTTGTTAATCAAAGATGGTTATGTTTCCTGACCATGAACAAAGAGTTGTTATTTGATTAACAAGGTCACATCATTAGTAGAATGATCGATTGACATGACCCATTCCTTAGCTTAGCACACGATCGTTTAGTATGTTGCTCTGCTTTTATCCATGACATATACATGTTCCTGTAACTATGAGATTATGCAACTCCGTTTACGGAGGAACACTTTGGTGCTACCAAACGTCACAACGTAATCGGGTGATTATAAAGGAGTACTACAGTGTCTCCAAAGGCGATGTTGGGTTGGCGTATTTGAGATTAGGTTTTGTCACTCCAATTGTCGGAGAGGTATCTCTGGGCCCTCTCGGTAATGCACATCACTTAAGCCTTGCAAGCACTACAACTAATGAGTTAGTTGTGAGATGATGTATTACGGAACGAGTAAAGAGACTTGCGATAACGAGATTAAACTAGGTATTGGATACCGACGATCGAATCTCGGGCAAGTAACATACCGATGACAAAGGAACAACGTATATTGTTATGCGGTCGACCGACAAAGATCTTCGTAGAATATGTAGGAACCAATATGGGCATCCAGGTCCGCTGTTGGTTATTGACCATGAATAGTTCTAGGTCATGTCTACATTGTTCTCGAACCGTAGGGTCCGCACGCTTAAGGTTTCGATGGCGGTTATTATGAGTTTATGTATTTTGATGTACCAAGAAGTTGGTCCGGATGTGATCACGGACATGACGAGGAGTCTCGGAATGGTCGAGACATAAAGATTGATATATTGGAAGCCTATGTTTGGAGTTGGAATGGTTCCGGCAAACGGAATTCTGGAGTACCGGAGGTTACTGGAACCCCGGGAGGTAAATGGGCCTCGGTGGGCCTTAGTGGAAAGGAGAAGGGGCCAGCCCTATGTGGGCGCGCGCCTCTCCCCCTTCCCTAGTCCTACTAGGACTAGGAGAAGGGCCGCCCCTCTCTCTCTTTCCCCCTCAGGAATCCTAGTCCAACTAGGATTGGGGGAATCCTACTCCCGGGGAGTAGGACTCCTGGCGCCTCCCTTGGCCCGGCCCCTCCCCTTGCTCCTTTATATCACGGGGCAGGGGGCACCTTGGGACACACAAGTTGATCTTGAGATCGTTCCTTAGCCGTGTGCGGTGCCCCCTCCACCATATTCCACCTCGGTTATACCGTCGCGAAGCTTAGCGAAGCCTGCGCGGTGAAACATCAAGATCGTCCACCACGCCGTCGTCTTGTGAAACTCTCCCTCGACACTCGGCTGGATCGAGTCGAGGGACATCATCGAGCTGTCGTGTGTCAAGAACTCGGGGCGTCAGAGTAACGGCGCGGGATCGGTCGGATCGCGAGGAGAACGTCGACTACTTCCTCTACGTTGTGATCGCTTCCGCCGGGTCTACAAGGGTATGTGGACAACACTCTCCCCTCTCGTTGCTATACATCACCATGATCTTGCGTGTGCGTGGGAAAATTTTGAAATTACTCGTTCCCCAACAAAGGGCATCCGAGCCTAGGTTTATTTCTATGGTTTGATGTTTTGCACGAGTAGAACACAAGTGAGTTGTGGGCGATACAAGTCATACTACCTACCAGCATGTCATACTTTGGTTCAGCGGTATTGTGAGATGAAGCGGCCCGGACCGACATTACGCCAGACGCTTACGCGAGACTGGTTTCACCTTCGAGCACTCGTTGCTTAAAGGTGACCGGTGGGTGCTGTCTCTCTCACTTTAGTTGAACTGAGTGTGGCTACGCCCGGTCCTTGAGAAGGTTAAACGGAGTCTATTTGACGAAGTATCGTTGTGGTTTTGATGCGTAGGTGAGACTGGTTCTTGCTTAAGCCCGTAGCAGCCACGTAAAATTTGCAACAACAAAGTAGAGGACGTCTAACTTGTTTTTGCAGGGGCATGTTGTGATGTGATATGGTCAAGATGTGATGCTATATTTTATTGTATGAGATGATCATGTTTTGTAACCGGTTATCGGCAATGGCAGGAGCCATATGGTTGTCGCTTTATTGTATGCAATGCAATCGCTACTGTAATGCTTTACTTTATCACTAAGCGGTAGCGATAGTCGTAATAGCATAAGTTTGGCGAGGCGACAACGATGCTGCGATGGAGATCAAGGTGTCGCGCCGGTGGCGATGGTGATCATGGTGGTGCTTTGCAAGATGGGGATCGTGAAGCACAAGATGATGATGACCATATCATATCACTTATATTGATTTGCATGTGATGTTTATCCTTTTATGCATCTTATCTTGCTTTGATTGACGGTAGCATTATAAGATGATCTCTCACTAAATTATCAAGAAGTGTTCTCCCGAGTATGCACCGTTGCCAAAGTTCGTCGTGCCCGCACACCACGTGATGATCGGGTGTGATAAGCTCTCGTCCATCTACAACGGGTGCAAGCCAGTTTTGCACACGCAGAATACTCGGGTTATACTTGACGAGCCTAGCATATGCAGATATGGCCTCGGAACACGGAGACCGAAAGGTCGGCGTGAATCATATAGTAGATATGATCAACATAAGATGTTCACCATTGAAAACTGCTCCATTTCACGTGATGATCGGTTATGGTTTAGTTGATTTGGATCACGTGATCACTTAGATGACTAGAGATGTTTTTCTAAGTGGGAGTTCTTAAGTAATATGATTAATTGAACTTAAATTTATCATGAACTTAGTACTGATAGTATCTTGCTTGTTTATGTTTGATTGTAGATAGATGGCTCGTCTTTGTTGTTCCGTTGAATTTTAATGCGTTCCTTGAGAAAGCAAAGTTGAAAGATGATGGTAGCAATTACGGACTGGGTCCGAAACGAGATCATCCTCATTGCTGCACTGTAAGAGTTACGTCTGGATGCACCGCTAGGTGACAACTTCTTCTGCTGGAGCAACGCCGGATGTTGTGAGCGTCTGGCGAGCAAAGCGATGACTACTCTATAGTTCAGTGTGCCATGCTTTACGGCTTAGAACCGGGACTTCAACGACGTTTTGAGCGTCATGGAGCATATGAGATGTTCCAGAGTTGAAGTTGATATTCCAACGTAATGCCCGGATTGAGAGATATGAAGTCTCCAATAAGTTCTATAGCTGCAAGATGGAGGAGAACAGTTACATTAGTGAGCATATACTCAAAATGTCCGGGTACTACAATCACTTGACACAATTGGGAGTTAATCTCCCGGATGATTGTGTCATTGATGAATTCTCCAATCACGCCACCAAGCTACAAAGGCTTCGTGATGAACTATAATATGCAAGGGTTAGTAAAGACTATACCGAGCTCTTCGCAATGCTAAAGGCTGCGGAGGTAGAAATCAAAAAGGAGCATCAAGTGTTGATGGTCAATAAGACCACTAGTTTCAAGAAGAAAGGCAAAGGGAAGAAGAAGGGAATCTCAAGAAGAACAGCAAGCAAGTTGTCTCGGGAGAAGAAACCCAAGTCTGGCCCTAAACCTGAAACTAAGTGCTTCTCTTAGCAGATAGTCCTTTGAAGCGGAACTGCCCCAAGTATTTGGCGGATAAGAAGGATGGCAAGGTGAACAAAGGTATATGTGATATACATGTTATTGATGTGTACCTTACTAGAGCTCGCAGATAGCACTGGTATTTGATCTTGGTTACATTGCTAATATTTGCAACTCAAAGCAGGGACTACGGATTGCTTAACACGGCAAAGGACGAGGTGACGATCGCGCGCGGGAAATGGTTCCAAAGTCGATGTGATCGCGGTCGGCACGCTACCTCTACATCTACCTTCGGGATTAGTTTTAGACCTAAATAATTGTTATTTGGTGCTGCGTTGAGCATGAACATTATATCTGGATCTTGTTTGATGCGAGACGGTTATTCATTTAAATCGAGAATAATGGTTGTTCTATTTATATGAGTAATATCTTTTATGGTCATGCACCCTTGAGGAATGGTCTATTTTGATGAATCTCAATAGTAGTGATACACATATTCACAATGTTGAAACCAAAAGATGCAGAGTTGATAATGATAGTGCAACTTATTTGTGGCATCGCCGTTTAGGTCATATCGATTAAAACGCATGAAGAAACTCCATCTTGATGGACTTTTGGAGTCACTTGATTATGAATCACTTGGCACTTATGAACCGTGCCTCATGGGCAAGATGACTAGAACACCGTTCTCGGTACTATGGAGAGAGCAACAGATTTGTTGGAAATCATACATACTGTATGTATGTGGTCCAATGAATGTTGAGGCTCGTGGCGGATATCGTTATTTTCTCACCTTCACAGATGACTTAAGCGGATATGGGTATATCTACTTAATGAAACATAAGTCCAAACGTTTGAAAAGTTCAAAGAATTTCAGAGTGAAGTTGAAAATCATCGTAACAAGAAAATTAAGTTTCTACGATCGATCGTGGAGGTGAATATTTGAGTTCTGAGTTTGGTCTACATTTGAAACAATGCGAATAGTTTAGCAACTCACGCCACCCTAACACCACAACAGTAATGGTGTGTCCGAACGTCAGAATCGTACTTTACTAGATATGGTACGATCTATGATGTCTCTTCTGATTTACCGCTATCGTTTTGGGGTTATGCTCTAGAGACGGCCGCATTCACCTTGAATAGAACACCGTCGAAATCCGTTGAGATGACACCTTATGAACTATGGTTTGGCAAGAAACCAAAGTTGTCGTTTCTTAAAGTTTGGGGATGCGATGCTTATGTGAAAAAGCTTCAACCTGATAAGCTCGAACCCAAATCGGAGAAATGTGTCTTCATAGGATACCCAAAGGAGACAGTTGGGTACACCTTCTATCACAGATCCGAAGGCAAGACATTCGTTGCTAAGAATGGATCCTTTCTAGAGAAGGAGTTTCTCTCGAAAGAAGTGAGTGGGAGGAAAGTGGAACTTGATGAGGTAATAGTACCTTCTCCCTTACTTGAAAGTAGTTCGTCGCAGAAAACGGTTTCTGAGACATCTACACCAAGTAGCGAGGAAGTTGATGATGTTGATCATGAAACTTCAGATCAAGTTACTTGCAGAACCTCGTAGATCAACGAGTAAGATCCGCACTGAGTGGTACGGTAATCCTGTTCGGAAGTCATGCTACTAGATCATGATGAACCTCGAACTATGAAGAAGCGATGGTGAGCCCAGATTCCATAAAATGGCTTGAAGCCATGAAATCGAGATGGGATCCATGTATGAAAACAAAGTGTGGACTTTGGTTGACTTGCCGAGGGTAGGCAAGCAATAGAAAACAAGTGGATCTTCAAGAAGAAGACCGACGCGACGGTAATGTTATCGTTTATAAAGCTCGACTTGTCGCAAAAGGTTTTCGACAAGTTCAAGGGATTGACTACGATGAGACCTTCTCACCGTGGCGATGCTTAAGTCCGTCCGAATCATGTTAGCAATTGCCGCATTTTATGATTATGAAATTTGGCAAATGGATGTAAAGACTGCATTCTGAATGGATTTACGGAAGAAGAGTTGTATATGATGCAACCGAAGGTTTTATCGATCCAAAGGGAGCTAACAAAGTGTGCAAGCTCCAATGATCCATCTATGGACTGGTGCAAGCATCTCGAGTTGGAATAAGCGCTTTGATAGTGTGATCAAAGCATTTGGGTTTGTACAGACTTTTGGAGAAGCCTCAGTATTTACAAGAAAGTGAGTGGGAGCTCAGAGCATTTACGATATTATATGTGGATGACATATTGCTGATCGGAAATGATATAGAATTCTGGATAGCATAAAGGGATACTTGAATAAGAGTTTTTCAATGAAAGACCTCGGTGAAGCTGCTTACATATTGGGCATTAAGATCTATAGAGATAGATCAAGGCGCTTAATTGGACTTTCACAAAGCACATACCTTGACAAAATTTTGAAGAAGTTCAAAATGGATCAAGCAAAGAAAGGGTTCTTGCACGTGTTACAAGGTGTGAAGTTGAGTCGACTCAATGCCCGACCACTGCAGAAGATAGAGAGAAAATGAAAGATGTTCCTATGCTTCAGCCATAGGCTCTATCATGTATGCAATGTTGTGTACCTGACCTGATGTGTGCCTTGCTATAAGCCTAGCAGGAGGTACCAAAGTAATCCAGAGTGGATCATCGACAGCGTCAAGAACATCCCGAAATACCGAAAAGGACTAAGGATATGTTTCAGATATGGAGGTGACAAAGAGCTCATCGTGGCAGTTACGTTGATGCAAGCTTTGACACCGATCCGGACGATTCTAAATCGCAGACCGGATCGTATTTACACTAAACGGAGGAGCCGTCGGTTGGTGCGCTTCTAAACAAAGCGTCGTGGCGGGATCTACATGTGAAGCGGAATACATAGCAGCTTCGAAGCAGCTAATGAAGGAGTGCGGATGAAGGAGTTCATATCCGATCTAGGTGTCATACCTAGTGCATCGGGTCCAATGAAAATCTTCGTGACAATCTCGAGCAATTGCCTTAGCAAAGGAATCCAGATTTCACAAGAGGACCAAGCACATCAAGAGACGCTTCAATTCCATCCGGACTTAGTCCAGACGGGAGACATAGAGATTTGCAAGATACATACGGATCTGAATGTTGCGAGACCGTTGACTAAGCCTCTTCCACGAGCAAAACATGATCAGCACCAAGACTCCATGGGTGTTAGAATCATTACTATGTAATCTAGATTATTGACTCTAGTGCAAGTGGGAGATCAAGGAAATATGCCCTAGAGGCAATAATAAAGTTATTATTTATTTCCTTATTTCATGATAAATGTTTATCATTCATGCTAGAATTGTATTAACCGGAAACATGATACATGTGTGAATGCATAGACAAAACAATATGTCACTAGTATGCCTCTACTAGACTAGCTTGTTAATCAAAGATGGTTATGTTTCCTGACCATGAACAAAGAGTTGTTATTTGATTAACAAGGTCACATCATTAGTAGAATGATCGATTGACATGACCCATTCCCTTAGCTTAGCACACGATCGTTTAGTATGTTGCTACTGCTTTTATCCATGACATATACATGTTCCTGTAACTATGAGATTATGCAACTCCCGTTTACCGGAGGAACACTTTGGGTGCTACCAAACGTCACAATGTAATCGGGTGATTATAAAGGAGTACTACAGTGTCTCCAAAGGCGATGTTGGGTTGGCGATTTTGAGATTAGGTTTTGTCACTCCAATTGTCTGAGAGGTATCTCTGGCCCTCTCGGTAATGCACATCACTTAAGCCTTGCAAGCACTACAACTAATGAGTTAGTTGTGAGATGATGTATTACGGAACGAGTAAAGAGACTTGCGATAACGAGATTAAACTAGGTATTGGATACCGACGATCGAATCTCGGGCAAGTAACATACCGATGACAAAGGGAACAACGATATTGTTATGCGGTCCGACCGACAAAGATCTTCGAGAATATGTAGGAACCAATATGGGCATCCAGGTCCCGCTGTTGGTTATTGACCATGAATAGTTCTAGGTCATGTCTACATTGTTCTCGAACCGTAGGGTCCGCACGCTTAAGGTTTCGATGACAGTTATTATGAGTTTATGTATTTTGATGTACCGAAGAAGTTCGGAGTCCCGGATGTGATCACGGACATGACGAGGAGTCTCGGAATGGTCGAGACATAAAGATTGATATATTGGAAGCCTATGTTTGGAGTTCGGAATGGTTCCGGGCGAAAACGGGAATTTACCGGAGTACCGGGAGGTTACCGGAACCCCCCGGGAGGTAAATGGGCCTCGGTGGGCCTTAGTGGAAAGGAGAAGGGGCCAGCCCTATGTGGGCGCGCGCCTCCCCCCCTTCCCTAGTCCTACTAGGACTAGGAGAAGGGGCCGGCCCCCCTCTCTCTCTTTCCCCCCTCCGGGAATCCTAGTCCAACTAGGATTGGGGGAATCCTACTCCCGAGGGAGTAGGACTCCTTGCCGCGCCTCCCTTGGCCCGGCCCCCTCCCCCTTGCTCCTTTATATCTGAGGCAGGGGGCACCTTGGGACACACAAGTTGATCTTGAGATCGTTCCTTAGCCGTGTCGGTGCCCCCTCCACCATATTCCACCTCGGTTATACCGTCATGAAGCTTAAGCGAAGCCTGCTACCGTGAAACATCAAGACCGTCCTGCACGCCGTCGTCTTGACGAAACTCTCCTCGACACTCAGCTGGATCGAGTCTGAGGGACATCATCGAGCTGTACGTGTGTCAAGAACTCGGGGCGTCGGAGTAACGGCGCCAGATCGGTCGGATCGCGAGGAGAACGTCGACTACTTCCTCTACGTTGTGATCGCTTCGCTTGGGTCTACAAGGGTATGTGGACAACACTCTCCCCTCTCGTTGCTATACATCACCATGATCTTGCGTGTGCGTAGGAAAAATTTTGAAATTACTACGTTCCCCAACACTCCCCCCTTTGTGCGCCCTCCTCTTGGCCGGCCGCCTCCCCCCTTGCTCCTTTATATACGGGGGCAGGGGGCACCTCTAGACAAAACACAAGTTGATCTTCGTGATCGTTTCTTAGCCGTGTGCGGTGCCCCCTCCACCATATTCCACCTCGGTCATATTGTTGTGGTGCTTAGGCGAAGCCCTGTGTCGGTAGAACATTATCATCGTCACCACGCCGTCGTGCTGACGGAACTCATCCCCGACACCCTGCTGGATCGGAGTCCGGGGATCGTCATCAAGCTGAACGTGTGCTGAACTCGAAGGTGCCGTATGTTCGGTGCTTGGATCAGTCGGATCGTGAAGACGTACAACTACATCAATCGCGTTGTTCTAACGCTTCCGCTTTCAGTCTACGAGGGTATGTGGACAACACTCTCCCCTCTCGTTGCTATGCATCACCATGATCCTTTGCGTGTGCGTAGGAATTTGTTTGAAATTACTACGTTCCCCAACAGTGGCATCTGAGCCCGGTTTTATGCGTAGATGTCATATGCACGAGTAGAACACAAGTGAGTTGTGGGCGATACAAGTCATACTGCTTACCAGCATGTCATACTTTGGTTCAGCGGTATTGTGAGATGAAGCGGCCCGGGCCGACATTACGCGTACGCTTACGCGAGACTGGTTTCATCGTTACGAGCACTCGTGCTTAAAGGTGACTGGCGGGTGTCTGTCTCTCTTACTTTAGTTGAACTGAGTGTGGCTACGCCCGGTCCTTGCGAAGGTTAAAACAACACTAACTTGACAAACTATCATTGTGGTTTTGATGCGTAGGTAAGAACGGTTCTTGCTCAGCCCGTAGCAGCCACATAAAATTTTCAACAACAAAGTAGAGGACGTCTAACTTGTTTTTGCAGGGCATGTTGTGATGTGATATGGTCAAGACGTGATGCTATATTTTATTGTATGAGATGATCATGTTTTGTAACCGAAGTTATCGGCAACTGGCAGGAGCCATATGGTTGTCGTTTTATTGTATGAAATGCAAATGCCCTGTAATTGCTTTACTTTATCACTAAGCGGTAGCGATAGTCGTAGAAGCAATAGATGGCGTAAACGACAACGATGCTACGATGGAGATCAAGGTTTCGCGCCGCTGACGATGGTGATCACGACGGTGCTTCGGAGATGGAGATCACAAGCACAAGATGATGATGGCCATATCATATCACTTATATTGATTGCATGTGATGTTTATCCTTTATGCATCTTATTTTGCTTTGATTGACGGTAGCATTATAAGATGATCTCTCACTAATTATCAAGAAGTGTTCTCCCTGAGTATGCACCATTGCGAAAGTTCTTCGTGCTGAGACACCACGTGATTATCGGGTGTGATAGGCTCTACGTTCAAATACAACGGGTGCAAAACAGTTGCACACGCGGAATACTCAGGTCAAACTTGACGAGCCTAGCATATATAGATATGGCCTCAGAACACGGAGACCGAAAGGTCAAACTTGAATCATATAGTAGATATGATCAACATAGTGATGTTCACCATTGAAACTACTCCATCTCACGTGATGATCGGACATGGTTTAGTTGATTTGGATCACGTGATCACTTAGATGACTAGAGAGATGTCTGTCTAAGTGGGAGTTCTTAAGTAATATGATTAATTGAACTTAAATTTATCATGAACTTAGTACCTGATAGTATTTTGCTTGTTTATGTTTGTTGTAGATAGATGGCTCGTGTTGTTGTTTCGTTGAATTTTAATGCGTTCCTAGAGAAAATTGTGTTGAAAAATGTTAGTAGCAATGATGCGGATTGGATCCGTGATCTGAGGTTTATCCTCATTGCTGCACAGAAGAATTATGCCTTTAACGCACCGCTAGGTGACAGACCTATTGCAGGAGCAGATGCAAACGTTATGAACGTTTGGCAAGCTCAATATGATGACTATTTGATAGTTTAGTGCACCATGCCTAACGGCTTAGAATCGGGACTTCAAAGTCGTTTTGAACGTCATGGACCATACGAGATGTTCCAAGAATTGAAGTTAATATTTCAAGCAAATACCCGAGTTGAGAGATATGAAGTCTCCAACAAGTTCTATAGCTAAAAGATGGAGGAGAATCGCTCAACTAGTGAGCATGTGCTCAGATTGTCTGGGTACTACAATCGCTTGAATCAAGTGGGAGTTAATCTTCTAGATGAGATAGTGATTGACAGAGTTCTCTAGTCACCATCACCAAGTTACTAGAACTTCGTGATGAACTATAGTATGCAAGGGATGATGAAAACGATTCCCGAGCTCTTCGTGATGTTGAAATCAATGAAGGTAGAAATCAAGAAAGAGCATCAAGTGTTGATGATTGACAAAATCACTAGTTTCAAGAAAAGGGCAAAGGGAAAGAAAGGGAACTTCAAGTAGAATAGCAAGCAAGTTGTCACTCCCGCGAAGAAGCCCAAAGCTGGACCAAAGCCTGAAACTGAGTGCTTACACTGCAAAGGAAATGGTCACTGGTAGCGGAAATGCCCCGAATATTTGGTGGATAAGAAGGATGGCAAAGTGAACAAGGGTATATTTGATATACAGGTTATTGATGTGTGCCTTACTAGTGTTTATAGTAGCCCCTGAGTATTTGATACTTGTTTGGTTGCTAAGATTAGTAACTCGAAACAGGAGTTACAAAATAAACAGAGACTAGTTGAAGGGGAAGTGACGATGAGTGTTGGAAGTAGTTCCAAGATTGATATGATCATCATCGCACACTCCCTATACTTTTGGGATTAGTGTTAAACCTAAATAAATGTTATTTGGCGTTTGCGTTGAGCATGAATATGATTTGATCATGTTTATTGCAATATGGTTATTCATTTAAAGTCAGAGAATAATCGTTGTTCTGTTTACATGAATAAAACCTTCAATGGTCATACACCCAATGAAAATAATTTGTTGGATCTCGATCATAGTGATACACATATTCATAATATTGATGCCAAAAGATGCAAAGTTGATAATGATAGTGCAACTTATTTGTGGCACTGCCGTTTGGGTCATATCGGTGTAAAGTACATGAAGAAACTCCATAAAGATGGACTTTCGGAATCACTTGGTTATGAATCATTTGATGCTTGTGAACCGTGCCTTTTGGGCAAGATGACTAAAACTCCGTTCCCCGGAAAAATGGAACGAGCTACTGACTTATTGGAAATAATACATACCGATGTATGCGATCAGACGAGTGTTAAGGCTCGCGGAGTGTATCGTTATTTTCTAACCTTCACGGATGATTTGAGCAGATATGGGTATATCTACTTGATGAAACATTAGTCTGACACATTTGAAAAGTTTAAAGAATTTCAGAGTGAAGTGGAAAATCATTGTAACAAGAAAAATAAAGTTTCTACGATCTGATCGTGGAGACAAATATTTGAGTTACAAGTTTGGTCTTCATTTGAAACAATGTGAAATAGTTTCGCAACTCACGCCACCTGGAACACCACAATGTAATGGTGTGTCCGAACGTCGTAATCGTACTTTACTAGATATGGTGCGATCTATGATGTCTCTTACCGGTTTACCACTATCGTTTTGGGGTTATGCATTAGAGACAGCTGCATTCACGTTTAATAGGGCACCATCTAAATCCGTTGAGACGACGCCGTATGAACTATGGTTTAGCAGTAAACCTAAGCTGTCATTTCTTAAAGTTTGGGGTTGCGATGCTTATGTGAAAAAGTTTCATCCTGATAAGCTCGAACCCAAATCGGAGAAGTGCGTCTTCATAGAATATCCAAAGGAAAATGTTGGGTACACCTTCTATCACAGATCCGAAGGCAAGATATTCGTTGCTAAGAATGGATCCTTTCTAGAGAAGAAGTTTCTCTCGAAATAAGTGAGTGGGAGGAAAGTAGAACTTGATGAGGTAACTGTACCTGCTCCCTCATTGGAAAGTAGTTCATCACAAGAACCGGTTCCTGTGACAACTACACCAATCAGTGAGGAAGCTAATGATATTGATCATGAAACTTTAGATCAAGTTACTACCGAACCTCGTAGGTCTACCAGAGTAAGATCCACACCAGAGTGGTACAGTAATCCTATTCTGGAAGTCATGTTACTTGACCATGGCGAACCTACGAACTATGAGGAAGCGATGATGAGCCCAGATTCCGCGAAATGGCTTGAGGCCATGAAATCTGAGATGGGATCCATGTATGAGAACAAAGTGTGGACTTTGGTGGATTTGCCCGATGATCGGCAAGCCATATTGTTTAAATGGATCTTCAAGAGGAAGACAGATGCTGATAGTAGTGTTACTATCTACAACGCTCGAGTTGTCACAAAAAGGTTTTCGACAAGTTCAAGGTGTTGACTACAATGAGATTTTCTCAACTGTAGCGATGCTTAAGTATGTCCGAATCATGTTAGCAATGGCCACATTTTATGAAATCTGGCAAATGGATGTCAAAACTGCATTCCTTAATGGTTTTCTTAAAGAAGAGTTGTATATGATGCAACCAGAAGGTTTTGTCAATCCTAAAGGTGCTAACAAAATGTGCAAGCTCCAGCGATCCATCTATGGACTGGTGCAAGCATCTCAGAGTTGGAATATACGCTTTGATAAGTTGATCAAAGCATATAGTTTTATACAGACTTGCGGTGAAGCCTGTATTTACAATAATTGAGTGGGAGCACTACCGCCTTTCTGATAAATATATGTGAGTAACATATTGTTGATCAGAAATGATGTAGAATTTTTCTGGAAAACATAAAGGAGTATATGAAAGGAGTTCTTTAAAAGAAAGGCCTCAGTAAAGCTACTTACATATTGAGCATCAAGATCTATTGAGATAGATCAAGACGCTTGATAAGTTTTTCAATAAGTACATACCTTGTCAAGATTTTGAAATAGTTCAAAATGGAACAGTCAAAGAAAGAGTTCTTGCTTGTGTTGCAAAGGTGTGAAATTGAGTAAGACTCAAATCCTGACCACGGCAGAAAATAGAAAATAGAATGAAAGTCATTCCCTATGCCTCAGTCATAGGTTCTATAAAGTATGCTATGCTATGTACCAGACCTATTGTATACCTTGCTCTAAATTTGGCAAGGAAGTACAATAGTGATCTAGGAGTAGATCACTGGATATTGGTCAAGAATATCCTTAGTGAGGACTAAGGAAACATTTCTCGATTATGGAGGTGATAAAAGAGCCCATCGTAAAGAGTTACATCGGTGCAAGCTTTTACACCGATCCAGATGACTCTAAGTCTAAATCTGGATACATATTGAAAGTGGGAGCAATTAGCTAAAGTAGCTCCATGCAGAGCATTGTAGACATAGAATATTTGCAAAATACATACGATCTAAATGTGACAGACCCGTTGACTAAGCTTCTCTCATGAGCAAAACATGATCACAACTTAGTACCCTTTGGGTGTTAATCACATAGCAATGTGAACTAGATTATTGACTCTAGTAAACCCTTTGGGTGTTGGTCACATGACGATGTGAACTATGGGTGCTAATCATATATAGATATGAATATTGGTTAAATCACATGGCGATGTGAACTACATTATTGACTCTAGTGCAAGTGGGAGACTGAAGGAAATATGCCCTAGAGGCAATAATAAAGTTATTATTTATTTCCTTATTTCATGATAAATGTTTATTATTCATGCTAGAATTGTATTAACCGGAAACTTAGTACATGTGTGAATACATAGACAAACAAAGTGTCACTAGTATGCCTCTACTTGACTAGCTCGTTGAATCAAAGATGGTTAAGTTTCCTAGCCATAGACATGTATGTCATTTGATTAACAGGATCACATCATTAGTAGAATGATGTGATTGACTTGACACATTCCATTAGCTTAGCACTTGATCGTTTAGTATGTTGCTATTGCTTTCTTCATGACTTATACATGTTCCTATGACTATGAGATTATGCAACTCCCGTTTACCGGAGGAACACTTTGTGTGCTACCAAACATCACAACGTAACTGGATGATTATAAAGGAGCTCTACAAGTGTCTCTGAAGGTACATGTTGAGTTGGCGTATTTCGAGATTAGGATTTGTCACTCCGATAGTCGGAGAGGTATCTCTGGGCCCTCTCTGTAATGAACATCACTATAAGCCTTGCAAGCAATGTGGTCAATGAGTTTATTATGGGATGATGCATTATGTAACAAGTAAAGAGACTTGCCGGTAACGAGATTAAACTAGGTATTGAGATACCGACGATCAAATCTCGGGCAAGTAACATACTGATGACAAAGGGAACAACGTATGTTGTTATGCGATTTGGCTGATAAAGATCTTCGTAGAATATGTAGGAGCCAATATGAGCATCCAGGTTGCGCTATTGGTTATTGACCGGAAACGGTTATCGGTCATGTCTACATAGTTCTTGAACCTGTAGGGTCCGCACGCTTAAGGTTTCGATGGCAGTTTTATTATGCGTTTATGAGTTTTGATGTACCGAAGGAGTTCCGAGTCCCAGATGAGATCGGGGACATGACGAGGAGTCTCGAAATGGTCAAGACGTAAAGATCGATATATTGGACGACTATGCTCGGACTTCGGAAAGGTTCTGAGTGATTCGGGTATTTTTTGGAGTACCGGAGAGTTACGGGAATTCGCCGGGGAGTATATGGGCCTTATTGGGCCATACGGGAATAGAGGAGAGAGGCCAAAAGGAAGGAGGCCTGCGCCCCCCCCCCTGGTCCGAATTGGACAAGGGGTGCAGCCCCCTTTTCCTTTTCCCTCTCCTCCTCTTTCCTTCTCTCCTACTCCAACAAGGCAAGGAGGAGTCCTACTCCCGGTGTGAGTAGGACTCCCCCCTTGGTGCGCCCTCCTCTTGGCCGGCCGCCTCCCCCTTGCTCCTTTATATACGGGAGCAGTGGGGCACCTCTAGACACAACACAAGTTGATCTTCGTGATCGTTCCTTAGCCGTGTGCGGTGCCCCCTCCACCATATTCCACCTCGATCATATCATTGCGGTGCTTAGGCGAAGCCCTGCGGCAGTAGAACATCATCATTGTCACCACGCCATCATGCTGACGGAACTCATCCCCGACACCCTGCTGGATCGGAGTCCGGGGATCGTCATCGACCTGAACGTATGCTGAACTCGGAGGTGCCGTACGTTCGGTGCTTGGATCGGTTGGATCATGAAGACGTACGACTACATCAACCGCGTTGTTCTAACGCTTCCGCTTTCAGTCTACGAGGGTACGTGGACAACACTCTCCCCTCTTGTTGCTATGCATCACCATGATCCTTTGCGTGTGCGTAGGAATTTTTTGAAATTACTACGTTCCCCAACAAGATGCCCATCAATTGATTTCAATGTGAGGAGTAGGGATTGCCATGCAACGGATGCACTAAGAGCTATAAGTGTATGAAAGCTCAAACTGGAAAATAAGTGGGTGTGCATCCAACTTGCTTGCTCATGAAGACCTCGGGCGTTTGAGGAAGCCCATCATCGGAATATACAAGCCAAGTTCTGTAATGAAAATTCGCACTAGTATATGAAAGTGACAATATAAGAGACTCTCTATATGAAGAACATGGTGCTACTCTGAAGCACAAGTGCGGTAAAAGGACAGTAACATTGCCCCTTCTCTCTTTTTCTCTCATTTTTTATTTTCTTCTTTTTTATTTTTTTGGTGGGCTTCTTTGGCCTCTTTTTTTATTTGGGCTTCTTTGGCCTCTTTTATTTTTCATAAAGTCCGGAGACTCATCCCAACTTGTGAGGGAATCATTGCTTCCATCATCCTTTCCTCACATGGGACAATGCTCTAATAATGATGATCATCACACTTTATTTACTTACAACTCAATATTACAACTCGATATCTAGAACAAAGATATGACTCTATATGAATGCCTCCAGCGGTGTACCGGGATGTGCAATGATCTAGCACAGCAAAGATATCAAAAAATGGACAAGCCATGAAAACATCATGCTAGCTATCTTACGATCATGCAAAGCAATATGACAATGAATGCTCAAGTCATGTATATGATGATGATGGAAGTTGCATGGCAATATATCTCGGAATGGCTATGGAAATGCCATAATAGGTAGGTAAGGTGGTTGTTTTGAGGAAGATATAAGGAGGCTTATGTGTGATAGAGCGTATTGTATCACGGGGTTTGGATGCAGCAGCAAAGTTTGCACCAACTCTCGAGGTGAGAAAGGGCAATGCACGGTACCAAATAGGCTAGCAATGATGGAAGGGTGAGAGTGCGTATAATCCATGGACTCAACATTAGTCAAAAAGAACTCACATACTTATTGCAAAAATTTATTAGCCATCAAAACAAAGTACTACACGCATCCTCCTAGGGGAAGGGTTGGTAGGGGTTAACCATCGCACGATCCCGACCTCCACACAAAGGATGACAATCAAAAAAATAAATCATACTCCGACTTCATCACATAGCGGTTCACCATACATGCATTCTTCAGGAATCACAAACCTCAACACAAGTATTTCTACTAATCCATAATTACTCACTAGCATGACTCTAATATCACCACCTTTATATCGCAAAACTATTGCAAGGAATCAAGCATATCATATTCAGTGATCTACAAGTATATGTAGGATTTTATGACTAACCATGTGAATGACCAATTCCTGTCAACTATCTAAATAGATATAAGTGAAGCAAGAGAGTTTAATTCTTTCTACAAAAGACATTCTCACACTCTAACAAATATAAGTGAAGCAGAGCATTCTACAAATGGCGGTTTTCTATGTGAAGAGAAACAAGAAATCCAAACTTCAAATGATATAACTGAAGCACACGAAGCATTCTATAAAGCCATACTCAAAAGGTATAAGTGAGATGCAATGAGCATTATATAAATCAACCATGGACTATCTCATACCAGCATGGTGCATAAAATAAAAGTGAAAACTAAATGCAAAAGACGCTCCAAGATTTGCACATATCGCATGAACGAAACGAATCCAAAAACATACCGATACTTATTGAAGAAAGATGAGATGCCTTCCGGGGCATCCCCAAGCTTAGACGCTTGAGTCTCCTTGAAATATTTACTTGGGGTGCCTTGGGCATCCCCAATCTTGAACTCTTGCCTCTCCTCCTTCTCCTCACATCGAGACCTCCTCGATCTTCGAACACTTCATCCACACAAAACTTAACCAAACTTTTAGTGGCGGGGTTAGTGAATATGGCAATGAAATCCCATCATGTACTGCTGTAACATTATTGTATATTTATAAACAAACATTACCCACCGTATCCTATCACAATTCTATGGCCCCAAGTAAGTAGGCTTTAATGAGAATTTAAACATACGCAAATAATGAAACTATAACAGCAATCTGTGAAAACAGGACAGTCTGTAAAGATTCGAACATCCACCATACTTCTGTAACCCAAAACATTCTGAAAAAATTAGAAACAATAAAAAATTTGTATATAAAGACAGTGCAAAAAGTTTCAGAACCATTTGATGTTCCAGTAAAAAATTAAAAATCACGCATTACAGCCAAAGTTTCTGTTTTGCACCGCACAAACCAACAAGCAATGTAAACATCATAAAGGCAAACCTTGGCACATTATTTTTATAGTACAATGGAATTGTACAAGGGGATAATTATTTTTGGTTGAAAAGTTTCTGTAATCAAGGGTCACAAAGTTTCCATGGGCACGAACAAAGTTCAAGGCTAGCTCCCATTTTAACAATGCTCGTCTTTCTCACTTTTGCATTTCTTTTTGAAAAAAGTTTTAGGTTCCCCTGTTTATTTTTTTATTTTTAAACTTTATAAAAGAACACAACTGAAATAAAGGACTCTCTAAAACTTTCGTGTTGTCTCCCTGGCAGCACTTTTTATAAAGCCATTAAGCTAGGCATATAGTGCTCAAGTAATGGATCCACCCTGATCCCAGGGTATATCAAAGCCAATTTTAATTAACAGTGATTTGTGATTTAATAGTGAGCACAAAGTAACATATATCATGCAACAACAAAGTCTAACTCTCTTCTTATGCATCGGCATGTCATAAAAGAACAATTCATGCACACATAGTAAAGACCAATGCATAGTATAAACAATTTCTTGCAATTTTATCATATTGGAAACATAGAGAGGTGGAGATATAGTTCCTCTCTCATAATAATTGCAAGTAGGAGCAGCAAGCACATGCATATTATATCTATCAAAATCATCATGTGTAGTAGTAAAGCGCAACCCATCAATATAATCCTTAATAAGGGCAAACTTCTCCGATATAGTGTAGTCGGGAGAATTCAAAAACATAATAGGACTATCATGCATGGGTGCAATAGAAACAATTTCATGTTTAACATAAGGAACTATATCAAGTTCATCTCCATAAGCATAATTCATATTGGCATCTTGGCCACAAGAATAGCAAGCATCATCAAAAAGGGATATTTCAAAAGAATCAACGGGATCATAGCAATCATCCTTCGGTAAGCACGAAGGGAAATTAAACAATGTATGAGTTGAAGAGTTACTCTCATTAGAAGGTGGGCACGGGCAGCTAATCCACTCTTCCTCCTTTTGTTCTTCGCTCTCCTCATCATATTTTTCATCCAATGAGCTCATAGTTTCATCAATTCCTTCTTCCACAGACTCTTGCAAAATATTAGTCTCTTTTTCGACTGCGGAGGAGTCCTCAATATATGGTTTAACATAGGCATTAGAAGCATAATTATCATAACAATATTTAAGTATGGCAAAATTCACCCACGCTATAACTCCCCGGCAACGGTGCCAGAAAAAGGTCTTGATAACCCACAAGTATAGGGGATCAATTGTAGCCTCTTTCGATAAGTAAGAGTGTCGAAACCAACGAGGAGCTAAAGGTAGAACAAATATTCCCTCAAGTTCTATCGACCACCGAAACAACTCTACGCACGCTTGACGTTCGCTTTACCTAAAACAAGTATGAAACTAGAAGGACTTTGTAGGTGTTGTTGGATAGGTTTGCTAGAATATAAAGAGCACGTAAATAAAAACTAGGGGCTATTTAGATAAAGAAGCAATAAAGTTAGTATAGCGAGTATGGAAAAGTGGTGGTAGGAGTTGCGAAATTGTCTGTGACGCCCCCGATTCAATCGTACACTAATCATACACGCAAATGTGTTCGATCAAGATCAGGGACTCACGGGAAGATATCACAACACAACTCTAGACACAAATTAAAATAACACAAGCTTTATATTACAAGTCAGGGGCCTCGAGGGCTCGAATACATAAGCTCGAATACAAACGAGTCAGCGGAAGCAACAATGTTTGAGTACAGACATGATTTAAACAAGTTTGCCTTAAGAAGGCTAGCACAAAAGCAACATCGATCGAAAAGGCAAGGCCTCCTGCCTGGGAGCCTCCTAACTACTCCCGGTCGTCGGTGTCCGTCACGTGGTAGTAGGCACCCTCAGGGTAGTAGCAATCGTCAAAGGTGGCATCTGGCTCCTGGACTCCACCATCTCATTGCAACAACCAGAAAGAAGAAAGAAGGGGAAAAGGGGTAGCAAAGCAATCGTGAGTACTCATCCAAAGTACTCGCAAGCAAGGATCTACACTACTTATGCATCGATATCAATGAAAGGGGTAGTATCTGTGGACTAACTGCAGAATGCCAAAATAAGAGGGGGAGAAGCTAGTCCTATCAAAGACTAGCATCTTCTGGAAACCGCCGTCTTGCAGCAAGAGGAGGGAGTAGAGTAGTATAACATAAGTCATATTTATGTTGTTTTCAACGCCCCGGGATCCTTTCTCGACTCCCGAAGCAACATATCCGAATCATGCCTCAGCATCCAGTTCTAGTTGTATCGATCGGGATACAACTCCGAGTGTCCGTTACCATAAAACAGGCTATCGATAGATGTTTTCTTCCCTGCAGGGGCGCACCAACTTACCCACCACGCTCGATTAACTCTGGTCGAACACACATTCCAGGGTCATGCTCGGCCTCGTCCAAACAATATGCCGCAACCCGACCTAGGCTTAATAGAGAGGACAGCACGCCGGACTAAACCTATGCCCCTAGGGGTCTTGGTCCATCTCCTCGGGAACTCCTGCATGTTGCATGGGCGGCCGGTGAGCAGACCTAGCCCCCCCCCCTTATACAAGGCGAGGCGTTCCAGTCCAACCGGGCGCGCGCCGCTCAGTCGTTGACGTCTATTAAGCTTCGGCTGATGCATACGATGCAGAACGCCCATACTATGCCCACGTGATGGTCAGTGCTATTAGGCCAGAGGCCCCTCAGATCAATTATCCAAATCGTAGTGGATTAGGAACATGAGGAAACAAGCAGAGACTCACGAAAGATGTGACCCCGTCGCCCCGTCTCGAGGACTTGCGGCAAGGGCTAAGAAGGCCCGGCCACGCCTCGTAATTATCTCGCTGGCACCTTCTAGGTCAACCCGACTCCACATCACCCGCAATTAAGCTCGCGCGGGTACCCCTCAGGCCGACCCATCTTTAGTAACATGGTTCAGTGTAAAGTCATAGTAACCATAGTAACTGTATGTCTGACACCAAGGGGAACCCTGAGGAACCACCCTCGGTGGATTCCACTTGATGTAATCATCAAGCTGAACGTAAGAGGAACCACCCTAGAGGTTCACACTTGAGGGGTTGCAGGACGGAGTCGTATCGGAAGTGGTTAAGGAGGAAATCACCCTCGCTGACCACGACCAAATAGCTACACTACAGAGCTCTCATCAGGAGTGATGTATGAGGTTCCACCCTCGGCACTCGATGGTAACTCTGCAGAGTCGAGCAACAAAAGGGGCGTGATGTGATGTGACGTGTCGGGCTCTGGTCGTCGATCACATTGATCGAGTCGTCGATAATGAAGCAGGGGCAACAACGACCAGGTGGGGGTCACTGATGGATCACTAACCAACCTATACTAAGAAGTTTAGGACAAGCACGTAGGTAACAATAAGCATGTTACAAAAGCAGGCTATGCATCAAAATAGGAGCAAACAATAACAGTAGCAAAATCTAATGCAAGCATGAGAGAATGGAATGGGCGATATCGGGATGATCAAAGGGGGGGCTTGCCTGGAAGCTCCACTGAAAGGGAAGAAGGTTCGTCGTCGACGTAGTCGATCACCGGGGCATCATCGGCCTCGGGGTCTACGGAGAGAAGAGGGGGAAGAAACAATAAATATAAAGAAAGCATAGCATTACAAAGCATAACATGGCAATATGCTATGTCGGGTGTGACCTAACGTATGGTTACATGATATAGGTGAAGGGGGAATTCAACCGGGAAGGTATTCTCGGTTCCGGACCTGTGTCAGACAGATGACCGGAGGGGGAATGTTCCATGTTCAGGTAGTTACAGGCATTTGACAGGTAAACGGACCACGAATTCGGATTCGTCTCGTCGTTCTGAGCAACTTTCATGTAGAAAACATTTTCATCCGAGCTACGATTATTTTTCTATGATTTTTCAAAGATTTTAGCAATTTCTGAAATTATTTAAATTACCAGAATTAATATAAAAGGAATATGACCTCAGCATTGCGTGGGGATGATGGCAGCGGTCAACAGACTCGTGGGTCCCAACTTTCATAGACAGAGGGGCTAACAGAGTCTTACTTTAACTAAGCAGAGTTTATTAGCTACAGGACCACACCTGTCAGTGACTCATTAACTAACTAATTAATTTTAATTATAAAAAACATTTCAGTCAAACGAATTATGCGGTGGGGACCGCATGTCAGGGACACTGGCTGCCCAGTCAGCATGGTGATTGGGTCAACCCAGTCAACGGGGCCCCCAGGGTCACCTGGCAGCGAGCCAGGGGTGGGGCCCGCCCAGCCACACTGGCGGACGGCGCCGGAGCGACGCCGGCGAGGCAAAACACGGCGACGCGGCTCGGGAGGTGGTCGGAAATCACGTATAGGGCACCGTTCGTCAAGTTTTCGGGCGCGTTCGAAAGCTACGGTTGCGCCACGTCCAACAGTGGTGGTTGTGGCGGTGGGGTGACCGGAATCGAGCGCGGCGAGCTCATCGGCAGACGGCCGGAGTCGGGCACGAGAAGAAACGGTGATGCAACGTGTTAGCGAGCGAACTGAGAGGCCAGTCGAGACGTACGTGAAGCGGCGATTGCAACAGGCACTGGCCCGTGACCATTTGGTCACCGGAGACTGGCTCGCGAAGAGCTCCGCGGCGCTACATTCGGGCGCGCATGGGGGAAGTAGCTAGGGGGCGCGCCAGCGTCAGCAAGGAGAGGGAGAAGGAAGACGAGCTCACCCGGGAGGCATAAGGTGGCTCGGTGTAAGCTTAGTAGCAGCAGAGCCACCGGAGACGGAGGAGGATCGCCGACGACCAATGCGGAAGGGGGCGGCTCGACCCGCGGTCTGTGGTGCTCCTCGAGCTCGATGGTGAGGCATAGTCGAGGTAGAGGTCGACGGCGCGTCTTATGGACGTGCTGGCGAGGCGCAGGGTGGGTGGTGGCCACGGCTACGGCACAGCCATGGCGACGGCGGCGCTCGGTTGAGGTGGGGAATGAGGGGGAGAGCAAGGAGGGATTTGGTGGGAGAGGGAGAGGCGGAGCGGGCGACAGTGGAGAGCGGGGAAGAGGACCGAGGCGTCCGGGGCCTTATCCTCTCGTCGGGCATCGCCGGTGAGGTGGTTGGACGGCAACGGGCGAGCACTGTCCCGCCCGGTCGGAGGAACAGGAAGCGACCGGGGAGGTGGAGTGGGCCGGCCTGCTCGGATGGGCCGAGGCCCATGGGAAGGCCAGGGGCTCTCCCACCCCTTTGCTTTTCCTTTTTCCTTTTCTTTTTTTTCTAGCAGCTTTTGCTATTCTTTTAGACACAACTGACTTTGCAAAAATATGTTACTGCCCAAAATAATTTGAAAGAATTATTGGGCACTGCCGCAAAAGATTGTGAGGCTTTTGAAATAATTTGCAATTTTTATAAATTAAAAAGGCATTTAATTTAATTACTTTAGCCACAGTTTTAACTAGTTTAGGGAACTTAGACATTCTGGAAAAATGTTAATTCACCACCAATATTACCAGAAGAATACTTTCCACATGATGAACATTTTAGTTTTCATGTTTGAGCATTTTTGAATTTCACTCAGAATTTGAATTTGACTTCAACTGGAATTTGAAAAAGATAAGAACAATGATGAACAAACACTTGTTTAGCAAAAGGATTAACTTAACCCCATGGATTACTGTAGCATCATTACACCAATGTGTTACAGCTCTCCTCCTCTAAAAGAAATTCTCATCCCGAGAATTAAGAGGTAGAAAGGAAAAGATTGGGGTATTCAGCATGGAGGTTATCCTCACGTTCCCAAGTGGCTTCATCTTTAGTATGATTCGACCATTGCACCTTGAGGAACTTGGTAACCCTCTGGCGGGTTCGACGTTCAGCTTCTTCAAGAATGCGGATCGGATGCTCTTTATAAGTGAGATCATCTTGCACTTCAATCAGTTCCGGATCCACTTCACGTTTCGGATCCTTGAAGCAACGACGAAGTTGTGACACGTGGAATACGTCATGGACGTGAGAGAACTAAGGTGGCAACTCCAATTGATAAGCCACCAGTCCACGACGGGCAATAATGCGGGAGGGACCAATGTAGCGCGGAGCTAGCTTGCCCTTGACTCCGAACCGATGAGTGCCCCTCAAAGGAGTGACACGCAGATAAGCTTGATCACCAGGTTGATAAGTTGAACCCTAGTGTTTACGGCCATAGTTGCTCTTCTGGCGGGACTAGGCCGCCTTGAGATTATCACGGACAATGCAAACCTGCTCTTTGGCTTGTTGAATAATATCTGGACCAATGAGTGTCCGTTCCCTAGTTTCTGACCAATTCAGAGGGGTTCGGAACTTACGTCCATAGAGCACCTCGAAGGGTGCCATCTTCAAGCTGGCTTGATAGCTGTTGTTATAAGAGAACTCTGCATAAGGGAGAGATTCTTATCACTTCTTGCCAAAGGAAATAACACAAGCCCAAAGCATGTCTTCCAGAATTTGGTTGACTCACTCGACTTGGCCTTGGGATTGGGGATGATAAGCAGTGCTCCAGGTAATATGAGTTCCCATTGCCTCTTGGAAACTATCCTAGAACTTTGAAGTGAATATACTGCCACGATCTGAACTGATCTCCTTCGGAATGCCATGGAGCGACACAATTCTGGAGATATACATGTTTGCTAATTGACTAGCAGTGATTGTCTCCTTGACTAGCAGAAAGTGAGCAACTTTTGAGAATTGGTCGATGACGAAAAAGATATCATCATTACCTTTCTGAGACTTGGGAAGGCTAGTGACGAAGTCCATCTGAATCTTATCCCACTTCCATTCAGGAATCATAAGCGGTTGTAGAAGTCCAGCCGGTTTCTGATGTTCTGCTTTGACGCGACGGCAAACGTCACATTCTTCAATATATCGAGCAATGGCTTGATTCATCTTAGACCACCAGTACTTCTGACGGATGTCTATATACATCTTGGTACTTCCTAGATGAATAGAGAGAGGGGTGCCATGCGCTTCTTTCATCACCTTCTCTGTCATAAGCTCGAACCGGGGCACTACAATGCGATCTCTGAAGTATAAGGTTCCATCTTCACCAAGTGAGAAATCTCTAGATTTCTCTAATGCAAGATCTTTTTCATCAAATCAACATGAGCATCTTTGGCTTGAGCAGACTTAATTGCTTTCAGAAGAGTTGGTTCCAAGACAAGGTTATTCAGAGAACCCTGTGGAACTAGTTGAAGGTTCAGCTTGCAAAGTTCTTCATAAAGGCGGGGTTGAGCTATATGAACCATGTGGTTATTGCAATAAGACTTGCGGCTCAGGGCATCGGCCATTACATTAGCCTTACCAGGGGTATATGATATACCGCTGTTGTAGTCAGCAATAGCTTCCATCCACTGCTACTGACGAAGGTTCAGATCTAGCTGAGTAAACAGGCACTTCAGACTCTGATGATCGGTGAAGATCTCACAACGATTACTGATAAGGTACTATCGCCATAACTTTAGTGCATAGATAACCGCAGCAAGCTCGAGGTCGTGAACTAGGTAGTTCTCTTCGTGAGGACGCACTTGACGGGAGGCATAAGCAATCACTCTGCGCTCTTGCATTAGGACACAGCCTAATCCTTGTCGTGAAGCGTCACCAATAGATGAGAAAGTCCTTGCGAGAATCAGGGGGAGCAAGCACTGGGGCAGAAGTCAGCTTGTCATTGAGTGCCTGGAAACTTTCCTGACATTTGTCTGTCCAACCAAACTTAACGCCTTTGTGAAGAAGATTAGTCAGTGGCTTGGCAATCTTGGAGAAGTTCTCGACGAAACGGCGGCAATAACCAACAAGACCGAGAAAGCTTCTGACTTGCTTGACAGTCGTCACAGGGGTCCAGTCAAGAATAGCCTGAACTCGCTCTGGGTTGACTGCAATACCATCCTTGGAGATGACATGCCCAAGATAGGTTACTTCGGGAAGCCAGAATTCGCACTTGGAATACTTGGCATAAAGTTGATGCTCTCGAAGCTTTTCCAGAACAAGACGAAGATGTTCAACATGTTCTTCTTTGTTTTTTAAATATACCAGGATATCATCCAGATAGACTACGACGAACTTGTCGAAGTAATCCATGAATATGTAGTTCATCAAACGAGAGAAAGTAGCTGGAGCATTGGTTAAACCGAATGACATGACGGTGTACTCATATGAACCATATCGAGTAACGAATGCGGTCTTTGGAATATCCTCTTCACGAACACGGATCTGGTGGTAACCCAACCTCAAGTCGAATTTATTTAGAGAATGTCGATGAACCAGCCAGTTGATTATACATATCATTGATCCAAGGAAGGGGATTATTGTTCTGAATTGTAGCTTGGTTGATAGGATGGTAGTCTTGGACCAAACGGTTCGTTCCGTCCTTCTTCTTGACGAAGAGAGAAGGTGCTCCCCAAGCAGAGGAGCTTGGATGAATGAAACCCTTGCGAAGAGATTTGTCGATTTCCTCCTTAAGCTCAAGGAGTTCATGAGGTGGCATCTTGTAGGGTCGTTTGGCGATAGGAACAATGCCTGGTTTCAAATCGATGACGAACTCGACAGCCCGAGCAGGGGGTATTCCTGGAAGTTCTTCTAGAAAAACCTCTAGGAAGTCACAAACGACTGAAATCTTTTCAATTCCCTTAAGAGGTGATGCATTCAACGCATTCAAGGCATAAAGACATGCTTCAGCATTTTGAACAATCTGAGCATGGTATCTTACTATCTCATTGGAAGGATGTAGGAGATGAACGACTTTGGTGGCGCAAACAATAGAGGCAGTATGAGCTTTCAACCATTCCATTCCCAGAACAAGGTCAATATTGGAAGACTCCAGAATAATGGGAGAAACATGGAATTCTAGCCCTTCAATTTCAACGGGGACGCCACGACCAATGATGGTGGTCCAACACTGGCCCACAGGGGTGTGTGCCACTATTGGAGTGTTCATGGGCTCGCATTGAATGTCGCGTGCGTATGCAAAATTTTCTGACATAAATGAATGCGATGCTCTTGAATCGAATAAAACAGAAGCCGGTACTGAATTAACAAGAAGAGTACCCATCACAGTAGCAGGCTAGTCTTGAGCTTCTTTCAGATCAATGTTGTTAGCCTGACCACGACCATAAGGCCTGGCATTGTTGTTATGGGGCTGATTGTTTCCACGGGCATTAGAAGGCAGAGCCAGCTGGTTCTTGTTTTGATTGCACTCTCTGGCACGGTGACCTGGGCGGCCACACCTAAAGCACAATTCATCATTGGGGTTGTAAGAAGGAGCTTGGGGTGGTACAGTCCAAAGAGCTTGCCTCGGCGGTGGAGAGGAATGCGAGGTGCGGCATAGGACTGTCTTGGTGCAGGTGCAGTTGGACGATACATGCTATGGGGAATCCATATCTGACGCTTCTGCGCTAACGAACCTGAAGATGAGCCGGCATCACGGCTGCGTCTGAGGGATCCCTGATGTTCTTGCAGACCAGTCTCATCCTGAATAGCCTTGTTCACCAAGGTGGCAAAGTTGGCAAAGTCATGAACGAGCAGTGCTAGCTCGATATCAAGGTGAAGTCCATCACAAAACATTTCCTGTCTGCGAGCATCAGTTGCAATGTCTTCTTCAGCATAACGTGACAAGTCCAGAAATTCCCGCTGATAAGCATCAACTGTCTTGTTGCCTTGGGTGAGGTTACGGAACTCTCGCTTCTTCCTATCCATGATTCCCTGAGGAATGAAGCGGGCACGGAAAGCGGCTTGGAAATCCGGCCAAGTGATGACCGTTCCAGCAGATAGGGTACACCTGTGGATGTCCCACCATTGAGCAGCGGGACCCTTGAGGAAGAAGGATGCATAGGTGACATAGCTGGCAGGGGAAACACTAGCAGACTCCATTTCATACGTGATGTCCCGGAGCCAGTCATCATCATCAAGGGGCTGAGTTGAGCTGCGGTAGATGGTCGGGTTGAGGCGCATGAAGTCCTGCAGAGTAACTGGGGCTGGCTGCTGGTTCATATTCAGACGAGGAAACTAAGCCATCATTTCTTCCATGAACTAGCGGTTCATCTTAAACTGTTGCATCGCTCCAGCAAAGAATTCAGGCAGGGGTGGATCATTGCCACCACGGCCACGACCAGCAGGTCTAACCATCCTGCTAACATGTAACAGGGGTAGTTCAGTATCGAGCATTTGCAAAGACAAAGGATCATTCATGATGAAACATGCATAAAGAAAGAGGTACGATGGACACCACATAGTAGTCAACACGACAGTGTGTGTACTATTCAAGATGCTATTCTAAGGAATAATTATGGCTTATTCAACTTTGGGGTGAATGTGGTCACAGGATCCTAATGTTAGAATTAGTAAATTCGTTTAAGCCGAGTAGAAGAGAGTTCAGAGTCACAGAGTATAGACGAGGAGTAAAAGATCCTAATACCACCCAATAGCGACGTGGGCCCATAAGACACACATCCATGTTAGTAAAAGTTTTGTAGTGACTAGACTCAACTTTGGCCAAGGAGTTGGAAAGGGGGCTACCTACAGGCAGTCGGCTCTGATACCAACTTGTGACGCCCCTGATTCAATCGTACACTAATCATAAACGCTAATGTGTTCGATCAAGATCAGGGACTCACGGGAAGATATCACAACACAACTCTAGACACGAATTAAAATAACACAAGCTTTATATTACAAGCTAGGGGCCTTGAGGGCTCGAATACAAATGAGTCAGCGCAAGCAACAATATTTGAGTACAGATATGATTTAAACAAGTTTGCCTTAAGAAGGCTAACACAAAAGCAACATCGATCGAAAAGGCAAGGCCTCCTGCCTGGGAGCCTCCTAACTACTCTTGGTCGTCGGTGTCCGTCACGTGGTAGTAGGCACCCTCGGGGTAGTAGCAGTCGTCAAAGGTGGCATCTGGCTCCTGGACTCCACCATCTGGTTGCAACAACTAGAAAGAAGAAAGAAGGGGGGAAAGGGGTAGCAAACCAACTGTGAGTACTCGTCCAAAGTACTCGCAAGCAAGGATGTACACTACTTATGCATCGGTATCAATGAAAGGGGTAGTATCTGTGGACTAACTGCAGAATGCCAGAATAAGAGGGGGAGAAGCTAGTCCTATCGAAGACTAGCATCTTCTGGAAACCACCATCTTGCAGCAAGAGGAGGGAGTAGAGTAGTATAACATAAGTCATATTTATGTTGTTGTCAACGCCCTGGGATCCTTTCTCGACTCCCAAAGCAACATATCCAAATTATGCCTCAGCATCCAGTTCTAGTTGTATCGATCGGGATACATCTCCGAGTGTCCGTTACCGTAGGACAGGCTATCGATAGATGTTTTCTTCCCTGCAGGGGTGCACCAACTTACCCACCACGCTCGATTAACTCTGGCCGGACACACTTTCCTGGGTCATGCCCGACCTCGGCCAAACAATACGCCGCGACCTGACCTAGGCTTAATAGAGAGGTCAGCATGCCAGACTAAACCTATGCCCCCAGGGGTCTTGGGCCATCCACCCGGGAACTCCTGCACGTTGTGTGGGTGGCCGGTGAGTAGACCTAGCCCCCCTTACACAAGGCAAGGCATTCCAGTCCAACCTGGTGCGCGCCGCGCAGTCACTGACATCTATTAAGCTTCAGCTGATGCATACGACGGAGAACGCCCATACTATGCCCACATGATGGTTAGTGCTATCAGGCCAGAGGCCCCTCGGATCAAATATCCAAATCATAGTGGATTAGGAACGCGCGGTAACAAGGAGAGACTCACGAAAGATGTGACCATGTTGCCCCATCTCGAGGACTTGCGGAAAGGGCTAAGAATGCCCAGCCACGCCTCGTAATTATCTCGCGGGCACCTTCCAGGTCAACACGACTCCACATCACCCGCAATTAAGCTCGCGTGGGTACCCCTCAGGCCGACCCGTCTTCAGTAACATGGTTCAGTGTAAAGTCATAGTAACCATAGTAACTGTGTGTCTAACACGAAGGGGAACCCTGAGGAACCACCCTCGGTGGATTCCACTTGATGTAATCATCAAGGTGAATGTAAGAGGAACCACCCTCGAGGTTCACACTTGAGGGGTTACACGACAGAGTCATATCGGAAGTGGTTAAGGAGGAAATCACCCTCGATGACCACGACCGAATAGCTACACTACAGAGATCTCATCAGGAGTGATGTATGAGGTTCCACCATCGGCACCCGATGGTAACTCTGCAGAGTTGAGCAACAAAAGGGGCGTGATGTGATGTGAGGTGTCGGGCTCTGGTCGTCAATCACATTGATCGAGTCGTCGATGATGAAGCAGGGCAACAAGGACCAGGTGGCGGTCACTGATGGATCACTAACTAACCTATACTGAGTAGTTTAGGATAAGTAGGTAGGTAACAATAAGCAGGTTACAAAAGAAGGATATGCATCAGAATAGGAGCAAATAATAACAGTAGCAAAATCTAATGCAAGCATGAGAGAATGGAATGGGCGATATCGGGATGATCAAGGGGGTGATGAAGTCATGTACCTAGGGTAGGGTCACGGGCCTGTCCAAAGTACCCTCCCCAAGGACATCTTTAGAAGAGGCTGCCTTCCAGTCGACCATGAAGACCCACTCGACAGACTCGAGGGCACTCGACCATGAAGACCCACTCGACCACCAGGAGATCAAGAGCCACTCTGTATCCAAACGGTCTGTAATTAAGTAGTCTTTATGGCCATGATGACACTTTATGTAGGACGTTACCAGTAACGCCAATCCTTTATGTACTTTAAACCCTGCATAACTGAGGGCCGGAGGGGTCTGGCTGACACTATATAAGCCACCCCCCTCCTCAGTGTAAAGGGTTCGCACCCCTGTAACTCATACGCATATAATCCAATCGACCGCCTCCGGGCTCCGAGACATAGGGCTGTTACTTCCTCCGAGAAGGGCCTGAACTCATAAATCCCTTGCGTGCACAACTGCTCCATAGCTAGGATCTTGCCTCTCTATACCTACCCCCCATTCTACTGTCAGACTTAGAACCACGACAGTTGGCGCCCACCGTGGGGCAGGTGTCTTAGCGATTTTTGGAGAAGTTGCAATTGTTCCGATTGCCTTCATCATGGTTTCTGGCGGAGTTCTGGTCGAGGGCCGCGAGATCCGCCTCGCCGCCACTTTCATCGCCGATGACTCCGCTTAGCTCCGTGGAGGCTCCACTCGACATCGACGTGCTCCCGTCACAGGCGACGATTTTTGGCGTGTGTCCGCTGCGCCCCGCTGCGGCAACCGCCGACCAGACGGGTCCACTCCGTGTTGTCCTCCTCCCTCGTTTCCGCCATAAGCGCGCCTAGTCGGTCGAGGCTTCAGCGGTGGGTGAGACACGCATGGCTCGCCAATTGGCCACCACCCAAGTCGCGTAAATCGAGCCCGACGAATCTCTCTGGCTTTGCTCGATCTGCCGACCGCTCAGAGATCGTGATCCGAAAAGCGACAAAGAAGTGATCCGACGGCGGAGGTTCTGATGGTCAATGGGCCTCATAGCCCTCCTGGCTTCCCCCGCACCGACGGGATAGACGGCGGAGGCGACCCCGCTCAGGCCCACGAGGAATATCAACCCGAGCCGCTCACTTCCCTGCAGAGGGAAGATCTTCATCACCGGAACATGGGTGCCCTACATACTCCCATCGCAGGAGAAACTCCCGAGGCTCGCGCCTTGGAGGAGGCACGTTTGGCCAACTTGGCTGAACGCACTCGACTGGAGAACCTCCAGCGAGCACCCGCCGAACGCTGCAGCAACGAGTAGCCGACTCGGTCGACGCCGACTCTTTCCGCAACCAACTCAGTATATCGAACCCGATTAAGAATCTAGCAACGCAGCCCGTATAGCAGAGTCAATTCAACCCTCTCGACCGGAGGTCGCGCAGAGGCTTGATGCGATCGTGGATTTGCTCCGAGCAGCAGGAGATCAGAATTCAGCTGTGTCACAGTCATGCAACAGGATTCACAGTCGATCCGTCGCTGCGAATACAGTTCAGTCGGCTCATAGCCCAAGATCGCCTCTGCGGCGTGAGGGACGCGAAGGTCGACGTGACCAATATGATGACCGATTCGACCGTGATGATCGGCGTCGAGTGCCCACTCCGCCCCCAAGGGGTGGGTCTTACGCTCATCGGCAGCAAGATGATAGGCACCAGCGTAGTGCTGGGCGACGAGTTCCGGTCGACCCCAGGGAACCAGGCTTTGACGCGAGATCCATCATCGTGCAAGGTTTGGTCGATCGGAACAAAGCTCATCGAGGTGGCCATGACATAGATGCGCCCACTAGCAGCCGAGTTCATGTTTCAGGTCTAGAATGTTTTAGCAGAGCCATCAGAGCCGCAGTGATACCCCCCTGTTTCAGGTTGGCGACTGGGGTAAGTAAGTTCACCGGTGAGTCCAAGCCTGAAACCTGGCTGGAAGACTACCGAGTGGCGGTACAGATAGGCGGCGGTAATGATGAAGTGGCCATGAAACACTTACCGCTCATGTTGGAAGGTTCGGCCATGGCGTGGTTGAATCAGTTAGCTCCTAGCAGCATTTACACTTGGGAAGATCTTTCCCGAGTGTTCGTCAGGACATTCGAGGGAACTTGCAAGCGACCAGCTGGATTGACAGAGCTGCAAGTCTGCGTGCAGAAGTCAAATGAAACCCTGAGAGATTACATACAGAGATGGATCACTTTGCATCATACGGTGGAGAACGGTTCGATCATCGAGCGACTGCGCCTTCAAGGATGGTGTTAAGAACAGAGAGTTAAGTTTGAAGTTTGGTCGGACCGGAGATATGACCCTGAGTCGAATGATGGAAATCGCACCAAGTACGCCAATGGTGAAGAAGAGGATCGACTCCGGAGTGGCAAGTACAAGCCGAGTCACCGGAAAAAAAATTCCATCAAAGCAAAGCGAAAGCCGAGCCAGCTGCCTCGGAGAGGCTCGCCATGACTCAGGGAAAATTCAAGGGGAAGCCCAAAGGATCCTGGAACCCCAAGAAGGTGAAGGATAAGGAAGGAAATGACGTGATGGATCTGCCGTGTCACATCCACACGAAGAAAGACGAAGAGGATAACTTCATCTACCCGAAACATACCACTCGCCAGTGCCGGCTCTTGATCTAGCAGGTTCAAGGAAAACAGCCCAAAGACAAGGAAAAGGAGTCGGACAAGGCTGAGGACAAGGAGGACAGTGATGGAGGATACCCTCATGTCAATTCCACCCTGATGATTTTTGCTGATGTGGAGAGTAAAAGTCGATTGAAGGTTATCAACCGTGAGGTAAATATGGTCGCCCCGGCGACACCAAGCTATCTGAGATGGTCTCAAACTCCCATTACATTCGACCAGTCCGATCATCCGACTCATATAGCCACCCCTGGGAGGCAAGCTTTGGTGGTCGACCCGGTCGTCGAAGGCACTCAACTAACGAAAGTGCTGATGGATGGTGGTAGTGGACTGAACATATTGTATGCGGAGACGCTAAAAGGAATGGTCATCCCGATGTCCAGACTCAGCGCCAGCAACATGAGTTTTCATGGAGTTATACCTAGGAAGAAGGCTGAGTCACTCGGCCAAATAGCTCTAGACGTGGTGTTCGGCGACTCGAAGCATTTCCGCAAAGAGAGGCTGACATTTGAAGTCGTAGATTTTCAGAGCGCTTACCACGCTATTTTGGGGAGACCAGCTTATGCACGGTTCATGGCTCGACCATGTTACGTGTACCTCAAACTGAAGATGCCCGGCCCCAAAGGCGTGATCACTATCACTGGCAATCGGAAGAAGGCAGAAGAGTGTTTTCACAAAGGCTCGAAGATTGTCGATTCCCAGATAACAGTGGTAGAGCTAGAGGAATACAAGAAAAATGCAGATCCGAGTGATTTGTTGCGGGCCAAGAAGCCTACGACAGAATCAGCATTTCAGTCGTCTGGTAAGATGAAGCCCGTTCACATTCACCCGACCGACCCCAGCGCAGCTCCGACTCATATTTCCACAACACTTGACTCTAAATAGGAAGAAGCGCCATCCAGCTTCCTCGTGAGAATCGGGACATCTTTGCATGGAAGCCTGCTAACATGCCGGGTGTTCCCAGGGGGCTGGCTGAGCATCGCCTAAGAGTTGACTCAAAAGCAAAACCTGTCAAAGAACATCTTCGACGGTCCGCCGTCCAGAAGAGAAAAGTCATTGGCGAGGAGGTGGCTCGACTCCTAGTGGCAGAGTTTATCCGAGAGATATACCACTCCGAGTGGCTCGCCAATGTCGTCATGGTCCCCAAGAAGGACAAGTCACTTCGCATGTGCATTGATTTCAAACATATTAATCAGGCCTGCCCGAAAGATCATTTTCCTCTCCCTCGAATCGACCAAATTGTTGACTCGGCTGTGGGATGTGAGAGATTGTCTTTTTTAGACGCCTATTCCGAGTACCACCAGATCTGTCTGTATGGACCCGATGAGATCAAAACAGCTTTCATCACTCCATTTGGGTGCTTCTGCTATGTCACCATGCCATTCGGTCTCAAGAATGCCGGAGCCACGTTCATGAGGATGATTCAAAAGTGTTTACTCACTCAAATCAGTCGGAATGTGGAAGTGTACATGGATGATATCGTAGTCAAGTCACGAAAGGGTTACGACCTGTTGACTGACCTCGCTGAAACATTTGCCAATATCCGGAGGTATGATATCAAGCTTAATCCATCAAAGTGCACATTCAGAGTTCCTGATGGAAAGTTACTCGCTTTTCTCGTTTCAGAACGAGGAATCGACGCTAACCCAGAAAAAGTTGGCACCATACTCCAAATGAAACGCCTACATGCGTGTGCATGATGTCCGAAGCTTCTTCGATGCTTGGCGCGTTAAGTCGATTCATCTCGCCTCGGTGAAAAGGCATTGCCTCTTTACCGATCGATGAAGAAGGTAGACAAGTTCGAGTGGACTCCGAAGTCGATGCAGCGTTGCCGAGCTAAAAGCTCGCTCTCCACCCAGCCGGTGCTTGCTGCTCCAATCAGCAAAGAGCCTCTGTTGCTTTACATTGCAGCCACAGGACAAGTCGTCAAGACAATGCTTACGGTCGAAAGGAAGAAGAAGGAAAGCCTTCAAAGTTCAGGCCCAGTATTATCTCTCCAAGTTTTGACTCCATCGAAGCAAAGATATCCTCATTATCAGAAGCTTGTGTATGGGATCTACATGACCACGAAGAAGGTTGCTCATTATTTCTCTGATCACTCCATTACAGTCGTTAGCGACGCCCCACTTTCAGAGATTCTGCACAACAGAGATGCAACAGGTCGAGTGGCAAAATGGGCGATTGAACTCCTTCCCCTTGATATCAAGTTTGAGGCAAAGAAAGCCATTAAGTCCCAAGCGATAGCAGATTTCCTTGCCGAGTGGATTGAACAACAGCAGCCGACTCAAGTTCACTCGGAGCATTGGACCATGTTCTTTGATGGCTCTAAGATGTTAAATGGTTCCGGTGCTGGGGTAGTTTTGGTTTCCCCCCGAGGAGATAAGCTCAGATATGTGCTCTAGATCCACTTTGATTCTTCCAATATTGAAGCAGAATATGAAGCACTTTTATATGGGTTGCGCATGGCCATTTCACTAGGTGTCCGTCGCCTTATGGTTTATGGCGACTCAGATTTGGTGGTCAATCAGGTGATGAAGGAGTGGGACGTTAGAAGCCCAGCCATGACTGGATACTGCAATGCAGTGAGGAAGCTTGAAAAGAAATTCGAAGGGTTAAAGTGGCTGATGATTTGGCGAAGATAGGTTCCAAGAGAGAAGCCATTCCCAGTGATGTGTTCTTGGAACATATCCATGCTCCATCAGTCAAAGAAGATCCTTTTACCGAAGAAGCTCCACAGCCCAAGAGTATCACAGATCCGATCGAGGTTGAAGTTCCAAATGGGTCGACCTGATCATGGAAGCTTTAGTGATCACTCCCGATTGGACAAGATCAGATATAGCGTATATCTTAAGGAAATAGCTCCCGGAGGACGAAGAAGAGGCTCGACAGATCGTCCGTCGATCTAAAGCCTTTACCGTGATAAGGGGATAGTTGTACAAAGAAAGCGCAACTGGAGTTGGTCAAAAATGCATAACGCGAGAAGAAGGTCGAATAATCCTTGACGACATCCACTCGGGGACCTATGGCCATCATGCGTCCTCTCGGACCATCGTGGCCAAAGCATACCGAGCCAGATTTTACTAGCAAAGAGCGAATGAAATGGCAAAGGAGATAGTCGACAAGTGTGAGGGATGTCAATTTTACTCCAATATGTCACACAAGCCCACCTCAGCTTTAAAGACCATACCACTCGTCTGGCCCTTCGCAGTACGAGGGTTGGATATGGTTGGCCCCTTGAGAACAAAAGTAAGCGGTTTCACCCATGTGCCGGTAGCAATGACAAGTTCACCAAGTGGATTGAGGCTAAACCCATCAAGAACCTTGATGCCGGCATCGCTGTCGCCTTCATCGAGAATTGATATTCAGATATGGAGTCCCGCATGCAGATCATCACCGATAACGGGTCAAACTTCGATTCGAGGAATTCAGTATGCTCGCACATCTCGTGGCACACGAGTCGACTATGCTTCACCACTCATCCTCACGAATGGACAAGCGAACGGGCCAATGGCTTGATTCTCAAAGGGTTGAAACCCCGATCGATGCGTGATCTCAAGCATGCGGCTGGAGCATGGGTCGACGAACTTCCCTCGGTGCTTTGGGGGTTAAGAACCACGCCTAACCGGTCGACTGGGAGAACTCCGTTCTTCTTGGTCTACGGAGCTGAAGCGGTCTTGCCGAGTGACCTGCTTCACAACGCTCCTCGAGTCGAGCTCTACACCGAAGCTGAAGCAGCGCAAGCACGGCAGGATGCAGTCGACCTTCTAGAGGAAGAAAGGGAGATGGCTCTGATTCGATCGACCATTAACCAGCAAGACTTGCGTTGCTTCCACGCCAAAAACGTGGAGTCGAGCCTTCCAGGAAGGAGATTTGGTTCTCCGAGTGGATCAGCAGAAACCACACAAGCTCGCTCCTTCTTGGGAAGGTCCCTTCATCGTCACCAAAGTTCTCCACAACGGAGCGTACCGTATTTACAACGTTGAGCACAAGATCGACGAGCCTCGAGCTTGGAACGCGGAGCTGCTCCGCCCCTTTTACACTTAAGTAGCCGCTCGGAAATGTAATAAAATCACTTCTGTAGTTCATCTTTCAAAAGACAATAGTGTTATAATTTTCCCAGTGATTGTTGTCACTTTTGTTTGCTTAATAAAATTTCCCCCCAGTGGGTGGCTTAGCTACAAATCCGTTTCGCCTAAGTTTGTAAAAAAAATCCTTGCCGAGTGGTGAGCCAGCCTCCCACTCGGGGGCTTAGCTGCGAATCCGTTTCGCCTAAGTTTTAATAAAATCCTGCCGAGTGGTGAGCCAGCCTCCCACTCGGGGGCTTAGCTGCAGTCCAAGTACTCGCCTAAGTTTCAATAAAATCCTACCAAGTGGTGAGCCAGCCTCCCACTCGGAGGCTTAGCTGCAGTCCAAGTACTCACCTAAGTTTCAATAAAATCCTACCGAGTGGTGAGCCAGCCTCCCACTCGGGGGCTTAGCTGCAGCATAGCGCTTGCCTAAGTACAAGTATTACATGCGCTCTGTAAGGTAGACGAGGTACAGGTCGACTGCTACCCTCCTCTTCAGAGCTACACCACAAGTATAACGTGCGTTCTACAAGGTAGACGAGGTACAAGTCGACTGCTACCCTCCTCTTCCGAGCTACACCACAAGTATAACGTGCGCTCTGCAAGGTAGACGAGGTGCAGGTCGACTGCTACCCTCCTCTTCCAAGCTACGCCACAAGTACAATGTGCTCTCCGCAAGGAGGACGAGGCATGTGTCGATCACTCCTTCCTTCCGAGCTACGCCACAAGTATAATGTGTGCTCCGCAAGGAAGACGAGGTACAGGTCGATTGATGCCCTCTTTGTTGGGGATATTACCACTAGGCGTAAACCGGCAGCCTGGGCCGGGTTAACTTCATTAGTGGTATAAGCAAAGAAAGGCCCAAGGCCTGTAGTCGGTTTAGAACTTGTAGCCGTAAACCGCTTGATGTATAACTTGTATTGTGTTAGAATAGAGAGATACCAACCGGGATACGAGTATGAACCGTTGGGATTCTATGAACCGACAGGCGCCACCCGTATATAAGGGGACGACCCGCGACGGTTCAAGGACGCATAACCACAACTCGAGCCTAGGCGGCTTGTTTGCTCCCTAGCCATCGAGACCACATCAATTCCATCACAACTAGACGTGAGGCTTACCTTCATCGGCAATAACTAGTATAAATCCTTGTGTCTTTGTGTCCGCTTTAACCCCTTCAAGTAAACTCGTAGCGATGGCTCCACGACTAAGTCCTTTCACTAGGACATCCGCCGTGACAAATCCACTTACGCTTGCCGCCCATCGTGGGGCTATCGCATGATGGTTTGATGATCTTGGAGGGCAAGCTCAAAGGACTCGAAGGTTACGCCGTGGGCGGATGACCAAGAGTCGTCAGCGCCGGATCTACATCGACGATGCAGATGGGGTCCCGAGGCCGATTCAGTTGAGTACGGGTACCGGGTCCCTTTGGTGGCATACACGCCATCGGCAAGATCGGGAGCTCGGGCTCGAGCCGACATCTGCACCGACCTCGCCGAGACGGCTCAACGCGGCGAGACCTACCCAGCTAAACCAGCTGTGAAGCGCGTGTCTTCATTGGAGTCGCCCACGGAGGAGAACGCGAGGACGGTTCGTAACACGGTAGTGAGACCGTCGCCTATTCCGTGACGAATCTTCAACCGGAGAAACTCAATCATTATACCAGTTATGTGACGATATGATCAGGGCTGTTCTGATGGCTAAAGATTCTCGACCCCCTGCCGATCAACCGGTTGGAATATTCATGGCCGGCACGCAGCAGCGAATCACTTTCAACCGCCGCAGCGATGCTTTCCCGGATCGGCAGCGGTAGTGGCAGCAGGGCAGGAGGCTCGAGCGCCTACCGTTCAAGTTCTATCGATCTGTTTGATGCACTAGCGCGCTTATGGCGAGGACAACCCGCGGATCAGAGGCCCATAATGCAGAAATTGTGAAGGTGAAAGAGCAGATCACGCAAGCCAAAGCGGATCTAGCGGCGTAAAAGGAGCGGATGGCTGCAGAGCGGGCCGCCTCGACGCCCAGCCTACAAACTCATGCTTGACCAGAAAGGCCGCAGAGGTGTTGAAGCGAAGTATAGATCACGCCACCATTAGGGTTTAATCCTGTAAATCTCTTTCGCACCCTGTGAGCCGGACCCAGAATCCGCCCAAAGACCGGAGGCAAACCGATTGAGGCACCGAGACCGTGGCGACGGTCCAACCTCGCCTCGATGGAGCCTCAGCAGAATACCGTGTTTCCGCCGTTCGTACACCCCCTGTGCCATTATTCTAATCCTATGGACAACCTTGTCGAAGCCGCTACGATTGGAGGCTATCCCAGCCGAAGGGGACTCACCGCGAAGCGGTCGAGACGCTGCCGGGTTAAGGAGCTCCTCGACTGCACCGATTCAGCAGAAGCATATTCATACAGCCGCGATCGGATTCATTCTACGCCTGCCAAGCCGGAGCTATAGCAGAGCATGGATGAACCGCCATATCAAGCAATGCGCAGACCGTGAAGCGCCCGTGGCAATAACCCGACAGTGGCGTTCGCGATGCTCGTGAGGTGGTGGACCGCCAGGCACGGCGGAGGCCAATTAGCGCGCAGATGACGCAGTTAACTTACACCGTCCGCCTTACCACCTTCGCCAGACCGAGTCGATCCGCTTAGGGGTGCCTGTTTGATCCCCGCCACGCAATGTACGCCTGCCTAAAGATTTCAAGGGTCCGCGCAAGGTGCCAATTACACCGCCGATTTGTCCCTCAAGCGTGGAGAAAGTTATGAGATGGCCATGGAGATGCTAGACGGGATGAGATCTGCGTGTGCAAAATACTTCACCATGATGCTTGAAGGCACGGCTCAGCATTTCTGGTTGAAGAGCCACCGCCCAACTCTATCACCATGGGCCCAGCTTGAGCCCGGTTTATCCAGAATTTTAAGGATACATGTAAGCAGCCCAAGTCCATAGTAGACCTGGCGGCTTGTGTCCAGGAGGAAGGAGAGTCAACGACCTGGGTACGCCGTGTTTCGAGATTTTGCACTCATCCGACAGATTAACGCCGACTCGCAATCTTAACCCTAGAAGGCAATCGCCGTTTGAGCCTTTAAAATTGAAATTGGGGCGCATGAAGCGGTTCAGAATGACATGGGAACCCTCATGGCGCATGGTGAAGTATGCTGATTCGACAAGACCAAGGATCCCGAGGCTGATGATGATGAAGCAGGAAGGGAAAGAAGAATGGCAACTCCAAGGGGCAACAGTACAAACCGGCGGGTCATGGAAACGGAGGCAAGCGCAAAGCGGATGGCAACATGGATTTTGTGGCCAATACTAATACACAAGACAGGGGCAGCGCATAGAGGTAAAGCGCAAATCGTAATGGGGTCCCAATCCTAATGCGAGCCGCTTGAATTACTTGTTGAATCAGCCTTGCCCAAAGCACGGGACGAAGGAGTCGCCGCCAACCACCTCTGAAAGATTGTTATATTATGCGGGAGTTCAAAACTCTAATGCCTTCCGTATGACCAGGGTCGTGGCGTTCAGATCCGGTTTCCACGGGCCGGGTCACAATGGAGCTTCGGTTCAGTCTTAATCAGGCGGTCACAATAATCGTAATAATCGAACGCCAGCAAGAGCAGCAAGAACAAATGCAGCCGGGTTATCGAGCCAACCAAAGCAGTTGAACAATGGGCAATATCATGTTTTCACGACTAGCTTGGATAAGCGCGACCAAAACTTCACAAGCGGCAAAGGAACTCGTTGAACCAGCCTTTGCCACGCTATTTACGCTGGTCGGAGCAGCCTATCGTGTGGAGCGAGAGGACCATCCTCCCTGGGTTGATAATCTGGGCCAGCTAGCATTAGTGGTAGACCCTCAGGTGGGGGGTTATAAGTTCACCAAGGTACTTATGGATGGAGGAAGCAGTATTAACATACTATATTATGAAACTTTCCGCCGCATGGGTCTAACAGACAAGGATCTCAGACCGTCCAATACAGTGTTCCATGGTGTAGTACCAGGCAAATCTGCATATCCTGTTGGTAAGATAGCCCTGGATGTGGCTTTTGGAGACGAGCACGATTCCCGGTCTGAAAAACTAATCTTTGAGGTAGTGAAGATCCGGAGCCCATATCACGCCTTGTTTGGGCGGCCGGCTTATGCTAAGTTCATGGCATGACCTTGTTATATCTACTTGCAGCTCAAGATGCCGGGTTACAAAGGAACGATAACGGTGCATGGAAGCCGCCGGGTCGCTTTGGAATGTGAGGAAGGTGATGCAACTTATGCAGAGTCGGTCTGTGCCACGGAGGAGTTGAAGTTCTATAAGGACAATGTTGATCCGGCAGATATGACCCCTTTAAAAAACCAACTACAGAGCATGAATCGGATCTAAAGTTTAAATCGGCAGCTGAGACCAAACTTGTTGACTTCGTGCTGCTTATTCGCCCAAGCAGTTCACTGTCGCTGCCAACCGGATCCCAAATAGGAAGGCGCCATCGAAGTTCATCCGTGAGAATCGGGACATCTTTGCATGGAAGCCATCCGACATGCCGGTGTACCGAGGGAACTCGCCGAGCACACTCTTAATGTGGATCCTAAGTATAAACCGTGAAACAGTTCCTCCGCTGGTTTAACGAAGAAAGGCGCAAGCCATTGAGAGGAAGTGGCCGTGCTTTTGGCACCGGGCTTTATCATTGAAGTGTTTCATCCAGAGTGGCTTGCTAATCCGTGCTGGTCCTTAAGAAAACGGCACTTGGCGATGTGTGTGGATTACACAGATCTTAACAAGGCCTCGCCCAATGGATCCTTTTGCCTCCCCGCATTGATCGATTATTGATGCCACGGCAGTCAGTGGCGCTTAAGTTTTTGGATGCGCACTCGATATCATCGATCAAAATGGCGGTTAAGGACCAGGAGAAAACAGCGCTTATCACTCCCTTTGAGCCTTCGCTATGTATCTATGCCTTTCGGGCTCAAGAGTGCCTGTGCTACTTATCGTGGTGTGTACAGAATTGCTCGATACACAAATCCTCATCATCTTGACCAGGCCAGCTTCACGATCACGGCTAGTATAAAGCCGGTTTAAATAGCCGTAATGAAGGTCTTGGGCGCCAGAGCAAAGATATGTCTCCAGCTCAACATCCCATTTTCCTTTATTCAAAGCGTAAAATCTTCTTTCACAAGTGTGCCCGTTAAAGTTGCAGGATTCCCGGTTCAGAGCGGCCCATACCAAGAATCACAACGCCATCATCTTTGGACTCGACGGATTGTGTGGGCACGGCCATTTTATCGCCAGGATTGTGGGATTTATCAAACCGGACGGAGTCGGCAAAGGATCGGCAGAGATTGAAGTGTTAATGTGCCTCTCTCGGGTGTAACGTCATCTTGCAACGGAGGATCATTGGGAATATTTTCAGAGGCAAATTTTCAAGATCTGCCGCCTATCATGATCTGGGCGGCATCTTCTTCACCGCTTTATCCAAACGGGCCTTCTTGCTTGGTTTCGCTTGGTTCTAAGAGAAAAACAAAGTCGAGTGAAAAGCATAAGCCATTACACAATACACTAGAAGCATATGCTCGGTTTGGCTTACCCAAAGAGCTATCTTCAATGGTGGTAATCGAGTGGCCGATGATTCACCAGAGGATGAATGGGAAGTGACCTGATAATCGGAGCTCTGACGGATTAAGAGGTTGACGGAAGAAACCCGCTTTAGAATTTAAAGCAATAAAAGGTCGAGACCCTGAGCGCTTTCGAACCGGGTTGTTTGGTAAACCGCAGAGGTAACTACGACCATCGTGCCGGGTTGTGCGGCGAGCTTCATGTTGCTCAAGTCTTCATAAGAAATTTGGGATCCAAATAAGCAAGAGGGTGAGAAAAATTAACTTTCCGGTTTGCTCGGCGAAATTTTGGCAAAGGCAAGTTTTACAATCAAGAGAGAATAGTTACTCAAATAATCACGCATTGCTGGCCTCAGCGTCGTCCTGACAAGCATCATCATCAATAAGGCGTGTAAAAAGTAAGCCAAGTGAATCAAGTTCTACCTCAAGATCTGGATTACCCACATCATCATCAATGGCTGGGTCGGATGAAGCGGTGGTTTTTCTCTTATGAGCTGGTTTCTTAATAACTTTGGTCTTGGGCCGGGTTGGCCGCCCGGTTTTCTCCGCTTTATCTTGTGAAAGTTTCTTGCTCCAAAACGGATTGTCACCCTGGGTCAGAAATAATTAAATTTCGCATACATAAAGCAAGAATGAGTTTAATGATGGAGCAACTAAAAGCTTACCACCGCGGTTTGTTGGTGGTGTAGTAAGGAGGTAGACCGTTTGAGCACGAGGTGCTCCGCTCATTCAAAGATCTTCTTTACCGAAGTCTCAGAATTTCATCGTCGAGAGTTGGATTTTGTGTGTCGGAGTGGGTCGTCAACACTATCAAGATATCGGCACATCAAACCGAGCGCCGGCTCGAGGCAGATATGCTCCATGATAACCAGCAGCGTGCAAGGTCTATTCCCGTCAAACCATTAGCCATAAAAGCTCGGAGCTTGGACAAATAAGGGCATATTTGCTTCTATCTTTGGCACTCCGCCTTTGTGGAAAAGGATGGGTGTTGCTCACCGCCTGGACGGAAGCCGTAAGGATTTTCATCCTCGGAGAAAATATCTTTGCAATAAAACCAAGTCGCATTCCACTCCTTGGGGTGAGTATGGAGTTTGACGTGGGATAGGTGATCTCCTTCCTCTTTGAATAGCCATGCCACCCAATTCAAAGATTGGGGCCGCCGGTGAATTCAAAGGCGACGGTTTAAATGAAAGAGGTCTCTAAACAGCTCAATGAAGGTTCCTCTTGAAGATATACTTCAGATAATACTTGAAAGTGGCATAAGTTGGTGATGGAATTGGGGCCAATATCACGGGACGGAGCTGAAAATTGGCTAACACGTCCGGTAAAATTTAGAACCCGGTTTGAAGCCCCTGCCGTGATCTGCGAGACCACAACCTCTCCTTCCCGGGGTGTAGGAGGACATTCCTCTCCAGGGACCCTCAGTGGATTGTATCTTTATCATCTAAAGCGCCAATCGAGACTAGATCATCCAGCTGTGATTCGGTGACACGAGAAGGAACCCAGTTGCATTCATACACTTGTTTGGCCATGGTAAGATCTACAAGAGATAATTGATCCGGTTCAAGAGCATGCTTGGTACAAGGTGTTGATCTAAACTATGATAAACCGGAGGCAGTACTTATAAAACGGTTTTTTCGTAATACAATACCATGTGGATTCTGGCGGTTCAACCAGGGGACTAATGATATGTATATGCCGGTTTAGTAGTTATTTCTATAGTAGGTTAAACCGCCTGACTTAAGCATTGGAGGCAATTGAAGCTATGGATAACTAAATATGCAGAAACAAGTTTTGCAAGATTATATTACAGCTGTGGATCAAACGCGAAACTTACAAAAAACGGAAAAAGTGCCGAGAAGTAAGGCAGAAAACAGAAGTGAACTATGGAGCAGGTATATGCGGAAGATCTATGGGCTTAGATGAGAGACTACAGCAGATGCGCAGGGATCGCTATTAAATACAGCACAGGTTCATGGATTCATTCAAAGTCAAAAGAACAGATATGAACGCGTGAAGAACACAGCATGGAACTGGAACCCTAAAGAACAGATCTAGGTCAAGAAGGGGAGAAAGCTTACCGGGAACGGAGAAGATGCGGAAGGATGCCGCAATGCTCTGGTACGTTCAGGTCGATGTAGCGGCCAGAGATGAGGCAGAGGTCGACGGCGGTGGCGGAGTTCCAAGACCAGCGGTGCGAGGAAGACGAAGAAGAGGAGGCGAAGAGAAAGGAAAGAAATGACCCTTCGGTCCTATTTATAAAGCAACAGAGCTAGGTCAAGCGCGCGGATCCAGGAACTACCGTTTAAAGAGGGCGTTATAAATGATAAAATTACAGGATGACGTCATGCTGGTTTACAGTAACCAGAAATGGTGACGGCACGGCGGTTTACCAATCACTAGAAGATGTCCAAGATGCAAGTTTTTGTGAAGTATTGACATGAACCAGTTCAAATCAATCTGGGGCCTAATGTTGGGGATATTACCACTAGGCGTAAACCGGCAGCCTGGGCCGGGTTAACTTCATTAGTGGTATAAGCAAAGAAAGGCCCAAGGCCTGTAGTCGGTTTAGAACTTTTAGCCGTAAACCGGCTTGATGTATAACTTGTATTGTAAGTTAGGAATAGAGAGATACCAACCGGGATACGAGTATGAACCGGTTGGGATTCTATGAACCGACAGGCGTCACCCATACAAGGGGACGACCCGGCGACGGTTCAAGGACAGACAACCACAACTCGAGCCTAGGCGAAGCTTGTTTGCTCCCTAGCCATCGAGACCACATCAATTCCATCACAACTAGACGTAGGCTTTACCTTCATCGAAGGGGCCGAACTAGTATAAATCCTTGTGTCTTTGTGTCCACTTTAACCCCTTCAAGTAAACTCGTAGCGATGGCTCCACGACTAAGTCCTTTCACTAGGACATCTGCCGTGACAAATCCACGACACTCTTCTTCAGAGGCACACCGCAAAAATCCTACCGAGTGAAGAGCAGACCTCCCACTCGGAGGCTTAGCTGCAGCCCAGCGCTCGCCTAAGTTTTTGAAAATCCTACCAAGTGGAGAGCAGACCTCCCACTCGGGGGCTTAGCTGCAACCCAGTGCTCGCCTAAGTTTTTGAAAATCCTACCGAGTGGAGAGCAGACCTCCCACTGGGGCTTAGCTGCAGCCAGCCGCCTAAGTTTTTGAAAATCCTACCGAGTGGAGAGCAGACCTCCCACTCGGAGGCTTAGCTGCAGCCCAGTGCTCGCCTAAGTTTTTGAAAATCCTACCGAGTGAGGAGCAGACCTCCCACTCAGAGGCTTAGCTGTAGCCCAGTGCTCGCCTAAGTTTTTGAAAATCCTACCGAGTGAGGAGCAGGCCTCCCACTCGAAGGCTTAGCTGCAGCCCAGTGCTCGCCTAAGTGTGTTGCGGAACAAGTCAATTGCAATAAGCGCTTCGCCCTAGCCTGCAAAAGACACCTCAAACCAAATGCAAACGTATTCAACGTTGAATCCAAGTTCAGATAACATCTAACGGAACCGAAAGTGCTCGGGCGCTAAGCCCGTTAAGGTTTATCGGTTACAAAAATCACACGGCATACCGAGGCAAATTTAAAGTATCAAGCACAGAAGTTTTTTACCCCTCCTGCAGAGGGCTGGAAGGCGCAACAAATTCGTCCAGGTCGATTCCATCTACAATCCGAGTGGCAGTGGCGATGAAGGTCTCCATGAAAGATCGGAAATCATGCTTCTTGGTATTAGCCACCTTCAAGGCTGCCAGCTTGTCCTCTCGAGCCTCCTTGCAGTGAACACGGGCCAGAGACAGAGCGACATCCGCGCCACACCTGGCAGAAGACTTCTTCCATTCTTGCACTCAACTTGGAACCTCGTTCAGTCGAGTCATCAGAGACTCAAGGTGGTTCTGAAGCGTCTCTCTTGGCCAGAGTGTCGTGTCGATGGGGGAAGTTGCGACCTTCATCCTTGCGAGATAGTAGACAACCGCAGCAACGTGAGATTCGAGTCGGAGCACATTCATGGCGACTTCATCTTTCACAGGAGAGTTGATGGGATCCAGGTTTATTTCCAATCGACCAGTCTCCTCTTAAAAGTTCTGGCAGAACTCTGCAAACACAACTCCAGAGTCAAGACAGTAGTCTGACGGAGAAATCATAGTTAAAATGTCTATTTGATACAAAAGATTACCTTCAAGCATGAGGAATAGCTTCTTGGTGAGTCCTCCCAGATAAGCCTCCAGATCGTTCTTCTTTCCCACCAATTCACTGGCCTTGTCACTCAAGGCAATCTTGTCACTCTTCAGTCGACTGACCTCCTTGTTGGACGCGTCAAGAGCAGCTTTCAGATTGGTATTTTCCTCTTCAAGCTTGGTGATTGAAGCCAGCTTCTCATCTACGAGCTTGATCTTCTCTAAAGCCGCTTTCTGCATCTCAGCCAAGTCAAGGTCTTTCTTCTTCAGAGCATCCCTCAGTTTGTCTGCAAAGTTACAATGAGATCAGGCTCTGAAACGGACGAGAGGCAAAAAGCAATCGTCGAGATTCTCACCAAACATACCTTTTGCTTCCTCCTTCGACTTCGTGAAGTTCTCTTTGACCAGTTTCAGATCAAGCTCGAGCTGGATTTGCTTGTTCTCCAACTCAGTGTAACGAGCCGCAAGCTTGCAAGATTTCTGCGAAGAACCAATCGACGGATGTCAAAAACAGTTCACTTCCGAGTGACTAAGGAAAAATCATATCATTACTAAGACTACAGCCGAATATAAACATTCGACCATAGTCTCGGGGACTACACCTAGTGGGTGCACTCAGCGTGCCCCCACTAGTTCTATCAGTTAGAGTCGATCAGTCGACCAGCAAATAGCTCAAAAAAACGTTATCCTCAAACTATAGTCGACTGCCAGCAGTCCACCACAGTCTCGGGGACTACACCCAGTGGGTGCACTCAGCGTGCCCCCACCGGTCTATGAATCCATTCGACCTGATCGAGTCAAGAAAAAGCTTAATACATAAAGACTATTGTCGACTGCCAGCAGTCCACCATAGCCTTGGGGACTACACCCAGTGGGTGCACTCAGCGTGCCCCCACTAATCCAGAATTTCAATCGACGCACCCAGTGGGTGTACGACAGTTACTAGGATTTTCAGATATCATATCCTATCAGAACAAGCGGTGACCGACTGACCTGAACATTACTCCAAAGAGCTGAACTGGCGTCATAAGCTGCCTGGCTAGCGTCTCGGATTGCCTTCACTTGCTCCATCATGACCCATGCTTGGTGTATTGCTTCTTTAGCAGCACTGGCTTGGTGCTCTAGGACGTGGTGGTTCGAGAAAAGTGAAGGCTGAGCAGCACTCAACGATGAAGGGCGAGCACTTGTCAGCGGCACCGCAAAGGATACAATAGGCCGAGTGACGTTGTCTCCCTCCACGACCAACGTCTCGGGTGCTGGCACGTCCTGAGTCGCCTTGCCAGCAGACGCTTTCTGCTCCTCCTCGCCTCGGTGGTTCCTCGTCGTAAATGCCGGCAAGGTCAATAACGACGTTAGATGGAGCTGCAGAAAAGAATCAAAATTAGAGACAAGGAGCCAATCGACTGAAGACTGAACTACAAAAGTCATACCAGGTTTTGAAGTGACAGCATCTTCCATCTCGTGATCTTCAGCCCTGGCTTAGGTATCAGAAGTAGCAGCACTGCAGTTCCAGAAGTCAGTTGATTAGCTCATGAGTCGACCAAGAATAAATTCATGTGAAACGGGAAAACACAAGTTACACCATTACCCTGAGATAGTGGGGATCACCATCTTCATCTTCGGCAAGACCTTCGCCGGCTTCTATGGCACCACTCGAGATTGCTTCGGAGCTTTCTCAGTCGGCGCCGGAGAAGTCGTCCGAGGACGCTTGGTCGACTGCGCGACGGGCGCAACCCCCTTACCACGCTCGGCTGCAGGATCATGGACAAGCTTCGAGCGTCTTTCCGAGCGAGGAGGTGCAACTTCCTCCTCCTCCTCCTCCTCTTCCTCCTCGCCAGAGTCATCATCCTCATCATCGTCATCAGCATTCGAATCCCACTCTTCGGCTTTCGCCCCACTTCCTTCCTCCTCCTCGATCGGCGCTATGCTCCATTGGGCATCGAGTACAACTCAGTGGTGGCCTGACAGACAACAAAACAAGACAAAGGTCAATCGACCAATTTGCAGCGAAGCAGAATGAATAAAGCAAGATTACAATCGGGGATAAGTGGTCATACCGTGTCCGGTGTGTAGGTATGGTCGAGTGGTGGGATCCTCCTAGCCCCTCGAGGGTTGTCCTTATTCCCTGTGATGGCGGCCATCCACCTCTCCAATGTGGCGTCGTGACCGCTCGGATGGACCCGAGTGGTGTCTTGGTACCACAAGACAGCCCACATCGGGTGGCCTCGATCTTCAAGTGGTTGGATCGCCGTCGAAGGAAGACCTCGGTAAGGTCCATACCGATCACTCCGTCTCCGAACGAGCTGGACCACGCGCTCCATCAACATTTTACAGAGCCTTCTCCTCAGGGAGCACCTTCAGAGAAGAGGGTTTGTTCACTCGGTCCATGGAGAACGGAGGTAGACCTGTCGACTGCCCCGGCGTCAACTCATCTTGGCAGTAGAACCAGGTCGACTGCCACCCTCTAACCGACTCAGGAAGGGTCATGGCCGGAAAAGCACTCTTACTCCTCATCTGGATCTCAAGACCCCCGCACATCTGGATAACCTTGGTCCTCTCATCATCCGGACTCGCCTTTTTCACCGTCTGGGAGCGACAGGTGAATATGTGCTTAAAGAGACCCCAGTGCGGTCGACAACCCAGGAAGTTTTCGCACATGGACACGAAGGCAGCAAGATAGGCAATGGAATTGGGAGTGAAATGGTGGAGTTGCGCCCCAAAGAAGTTCAGAAACCCTCGGAAGAAAAGACTCGGTGGCAGGGAGAATCCACGATCTACATGAGTGGCTAGGAGAACGCACTCACCCTCCAGTGGCTGCGGTTGCCACTCGGTCCCCGGAAGCCTTGCTGACCCATGAGAGATCAGTCCCTCATTGGCCAGGTCATTGAGATCCGCCTGGGTGATGGTCGAGCAGATCCAATCCCCTTGGACCCAACCTTGCGGCAGGCGGGACCTCGACGAAGATCCACCCCGGCTGGTCGCTCTTCCCTTCGCTTTCGCCGTCGCCGTCGCCTTCTTCGTGCGCTCCAAGGCCGCCGTCTTCTCCTTCACCATCATCGCCGGCGAAGCACGCGAGGAGTGGATGGGCGGAGGCAAAGGCAGGCGCAGCAGGCGGGGGTGAAGAAGGCAGAGAGGGGAATGGAGAGGCACTGTTCAAAAACCCTCGCACGACACCTTATATAGGGATGCTTCCGAGTGGCTGACAAGTAGGCCCGGGCGGTCCTGTCAAATCCCGAAACAGTCGCGCATGCGTGATACGTGGCGAAAAAGGCGGCGCGGAAATCGAGGCATCTACGCCTTATCCCATCCGAGTACCGCGGTCTGCCCCGCTTCGCGTGCTTCCCAAAATTCGGATCCCACAAAATCCGCTAACAGCATATCAACCTGTTAGACGATAGATTTCCTACGATCCATCGCTCGGAAGTTCACCAAGTTCAAAAGTTCACTCGACAGAAGAAAAGAATGGATCAAGGCGACTGAAAGGAAAGTTGCTGCCATCATTAAAAAAGGTCACTGATCCAGGATGAGACATGCTCAGAACACAAAAACAGGTCGGAAAGGTTATCAACTCCTTCCTCACTCAAACCTCGATCATTCGGGGGCTAATGATGAAGTCATGTACCTAGGGTAGGGTCACGGGCCTGTCCAAAGTACCCTCCCCAAGGACATCTTTAGAAGAGGTTGCCTTCCAGTCGACCATGAAGACCCACTCGACAGACTCGAGGGCACTCGACCATGAAGACCCACTCGACCACCAGGAGATCAAGAGCCACTCTGTATCCAAACGGTCTGTAATTATGTAGTATTTATGGCCATGATGAAACGTTATGTAGGACGTTACCAGTAACGCCAGTCCTTTATGTACTTTAAACCCTGCATAACTGAGGGCCGGAGGGGTCTGGCAGACACTATATAAGCCACCCCCCTCCTCAGTGTAAAGGGTTCGCACCCCTGTAACACATACGCATATAATCCAGTCGACCGCCTCTGGGCTCCGAGACGTAGGGTGTTACTTCCTCCGAGAAGGGCCTGAACTCGTAAATCCCTTGTGTGCACAACTGCTCCATAGCTAGGATCTTGCCTCTCTATACCTACCCCCATTCTACTGTCAGACTTAGAACCACGACAGGGGGGCTTGCCTGGAAGCTCCGCTAAAAGGGAAGAAGGATCATCATCGACATAGTCGATCACCGGGGCATCATCGGCCACGGGGTCTATCGGAGAGAAGAGGGGGAAGAAATAAAAAATATAAAGCAAGCATAGCGTTACAAAGCATAACATGGCAATATGTTGTGTCGGGTGTGATCTAACGTATGGCTACACGATATAGGTGAAGGGGGAATTCAACCGGGAAGGTATTCCCGGTTCCGGACCTGTGTCTGACAGATGACCAGAGGGGGAATGTTCCATGTTCAGGTAGTTAGAGGCATCTAACATGTGAACGGACCACGTATTCGGATTCGTCTCGTCGTTCTGAGCAACTTTCATGTAGAAAACATTTTCATCCGAGCTATGATTATTTTTCTACGATTTTTCAAAGATTTTAGCATTTTCTTTAACTATTTGAATTACCGGAATTAACAAAAAAGGAATATGATGTCAGCATTGAGTGGGGATGATGTCAGCGGTCAACAGACTCGCTGACTAGGTCAAAACTGACCTGTGGGTCCCAACTGTCATAGACAGAGGGTCTAATAGAGTCTTACTTTAACTAAGCAGAGTTAGTTAGCTACAAGACCCCACCTGTCAGTGACTCATTAACTAACTAATTGACTTTAATTATAAAAAATGTTTCAGTTAAACTAATTATGCGGTGGGGACCGCATGTCAGTGACACTGGCTGCCCAGTCAGCATGTTGACTGGGTGAACCCAGTCAACGGGGCCCCCAGGGTCCACTGGCAGCGAGCCAGGGGTGGGGCCCACCCAGCCACGTCGGCGGACGGCGCCGGAGTGACGCCGTCGAGGCAAAACGTGGCGGTGCGGCTCGGGAGGTGGTCGGAAATCACGTACAGGGCACCGTTCGTCGAGTTTTCTGGCGCGTTTGAAAGCTACGGTTGCGCCACGTCCAACGGTGGTGGTTGTGGCAGTGGGGTGACCGGAATCGAGCGCGGCGAGCTCATCGACGGAAGGTCGGAGTCGAGCGCGAGAGGAAACGGCGATGCAGCGCGTTAGCAAGCGAACTGAGAGGCCAGTCGAGATGTACGTGAAGCAGCGAGTGCAACAGGCGCTGGCCCGTGACCATTTGGTCACCGGAGACTGGCCGGCGACGAGCTCCGCCACGCTACGTTCGGGCACGCATGGGAAAGCAGCTAGGGGGTGCACTAGAGTCAGCAAGGAGAGGGAGAAGGAAGAGGAGCTCACCGGGGAGGCACAAGGTGGCCCGGTGTAAGCCTAGTAGCAGCAGAGCCACCGGAGATGGAGGAGGATCGCCAGCGACCGAGGCGGAAGGGGGGCTCGATCCGCGGCCTGCGGTGCTCCTCGAGCTCGATGGCGAGGCGTAGCTGAGGTAGAGGTCGACGACGCGTCTTGTGGATGTGCTGGCGAGGCGCAGGGTAGGCGGTGGCCGCGGCTACGGCACAGCCATGGCGAAGGTGGCACTCGGTTGAGGTGGGGAACAAGGGGGAGAGCAAGGAGGGATCTGGTGGGAGAGGGAGAGGCGGAGTGGGCGACAGTGGAGAGCGGGGGAAAGGATCGAGGTTTCCGGGGCCTTATCCTCTCATCGGGCGTCGCCGGCGAGGTGGTTGGACGGCGACGGGCGAGCGCTATCCCACCCGGTCGAAGGAACAGGAAGCGACTGGGGAGGGGGAGTGGGCCGGCCTGCTGGGATGGGCCGAGGCCCATGGGAAGGCCAGGGGCTCTCCCACCCCTTTGCTTTTCCTTTTCCTTTTCTTTTTTTCCAGCAACTTTTGCTTTTCTTTTAGACACAACTGACTTTGCAAAAATATGCCACTGGCCAAAATAATTTCAAAGAATTATTGGGCACTGCCACAAAAGATTGTGAGGCTTTTGAAATAGTTTGCAATTTTTATAAATTAAAAAGGCATTTAATTTAATTACTTTAGCCACAGTTTTAACTAGTTTAGGGAACTTAGACATTCTGGAAAAATGTTAGTTCACCACCAATACTACCAGAAGAATACTTTCTACATGATGAACATTTTAGTTTTCATGTTTGAGCATTTTTGAATTTCACTCAGAATTTGAATTTGAGTTCAATTGGAATTTGAATAAGATAAGAACAATGATGAACAAACACTCATTTAGCGAAAGGATTAACTTAGCCCCAGGGGTTACTGTAGCATCATTACATCGGGGTGTTACACCTCTCCTCCTGTAAAAGAAATTCTTGTCCCGAGAATTAAGAGGTGGAAGGGAAAAGATCGGGGTATTTAGCATGGAGGTTATCCTCGCGTTCCCAAGTGGCTTCATCTTTAGTATGATTCGACCATTGCACCTTGAGGAACTTGGTAACCTTCTAGCGGGTTCGACGTTCAGCTTCTTCAAGAATTTGAATCAGATGCTCTTTATAAGTGAGATCATCTTGCACTTCAATCAGTTCCGGATCCACTCCACGTTCTGGATCCTTGAAGCAACGACGAAGTTGTGACACGTGGAAGACGTCATGGACGTGAGAGAACTGAGGTGGCAACTCCAATTGATAAGCCACCAGACCACGACGGGCGAGAATGCGGAAGGGACCAATATAGTGCGGAGCTAGCTTGCCCTTGACTCCGAACCGATGAGTGCCCCTCAAAGGAGTGACACGCAGATAAGCTTGATCACCAGGTTGATAAGTTGAACCCCAGTGTTTACGGTCATAGTTGCTCTTTTGGCGGGACTTCGCCGCCTTGAGATTATCCCGGACAGTGCAAACCTGCTCTTCAACTTGTTGAATAATATCCGAACCAATGAGTGTCTGTTCCCCAGTTTCTGACCAATTCAGAGGGGTTCGACACTTACATCCATAGAGCACCTCGGAGGGTGCCATCTTCAAGCTGGCTTGATAGCTGTTGTTATAAGAGAACTCCGCATAAGGGAGAGATTCTTCCCACTTCTTGCCGAAAGAAATGATGAACAAACACTTGTTTAGCAAAAGGATTAACTTAACCCCAGGGATTACTGTAGCATCATTACACCGGGGTGTTACATTGTCCCTAAGCAATTGACTACGTTTCTAGACCGATAACAAGTTTTATGTGGGAGAGGCCACTGCTAGCATGTCATCCCTGTCTTGGAATTATATGCACTTATGATTGGAACTATTAGAAAGCATCCACAATTACTAACGTTCATTAAGGTAAAACCCAACCATAGCATTAAGATATATTGGTCCCCCTTCAGTCCCATATGCATCAATTTCTATGCTAGGTTGAAGCTTCTGTCACTCTTGCCCTCCAATACATAGTCCTATCAACATATAACTAACCCTATGGTGTGATCCACGCGCGCGCTCATATGATGGTCACCAAAGGATAGCAACATAACCACAAGCAAATTAAACCAATCATAGCAATTCACAAATTACCGAAAGGACAACGAAAATCTACTCAGACATCATAAGATGGCAACACATCATTGGATAATAATATGAAGCATAAAGCACCATGTTCAAGTAGAGGGTACAGCGGGTTGCGGGAGAGTGGACCGCTGTAGATATGTGGGGAAGGTGATTAAGATGTTGGTGAGGATGACGGAGGTGTTGGTGTAGATTGTGGTGACGATGATGGCCCCGGCGGTGTTCCGGCGCCACCGGAAGCGAGGGAGAGAGAGCCCCCCCTCCTTATTATTCTTCCTTGAACTTCCCCCTAGATGGGAGAAGGGTTTCCCCTCTGGTCCATGGTCTCCATGGAGTGGGAGGGGCGAGAGCCCCTCCGAGATTTGATCTGTCTCTCTATCTCTCTCTGTTTCTGCGTTCCTGATTCTGCCCTTTCATCATTTCTTATATTCCCGGAGATCCGTAACTCCGATTGGATTGAAACTTTGAACACGATTTTTCTCCGGATATCAGCTTTCTTGCAGCTAAATAAGGGTAACAACCACCTTACGGGGTGTCCACGAGGGTCAAGGGCGCGCCCCCTGCCTCGTTGGCCCCTCGAGCATCGTCTCGTGTTGATTCCACTTCTCAAAATTCAGATATATTCCAAAAAAATCTCCGTCTGTTTTTATCCCATTTGGACTCTGTTTGATATGGATTTTCTGCAAAACAAAAAACATGCAACAAGCGAGGCTGCACTTGAGCCTTTGGATCAATATGTTAGTCCAAAAAATAGTATAAAAAGTTGCCAAAAGTATGTAAGAGTTGTAGAATATTGGCATGGAACAATGAAAAATTATAGATACGACGGAGACGTATCAAGCGGTAAATTTCTTGACGTTCTTCTTGAAGTTCCCCTTCTTCCCTTTGCCCTTTTTCTTGAAACTAGTGGTCTTGTTGACCATCAAATCTTGGTGCTCCTTCTTGATTTCTACCTCCGCAACCTTTAGCATCGCGAAGAGCTCGGGAATAGTCTTGTTCGTCCCTTGCATATTATAGTTCATCATGAAGCCTTTATAGCTTGGTGGCAGTGATTGAAGAAATCTATCAATGACACTATCATCAGAAAGATTAACTCCCAGCTGAGTCAAGTGGTTATGTTACCCAGACATTCTAAGTATGTGTTCACTGACAGAACTATTCTCCTCCATTTTGCAGTTGTAGAACTTGTTGGAGACTTCATATCTCTCAACTCGGGCATTTTCTTGAAATATTAACTTCAACTCTTGGAACATCTCATATGCTCCATGACGTTCAAAACGTCTTTGAAGTACCAATTCTAAGTCATAAAGCATGGCACACTAAACTATCGAGTAGTCATCAGCTCTGCTCTGCCAGACATTCTTAACGTCATCAGTAGCATCTGCGGCGGCACTGGCACTAGCGGTGCTTCGGGGCGTAATTCTTACATGCAACAATGAGGATAATCCTCAAGTTACGGACCTAGTCCGTGTAGTTGCTGCCATCATCTTTCAACTTAGCTTTCTCTAGGAACGCAAACGGTAGCACGGGCCATTGATCTACAATAACATAGACATGCAAAATAACTATCAGGACTTAGTTCATGATAAATTAAAGTTCAATTAATCACATTACTTAAGAACTCCCACTTAGATAGAAATCCCTCTAGTCAAATAAATGATCACGTGATCCAAATCAACTAAACCATGTCCGATCATCACGTGAGATGGAGTAGCTTTCAATGGTGAACATCACTATGTTGATCATATCTACTATATGATTCATGTTCGACCTTTCGGTCTCAGTGTTCCGAGGCCATTTCTGCATATGCTAGGCTCGTCAAGTTTAACCTGAGTATTCTGTGTGTGCAAAACTGGCTTGCACCCGTTGTATGTGAACGTAGATCTTATCACACCCGATCATCACGTGGTGTCTCGGCACGACGAACTGTAGCAATGGTGCATACTCAGGGAGAACACTTATACCTTGAAATTTAGTAAGGGATCATCTTATAGTGCTACCGCTGTACTAAGAAAAATAAGATGCATAAAATATAAACATCACATGCAATCAAAATATGTGACATCATATGGCCATCATCATCTTGTGCTTATGATCTCCATCACCGAAGCATCATCACGATCCCCATCGTCACTGGCACGACACCTTGATCTCCATCGCAGCATCGTTGTCGTCTCGCCAACTATTGTTACTACGACTATCGCTACCGCTTAGTGATAAAGTAAACCAATTACATGGTGATTGAATTGCATACAATAAAGCGACAACCATATGGCTCCTGCCAGTTGCCGATAACTTTGTTACAAAACATGACCATCTCATACAACAATTTATATCACATCATGCCTTGACCATATCACATCACCGCAAGCCCTGCAAAAACAAGTTAGACGTCCTCTACTTTGTTGTTGCAAGTTTTACGTGGCTGCTACGGGCTTCTAGCAAGAACAGTTCTTACCTACACATCAAAACCACAACGATTTTTCGTCAAGTGTGCTATTTTAACCTTCAACAAGGATCGGCCGTAGTCAAACTCGATTCAACTAAAGTTGGAGAATCTAACACCCGCCAACCACCTATGTGCAAAAGCACGTCGGTAGAACTAGTCTCATGAATGCGGTCATGTAATGTCGGTCCGGGCCACTTCATCCAACAATACCGCTGAAGCAAAGTAAGACGTTGGTGGTAAGCAGTATGACTATTATCGCCCACAACTCTTTGTGTTCTACTCGTGCATATAACATCTATGCATAGACTTGGCTCGGATGCCACTGTTGGGGAACACGGTAATTTCAAAAAAAATCCTACGACCAGGCAAGATCTATCTAGGTGATGCATAGCAACGACAAGGGAGAGTGTGTCCACGTACCCTCGAAGACCAAAAGTGGAAGCGTTTTAATAACGCGGTTGATGCAGTCGAACGTCTTCGCGATCCAACTGATCCAAGTACCGAACGTATGGCACCTTCGCGTTCAGCACACGTTCAGCTCGATGACGTCCCTCGTGCTCTTGATCCAGTTGAGGATGAGGGTGAGTTCCGTCAGCACGATGGCGTGGCGACAATGATGGTGATGCTACTGGCGCAGGGCTTCGCCTAAGCACTACGATGGTATGATCAAGGTGTGTAACTGTGGAGGAGGCACCGCAGATGGTTGGGAGAGAAACTTGTGTGTTCTAGGGTGCCCCCTGCCCCTGTATATAAAGGATCAAGGGGGAGGCCGGCCAGCCCTCCTAGGGCGCACCAGGAGAGGGGAATCCTGCTAGTACTCCAAGTCCTAGTAGGTTTCCACCGAAGGAAGAGGGGAAAGAAGGAAGGAAGAGGGGGAAGGGAAGGAAAGGTGGTGCCGCCCCATCCCCTAGCCCCTCCTGGCCCTTCCTCTCTTCCCACTAAGGCCCATCGAGGCCTATTTGTTCCCCCAGGGGGTTTCGGTAACCCTCCGGCACTCCGATAATTATCCGGTACCTTTCGGAACTCATCCGGTGTCCGAATAATATCGTCCAATATATCAATCTTTATGTCTCGACCATTTTGAGACTCCTCGTCATGTCCGTGATCTCATCCAGGACTACAAACAATCTTCGGTCATCAAATCACATAACTCATAATACAAATCGTCATCAAACGTTAAGCGTGCGGACCCTACGGGTTCGAGAACCATGTAGACATGACCGAGACACATCTCCGGTCAATAACCAATAGCGGAACCTAGATGCCATATTAGCTCCTACATATTCTACGAAGATCTTTATCGGTCAAACCGCATAACAACATACGTTGTTCCCTTTGTCATCGGTATGTTACTTGCCCGAGATTCGATCGTCGGTATCATCATACCTAGTTCAATCTCGTTACCGGCAAGTCTCTTTACTCGTTCCGTAATACTTCATCCCGTAACTAACTCATTAGTTACAATGCTTGCAAGGCTTATAGTGATGAGCATTACCGAGAGGGTCCAGAGATACCTCTCTGAAACACGAAGTGACAAATCCTAATCTCGATCTATGCCAACCCAACAAACACCTCTAGAGACACTTGTAAAGGATATTTATAATCACCCATTTACGTTGTGACGTTTGATAGCACACAAGGTGTTCCTCCGGTATTTGGGAGTTGCATAATCTCATAGTCTGAGGAACATGTATAAATCATGAAGAAAGTGCTAAGCTAACGGATTGGTCATGTCATCACATCATTATCCTAATGATGTGATCCCGTTCATCAAATGACAACACATTTCTATGGTTAGGAAACATAACCGTCTTTGATTAAGGAGCTAGTCAAGTAGAGGCATACTAGGGACATTATGTTTTGTAAATGTATTCACACATGTACTTGAAGGAAATATGCCCTAGAGGCAATAATAAAGTTATTATATATTTCCTCATATCATGATAAATGTTTATTATTCATGCTAGAATTGTATTAACCAGAAACATAATACATGTGTGAATACATAGACAAACATAGTGTCACTAGTATGCCTCTACTTGACTAGCTCGTGAATCAAAGATGGTTAAGTTTCCTAGCCATAGACATGAGTTGTCATTTGATTAATGGGATCACATCATTAGTTGAATGATGTGATTGACATGACCCATTCTGTTAGCCTAGCACTTGATCGTTTAGTATGTTGCTATTGCTTTCTTCATGACTTATACATGTTCCTGTAACTATCAGATTATGCAACTCCGTTTCTTCGGAGGAACACTTTGGTGCTACCAAACGTCACAACGTAATCGGGTGATTATAAAGGAGTACTACAGGTGTCTCCAAAACACATGTTGGGTTGGCGATTTCAAGATTAGGTTTTGTCACTCCGATTGTTGGAGAGGTATCTCGGCCCTCTCGGTAATGCACATCACTATAAGCCTTGCAAGCAATGTGGTTAATGAGTTAGTTACGGAATGATGCATTACGAACGAGTAAAGAGATTTTCCGTAACGTGATTGAACTAGGTATTGATACCGACGATCGAATCTCGAGCAAGTAATATACCGATGACAAAGGGAACAACATATATTGTTATGCGGTTTCGACCGATAAAGATCTTCATATGTAGGAGCCAATATGGGCATCCGTGTTCCGCTATTGGTTATTGACCGTGAGTAGTTCTAGGTCATGTCTACATAGTTCTCGAACCCGTAGGGTCCGCACGCTTAACGTTACGATGACAGTTTTATTATGAGTTTATAAGTTTTGATGTACCGAAGTTTGTTCGGAGTCCCGGATGTGATCACGGACATGACGAGGAGTCTCAAAATGGTCGAGACATAAAGATTGATATATATTGGAAGCCTATATTTGGACATCGGAATGGTTCCGGGTGAAATCGGGATTTTACCGGAGCACCGGGGGGTTACCGGAACCCTCCCGGGGGTTAATGGGCCTTAGTGGGCCAAGAGGGAGAAGAGGAGGGCCGGCCAGGGCAGGCCGCGCGCCCCCTCCCCTCCTAGTCCGAATAGGACAAGGAAGGGGGGCGGCGCCCCCCTTTCCTCTTTCCCTCCCCCCAAGTCCTAATCCAACTAGGAAAAGGGGGGAAGTCCTACTCCCGGTGGGAGTAGGACTCCTCCGGCGCGCCTCCTCCTAGGGTCGGCCGCACACCCCTTGATCCTTTATATACGGGGGCAGGTGGGCACCCTAGAACACACAAGTTGATCTACGGATCGTTCCTTAGCCGTGTGCAGTGCCCCCCTCCACCATATTCCACCTCGGTCATATAGTCGCGGAGTTGAGGCGAAGCCCTACACCGGTAGAACATCATCATCGTCACCACACCGTCGTGCTGACGGAACTCATCCCAGACGATTTGCTGGATCGGAGCCCGGGGATCGTCATCGAGCTGAACGTGTGCTGAACTCGGAGGTGCCGTACGTTCGGTACTTGGATCGGTCGAATCGTGAAGACGTATGACTACATCAACCGTGTTGTCATAACGCTTCTGCTTACGGTCTACGAGGGTACGTGGACAATACTCTCCCATCTCGTTGCTACGCCATCACCATGATATTGCGTGTGCGTAGGAAATTTTTTGAAATTACTACATTCCCCAACAGTGGTATCAGAGCCTGGTTTTATGCGTAGATGTCATATGCACGAGTAGAACACAAGTGAGTTGTGGGCGATACAAGTCATCTTGCTTACCGATGTCATACTTTGGTTGGCGGTATTGTGAGATGAAGCGGCCCGACCAACATTACGCGACGCTTACGCGAGACTGGTTTCACCGTTACGAGCACTCGTGCTTAAAGGTGGCTGGTGGGTTTCTGTCTCTCTCAGTTTAGCTGAATCGAGTGTGGCTACGCCCGGTCCTTGTGAAGGTTAAAACAGCACTAACTTCATGAACTATCGTTGTGGTTTTGATGCGTAGGTAAGAACGGTTCTTGCTAAGCCCATAGCAGCTACATAAAACTTGCAACAACAAAGTAGAGGACGTCTAACTTGTTTTTGCAGGGCATGTTGTGATGTGATATGGTCAAGACGTGATGCTATATTTTATTGTATGAGATGATCATGTTTTGTAACCGAAGTTATCGGCAACTGGAAGGAGCCATATGGTTGTCGCTTTATTGTATGAAATGCAAGCATACTGTAATTGCTTTACTTTATCACTAGCGATGGCGATAGTCGAGAAGCAATAGATGGCGTAACGACAATGATGCTACGATGGAGATCAAGGTGTCGCGCCGGTGGCGATGGTGATCACGAAGGTGCTTCGAGATGGAATCACAAGCACAAGATGATGATGGCCATATCATATCACTTATATTGATTGCATGTGATGTTTATCCTTTATGCATCTTATCTTGCTTTGATTGACGGTAGCATTTTAAGATGATCTCTCACTAAAATTATCAAGAAGTGTTCTCCCTGAGTATGCACTGTTGCCAAAGTTCGTCGTGCCCAGACACCACGTGATGATCGGGTGTGATAAGCTCTACGTCCATCTACAACGGGTGCAAGCCAGTTTTGCACACGCAGAATACTCAAGTTAAACTTGACGAGCCTAGCATATGCAGATATGGCCTTGGAACACGGAGACCGAAAGGTCGAGCATGAATCATATAGTAGATATGATCAACATAGTGATGTTCACCATTGAAAACTACTCCATCTCACGTGATGATCGGTTATGGTTTAGTTGATTTGGATCACGTGATCACTTAGATGACTAGAGAGATGTCTGTCTAAGTGGGAGTTCTTATGTAATATGATTAATTGAACTTAAATTTATCATGAACTTAGTACCTGATAGTATTTTGCTTGTCTATGTTTGTTGTAGATAGATGGCTCGTGTTGTTGTTCCGTTGAATTTTAATGCGTTCCTTGAGAAAGCAAAGTTGAAAGATGATGGTAGCAATTACACGGAGGGTCCGTAACTTGAGGATTATCCTCATTGTTGCCTGTAAGAATTACGCCCCGAAGCACCGCTGGGTGCCGTGCTGCTTCTTGATCTGGCCGACAACGTTAAGAAGGTCTCGCGAGCAAAGTGATGACTATTCGATAGTTTAGTGTGCCATGCTTTACGGCTTAGAACCGGGTCTTCAACGAGGTTTTGAACGTCATGGAGCATATGAGATGTTCCAGGAGTTGAAGTTAATATTTCAAGCAAATGCCCGGATTGAGAGATATGAAGTCTCCAACAAGTTCTATAGCTGTAAGATGGAAGAGAATAGTTCTGTCAGTGAACACATACTCAAAATGTCTTGGTATAATAATCACTTGATTCAACTGGGAGTTAATCTTCCTGATGATAGCGTCATTGACAGAATTCTCCAATCACTGCCACCAAGCTACAAGAGCTTCCTGATGAACTATAATATGCAAGGGATGAACAAGACAATTCCCGAGCTCTTCGCAATGCTAAAAGCTGCGGAGGTAGAAATCAAGAAGGAGCATCAAGTGTTGATGGTCAACAAGACCACTAGTTTCAAGAAAAAGGGCAAAGGGAATAAGAAGGAGAACTTCGAGAAGAACAGCAAGCAAGTTGCTGCTCAAGAGAAGAAACCCACATTTGGACCTAAGCCTGGGCTGAGTGCTTCTCTGCAAGCGACTGGTCCTTTGAGCGGAACTGCCCCAAGTATTTGGCGTATAAGAAGGATGGCAAGGTGAACAAAGGTATATGTGATATACATGTTATTGATGTGTACCTTACTAGAGCTCGCAGAGCACTGGGTAATTGATCTTGGTTACTTGCTAATATTTTCAACTCAAGCAGGGACTACGGAATAGCGAGCAGCCAAGGGCGAGGTGACGATCTTGGCGTGGGAAAGCGGTTCCAAAGTCGATGTGATCGCGGTCGACACGCTACCTCTACATCTGCCTTCGAGATTAGTTTTAGACCTGAATAATTGTTATTTGGTGCCAGCGTTAAGCATGAACATTATATCTGGATCTTGTTTGATGCGAGACGGTTATTCATTTAAATCAGAGAATAATGGTTGTTCTATTTATATGAGTAATATCTTTTATGGTCATGCACCCTTGAAGAGTGGTGTCGGTGTCAAAACCGGCGGATCTCGGGTAGGGGGTCCTGAACTATGCGTCTAGGCGGATGGTAACAGGAGACGAGGGACACGATGTTTTACCCAGGTTCGGGCCCTCTCGATGGAGGTAAAACCCTATGTCTGCTTGATTAATATTGATGATATGGGTAGTACAAGAGTAGATCTACCACGAGATCAAGGAGGCTAAACCCTAAAGCTAGCCTATGGTATGATTGTTGTAATGTATGTTGTCCTCTGGACTAAAGCCCTCCAGTTTATATAGACAGGGAGGCTAGGGTTACAGAGTCGATTACAATGGTAGGAGATCTACATATCAGTATTGCTAAGCTTGCCTTCCACGCCAAGGAAAGTCCCATCCGGACACGGGGCGGAGTCTTCAATCTTGTATCTTCGTAGTCTTGGAGTCCGCGGACGATGATAGTCCGGCTGTCCGGACACCCCTAGTCGAGACTCCTCGGTAGCCCCGAACCAGGCTTCAATGATGATAAGTCCGGTCGTATATAGTCTTGGCGTTGCAAGGCGGGTTCTCCTTGAGTTCCATGTACCGCGAGCAATGTCCGCTTCATCATAAATCTTGTGTTTCTCGGCTTCTACGACCAATAATGGTCTTTCTCCACACGTCGCACGAATGCGAAAAGCCAGGGTGTCTTTTACGTTTCACCCCCTAGTCGTGCGAGTCGTCCGCCTACAAAAGAGGCAAAAACCCAGATCCAAACCACACCATCTTCCTCCCGTGAATACTTCATCGGAGCGCCTTCGACCTAAAAAAGCCATTCCATCATGGACCGTAGATGCGGCTCCTCTTCTCGCGCTCCCAGCCCACCGCCGGGGGATTGGAGGAGGTGCCCTGTTCCGCACAACGAGCTAGTGAAGCTCCAAGCGGGGGGATATCTCCCTCCGGCCTTCATGGTCCCGTTCGAGCCGGGCTGGTCACTTATCAAGGTGGGAGGCAAGCGGAGGCTACCCAAGCCCCAATAAGGGGAGCAGTATGCCGTCCCTTATCGATAAGGGACTCGGATTCCCAATACATCTGTTCCTCCGCGGGCTCACAGAGTTCTCGGACTCCAGCTCCACCACCTCACACCCGCCTCATCACGCATATCGCAGCTCGTAGCTCTTCTGCGAGCTATTCCTGGGCATTGAGCCCCATTTTGCGTTGTGGAAGAGGTTGTTCTGCCTCGTACCCCGTTCTCACGAGGGGTCCATATATCAAGTGGGCGGCGCCGAAATATGGTGCATCGCCGGGACCGGATACCCATCCGGTACTCCCAAGAAGGCGTCCGAAGACTGGCCTTCAGAGTGGTTTTACATAGGAGACGCTCCGCTGCCGGACCTAGTCCGGATTGGCCTCCCGAAGTTTAATGCTGCTCCTCTGAAGAAACGCCTCAGCTGGCACCCACGGAGCCCCCGATTGGAGGAGGACAAGAGCGTCCATTACTTGATGGGCTGAATAAGATTACTGGCCCACTCTGGGTTGACCATGATTGGAGTCATGGCGATATGCATCATGCGGGGAGTACAGCCATTGCAATACAGAGGCCACCCCATGTGGGATTTCAACAGGGAAGACGATGCTACCCGTCATGGCCGCAAAGGGCCGGATTCGACCGAGGATCTGGTGAGGACCCTGTCCAGTCTGTACAAGGGGGAGAAGGAGGACTTCCTTCGAACGAACCCTTTAAATGGGTTTTCCATGAACAACCCTAGAGGATGGGTAAGCGAACACTTTTAAGGGCTCGACCCATGCTTTTGAAGTTTAGGCTTCTTACATCATGTCTTCGGCGCAGGATCTATGCCGGACTGTGGAGGACATGGTAAGTTCCGCTCCGCAACCCGAGGATCCAGGAAGATCCCTGGATCCGGCCTCCGAAGAGGATCCGAACATCAAGGTGGAGCTGATCGACGGGGTATTTTACCAGCTCAGCATGGATAACGCTTTGGTCGCCATCACGGCGGACTACCCCGGACTGTATCCAGCTTCCCAGGTGACTGTGACCGAGGTCCGGACACCATTATCTCTTCCCTGCCCATTTCTGACCTTCACGAACGATGGTATTTTATAGGAAGCGCCTTCACAGCGGGAAGCCGAGCCCGCGGTGACCCCACGAGGTCGATCCGGACCAGCGGCGGAAAAGGAGTGCGGTCGAGCGGAAACGTCGCCGCAAAGTATAATTCGTATTTGAATTTTGAACAACGTTCTAGGAAGCGTCTGAGTGCTCATGATATTTATAGGAGAAAAACGCCGCCGGATCTGCGGCGCGGAAGTTCTTGATCCAACCTTCACTAGCCGAGCTCCGAGCGTGCCCGGCACGGAGGGAGGCAAGCGCAAGACGCGGGCGGATCCTTCTCCAACGGAGGACACCGACAGATATACGCCACCAAGTCTGAGGTGGAGAGCGCCATGAACCATAGGCGCCGCCGGACAGATTTTCGTGAAGCGTGCTTCTCCCCTGAGGCATTGGACGCCTTTAACGCAGGGGACGCGCATCTCCGTGCCGCTCAAGATGGTTTTACGAGCCACGGGCGGTATGTGAAAGACATACGGGTAAGGGAATTTTAATGGTTATATATACCAGTAGCCCCCGAGACTTAAAGTAGTTATGTTAACTGATTTAAGCATCATGTGAAACACAGTCTCTTACCGAGAAGAATGCCCAGCTGTCTCAGGAGCTGCAAGAATGCAAGGCCCAACTTGAGGCTGCACTTGCTGCCGCAGGAGGAGATGCAGAGGCCCCTCCTGGTAACACATTTTTATTAATAAATATAAGCGCTGTGCGGCGTGCGCGCAAGTCTAATAGTGACATTGCAGGTGCCGCCGGACAAGATCCGGATAGGCAAGAATTATTGCGCCAGCTAAAGGCCGGCGAGAGGGTGCTGCATAGGGTGCAGCAAGAAAGGAACAAGCTCGAAGATGCCAGCGCCAAGCTCGGAGAAGAGCTGAAAGGCGCTCAAGCCGGGCTGTCCAACTCCGTTAAGGAGAATCAGCGGCTTCGTCGCGGCATTTATAGTAAGTGCTTGAGCGGACTCTTTTGAAAAGAAGAGTTCAAGGGAAATAAATTGACATATTATGTCTTGTAGGTATACTCACAGGTCGCCCTGCGGAGGAGATGCCCATATCAATGGGTGATCAACTTCCCGAGCTATTGCAACTGCTCGAACGAATTCGGCAGGCAATGAGCGGCGTCGTCCATGCTTTATGGCTAGCCCTCTCCCTACCCGAGGGCCTTGGGGAGCTTGCGGAGAAGCTCCAGGGAGTGCGGCAGCGCTTCCGTTTGTGGAAGATTTCGGCTTGCCGTCAAGGTGCCAGGGAGGCTTGGGCCATGATGAAGACGTGTTACAAGAAGGCGGATCCCAACCACATGGCCGAAGTTGGACCGGTGGGGCCCGATGGGAAGGAGATCCCTGTGAGTTTAGTATACAGCCAAGTAGAGTTGGCTACTAAATTTTCCCAACGGGACTGTAAATTAGACAGCCTGTTAGATGGGATTGAGGAGGAATACAATCAGTAAATTTGATAATGTATGTTTTCCTTTAAAGTGACATGTGAAATGCCTTCTAGCCGGATTGTTATTGTTTGTCTTTGCCGACCTTTTCACTTCAACCTCGGGACCCTAGAGTCCGGAGTGTGTCCGAATACCTTTTTGGTTAAGAAACAACCGTGGTATGCATGGAGACCAGGCGTAGGGATCATTAGTGCTTTATCAGACAAGTGCCCAACTAGTTATGTTATATTACATGGTTAGTAAGAAACATCTTCCAGGGAGAATAGTTCCGTTAAGGGTTCCTTTCCCTGGGAGGCATGCCCTAAAGTGCATGTCCGGGCTGCGAAAAAAGCAGAAAAACATCTAGGGGCAGATGAATGATTAGGTAAAGAAAATCATCTTTTAAGTCACCCACCGGATATTCCCTTAAGAACGCTAGCTTTCGGCTTCACCCAGTCTGAGGTACACATCCGGTGACTGGCAAGATAGTAATCGCAGAGGTGCTCCTTTACCTCCTAGCGAACAATCGGGAGCGTGGGGGTAAGCACAGAGGGCGAACAACCCAGCTTGGCCAAAACTTAAGTCATATCGATGCATATAATGGTGAGTAAAAGGTACATGTGGAAGCTTGACACATGTCTTGGGCATGAAACCCTTATAATTGAGCTTCAAAAAAAGCCCCGGTATAATGATTGCGGATGGCACATCAAGTGTATCGAAAAATGCAAAAGTAGGCCCTTAGGGCTTTTTAATAAAAAGGTTATGAAAAGAGAAACAAAAGACAGCGAAGTATAAAAATTTGGGCGGAGGAAGGGGCGAACTCTTAGTCGGCGCTAGGCATAGAATCTTGAGGCGGGCTGCGTTCCATGGGTTCGGCTCGAGTCGGTTATCCGACGCATTTAAGAGAAACGGTATGCTCCGCCGGTCAGACTTGATCGATAATGAAAGGGCCCTCCCATTTGGGCTTGAGCTTGTCCTTTTCTTGTCCGTGAGCGTAGAACTAGTTCACCAACGTTGTAAGTCTTGGCCCGTACTTCTCTGCTTTGATATCTTGGACTGCTGCGATAGAATCGGAGCGAGCCTTAGCCACGTCGCGTTCTTCCTCAATGTGTCCAAGCTGTCTTGCCGATCAAGCTCGCCTCTCTTTCCTCGTACATGCGCTTTTCGAGGTGAGTCATGAATAATGTCGCAGGCAAGACGCCTCTGCGCCGTATACCATAAAAATGGTGTGAATCCGGTAGTACGGTTAGGCGTTGTCCGCAGCCCCAGTCTGGTCGAGCTCCTCGACCCAAAGGCGTGTCGATTTAGTAAGTGACCGCACTAGTGCGGGTTTAATGCCGCTCATTATTAGACCATTTGCTCGTTCCACTTGACCGTTGGTTTGAGGTGATAGGCGAAGCGTGGTCGAGCTTGATGCCCATATTCTTGCACCATGACTTAACCTCGTCGGCTGTGAAGTTCGTGCCGTTGTCGGTGATGATCTTGTGGGGACTCCGTAACGGTGTACTACCCGGATATAAAGTCTATCACTGGTCCGGACTCTGCGTTTTGACGGTTTGGCCTCTATCCATTTGGTGAATTTATCCACCATGACCAATAGGTATCTTTACTTGTGGGTTCCCCCTTTAAGGGTCCAACCATATCAAGCCCCGGACCGCGACGGCGGGTAATGGGTATAGTTTTGAGGCGGTGGGCGGCATATGGCTCGATTAACAAAGAGGCGACAACCAACGCATCTCTGGACTAAGTCCTGGGCATCTGCCCGGGCCATCGGCCAATAAAATCATGTATGGAATGCCTTTCCTACAAGGGCCCGGGCTGCTGCGTGGTGTCCGCCTAGTCCGGCATGAATTTCAGCCAGGAGGTTTCGCCCTTCCTCTTCGTAGATACACCTTTGAAGGACTCCGGTTGTACTTTTCTTATAAAGTTCTCCCTCATGGACCTTGTAGGCTTTCGATCGCGGACTATGCAGCGGGCCTCGTTTTGGTCTTGATAAGTTCCTGCTGAGCAAGTAGGCTAGGAATGGTTACATCCACGGGCGATTATCGCCATTATGTCGTGGGCTGAAGGTGTTATGTCATCGGTGAATCGCCCGATTAGCGCGGTTTTCCCGGTTTGTCACTTCCGGCTCCTCTTCCCATAGTACGGATGGCTTGAAGAGCCGTTCCAGGAATATATTTGGAGGGACAGCATCATGTTTCGCACCGATGCGTGCCAGTACGTTGGCCGCTTGGTTATTATCTCGGGCTATGTGGTGGAATTCGAGTCCTTCAAACCGAGCTGACATTTTTAGGATAGCGTTGCGATATGCTGCCATTTTTGGATCCTTGGCGTCAAAGTCTCCATTTATTTGGGATATTGCAAGGTTTGAATCCCCGCGCACCTCTAGGCATTGAATGCCCATGGAGATCGCCATCCGGAGACCATGTAACAGGCCTCGTGTTCGCTGCGTTGTTGGAGTCCGTGTACATTATTTGAAATACGTCTTGGACTATGTCCCGGTTGGGGACGTCAATATGACGCCAGACCCCATCCGCCAACATTTTAGAGCCGTCGAAATGCATAACCCAATTGGGTATGTGTCGTACTCTTTAGGGAGTTCGGCCGGTCCATTCAGCGAAAGTCAGCCAAAACTTGTGACTTTATAGCTCGCGAGGTTTGTAAGTTATATCGAATGGTAAGAGCTCAATGGCCCATTTGCAATCCTGCCCGTTGCATCGCGGTTATTTATAATGTCATTAAGTGGTACTTCAGAGGCCACTGTTATCGAACACTCTTGAAAGTAGTGTCGGAGCTTCCGGGACGCCATGAACACCGCATATGCTATCTTCTGATAGTGCGGGTAACGGGACTTGCAGGGGGTTAACATAGTGGATACGTCATACACTGGTTTTTGAAGAGGGAATTTGTGCCCTTCTGTCTCTCGTTCGACGACGAGGACTGCGCTTACAACTTGATGCGTTGCTGCGATGTATAACAACATTGGCTCGCCCGCATCGGCGCAGCCAGACCAATTGTTGCCAATATGGCCTTTATTTCTTCGAGTCCGGCAGTGGCAGCATCCGTCCACTCGAAGTATTCGGTGCGCCTGAGGAGGCGATAGAGGGGCAACGCCTTTTCTCCTAGACGGGAGATAAAGCGGCTTAGAGCTGCCACGCATCCTGTTAATTTTGTATTTGTTTGAGGTCTTTTGGAATGTCCAACCGTGATGAACTTCGGATTTTAGCTGGGTTTGCTTGATTCCTCTACGGACACGATGAAGCCCGGCAGCTTTCCGGCTGATGCGCCGAAAACACATTTTTCCGGATTCAACTTGATGTCATATGCTCGAGGTTGTCGAACATGAGCCTTAAATCGTCTACTAGAGCTTCGGCGTGTTTTGTTTTGATGACTCGTCGTCTCACGTATGCCTCGATTGTTTTGCCGATCTGGGTAGCGGACATGTTTGAATCATCGCGATGATATGTTGCGCGGCGTTTTTAAGTCCGAAGGGCATCGTGTTGAAGCGAGAATGGTCCGTAAGGGTGATGAATGCCGTGGCGGCTTGGTGCCTTCCGCCATCTTGATTTGATGGTAGCGAGTGTCGTCGAGGAAGCACAATGACTCATGTCTGTGGTAGCATCGATAATTTGGTCGATCTTGGGGAGAGGAAGGGATCCTTTAGGCAAGCCTTATTGAGGTCTTTAAAATCGACACAAAGGCGCCAGGATTTGTCCTTCTTTGGTACCATTACCAGATTGCTAGCCAATCCGGTGTTTGATATCTATGATGAACCCGGCTTCCAATAGTTTGGCTAGCTCTTCTCCCATTACTGTCTTTTGGGTTGGAAAATCGTTGAAGAGCTGTTTGGTGGCTTGAATCCTTTAGGATGTTTAGGCTGTGTTACGCCAATCTGCGTGGGATTCGGGCATATCCGAAGGATGCTGCTTAAAATGTCCCAATTTCCCCGAAGGAATTCGCGCAGTGCAGCGTCTACTTCGGGGTTCAGTTGTGCCACAATGGAGGCCGTCTTTCTTGGGTCTGTTGGATGGACCTGAAATTTTGTTATTTCATCTGCTGGTTTGAAGGAGGTGGACTTGGATCTTTTATCGAGTATCACATCGTCCTTGTTCATCGTAGAGCGCAGCGTGGTGAGTTCTTCTGCCGCTAAGGCTTCGGATAGTGCCTCAAGGGCTAGTGCGGCTGTCTTGTTTTCGGCACGGAGTGCTATGTCCGGATCACTAACGAGAGTGATTATTCCGCTGGGCCCAGGCATTTTGAGCTTCATGTACCCGTAATGGGGTACTGCTTGAAAAATTGTGAATGCCTCTCATCCTAATATAGCGTGATATCCGCTGCTGAATGGGGCCACTTGGAACATGACTTCTTCGGATCTGTAATTGTTCGGCGAGCCGAACACCACATCGAGTGTGATTTTCCCGGTGCAGCGCGCTTCCCGGCTAGGGATTATTCCTCTGAAGGTTGTGCTTCTTCGCTCAATACGGCTCCAATCGATTTCCATTTTCCGCAGAGTTTCCTCGTAAATGAGGTTTAATCTGCTGCCGCCATCCATGAGGACTTTTGTCAGCCGAAAGCCGTCCACTATGGGACTAAGCACCGGTCTTGCCGGGCGCTCTGCTGTTCGAATTTAGGCTCGTCGCTCGCGTTGAAGGTGATAGTTGTGTCGCTCCATGGATTTCTTTGTTGCTACTTGGAAGACTTGGCGAGTCCAGCGGATTGTTCGCTTCGCATATTGTTTGATCACGAAAGTCTCGAAGATCGCTGATACCGTACCGGTATTGTTGGAGTGGTTTTGCGGGGCTAGAAGCTCCTCGCCACTTTTGGCCACCTGCCGTAAATATCCAACATGCTCGAAGGCTATGTGTTGAGATTGCTCCCTCTGTATTATGAAGCTTACAGGGTCCATTGAGCCATCCCTCCAGTACGGTTCCGTTTCCCTTATTGGGTTTTTGTTTTTTCGTTTTTGCATCTGGGGCCTGAATGTAAGGCACCCTTTTGCTGCGGACTGGGTTTGGGGCCGGATTATCCCAAAATTGATTTTCGGTTATCCGGAAACTCTCCATCGCACAGTACTTTCGTACTATGGACGCTAGATCGGTGAAGCGTGTAATTTTGCGGCGATCAATGGCGATTAATATTCCCTTGTCCGTGCAATTATTGCAGAAGATTGAGATTGTGTTTTCCTCTCGGCAGTCCTTTATCCTGTCCATAACCAGGAGGAATCTGGCCCAGTAGTGATGTACTGTTTCAGCGGGATCTTGCCGTATTAGAGATAGATTGCATATGTCTGGGCGGGTGGGTGGGCTAAAGTCCGGATCCCTGCCCATCTTGGGGCTCGAAGGCCGAGGAGTTTCCGAATTTGGAAGCTTGGGTTGCTGGACGCGATCCAGCGAGTCCGGAGCAATGCATGGTTTTAAGTTCAATGCTCGATCGAAGTCCGTCCCTCCGCGGGAATCCAGCATGGAGGGTTCGGGAATCCAGACATGAATAGTTTTCAATACAGGCGGAGAGTTGCCGTATTGCTCCTCTACCACTGCGATGTGGTGGGTGGCCTGGGGAGAGTTAATCTCTCTCAGATCGGTTTTAAGCTCAATCTGATTGTAGTCATGGCGACTCGAGGCGGCGATCGATCCAAGAGCTCGTTAACGCACGAGAGCTCTATTGGATCAAACTGTTCGGCAGCTTTTCGTGACGCGAAGATTGCCGACGACTTGAGAGGTCATTGTCGAGCGGCGGCGGACAAAGCGGTCATAAGAAACCACCTAGCGGATAGTTTGGTGGCGGCGAAGGCCCTTCGGTGAAAAACGCCGTCTTTAAAGGCGGGTGGAGGCATCCTCCCTATCGATGGCGACACGAGGAACTCTCAATGAAAGCACCAATGTCGGTGTCAAACCGGCGGATCTCGGTAGGGGTCTGAATCGTGCGTCTAGGCGGATGGTAACGAGAGACGAGGGACACGATGTTTTACCTGTGTTCGGCCCTCTCGGTGGAGGTAAAACCCTACATCCTGCTTGATTAATATTGATGATATGGGTAGTACAAGAGTAGATCTACCACGAGATCAAGGAGGCTAAACCCTCTGACTAGCCTATGGTATGATTGTTGTAATGTATGTTGTCCTACGGACTAAAGCCCTCCGGTTTATATAGACACCGGGGGAGGCTAGGGTTACACAGAGTCGGTTACAATGGTAGGAGATCCACATATCCGTATCGCCAAGCTTGCCTTCCACACCAAGGAAAGTCCCATCCAGACACGGGACGGAGTCTTCAATCTTGTATCTTCGTAGTCTTGGAGTCCGGCGGACGATGATAGTCCGGCTGTCCGGACACCCCCTAGTCCAGGACTCCCTCAAGTGGTCTATTTTTATTGAATCTCGATAGTAGTGATACACATATTCATAATGTCGAAGCCAAAAGATGCAGAGTTGATAATGATAGTGCAACTTATTTGTGGCACTGCCGTTTAGGTCATATCGGCGTAAAACGCATGAAGAAACTCCATACTGATGGACTTTTGGAATCACTTGATTATGAATCACTTGGTACTTGTGAACCGTGCCTCATGGGCAAGATGACCAAAACACCGTTCTCCGGTACTATGGAGAGAGCAACAGATGTATGTGGTTCGATGAATGTTGAAGCTCGTGGCGGATATCGTTATTTTCTCACCTTCACAGATGATTTGAGCAGATATGGGTATATCTACTTAATGAAACACAAGTCTGAAACATTTGAAAAGTTCAAAGAATTTCAGTGTGAAGTGGAAAATCATTGTAACAAGAAAATAAAGTTTCTACGATTTGATCGTGGAGGAGAATATTTGAGTTACGAGTTTGGTTTACATTTGAAACAATGCGGAATAGTTTCGCAACTCACGCCACCCGGAACACCACAACGAAATGGTGTGTCCGAACGTCGTAATCGTACTTTACTAGATATGGTGCGATCTATGATGTCTCTTACTGATTTACCGCTATCGTTCTGGGGTTATGCTTCAGAGACGGCCGCATTCACATTGAATAGGGCACCATCAAAATCCGTTGAGACGACGCCTTATGAACTGTGGTTTGGCAAGAAACCAAAGTTGTCGTTTCATAAAGTTTGGGGCTGCGATGCTTATGTGAAGAAACTTCAACCAGATAAGCTCGAACCTAAATCGGAGAAATGTGTCTTCATAGGATACCCAAAGGAGACAGTTGGGTACACCTTCTATCACAGATCCGAAGGCAAAACATTCATCGCTAAGAATGGATCCTTTCTAGAGAAAGAGTTTCTCTCGAAAGAAGTGAGTGGGAGGAAAGTAGAACTTGATGAGGTAACTATACCTGCTCCCTTATTAGAAAGAAGTTCATCACAAGAACCGGTTCCTGTGACAACTACACCAATTAGTGAGGAAGCTAATGATATTGATCATGAAACTTGGATCAAGTTTCTCTTGAACCTCGTGGGTCTACGAGTAAGATCCGCACTGAGTGGTACGGTAATCCTATTCTGGAAGTCATGTTACTTGATCATGATGAACCTTCGAACTATGAGGAAGCGATGATGAGCCCAGATTCCGCAAAATGGCTAGAAGCCATGAAATTTGAGATGGGATCCATGTATGAGAACAAAGTATGGACTTTGGTTGACTTGCCCGATGATCGGCAAGCCATTGAGAATAAATGGATCTTTAAGAAGAAGACTGACGCTAATGGTAATGTAACTGTCTATAAAGCTCGACTTGTTGCGAAAGGTTTTCGACAAGTTCAAGGGGTTGACTACGATGATACTTTCTCACCCGTAGTGATGCTTAAGTCTGTCCGAATCATGTTAGCTATTGCTGCATTTTATGATTATGAAATTTGGCAAATGGATGTCAAAACTGCATTCTTGAATGGATTTCTAGAAGAAGAGTTGTATATGATGCAACCAGAAGGTTTTGTTAACCCAAAAGGTGCTAACAAAGTGTGCAAGCTCCAGTGATCCATTTATGGACTGGTGCAAGCATCTCGGAGTTGGAATAAACGCTTTGACAGTGTGATCAAAGCATATGGTTTTATACAGACTTTTGGAGAAGCCTGTATTTACAAGAAAGTGAGTGGGAGCTCTGTAGCATTTCTGATATTATATGTAGATGACATATTATTAATTGGAAATGATATAGAATTTCTGGATAGCATAAAGGGATACTTGAATGAAAGTTTTTCAATGAAAGACCTTGGTGAAGCTGCTTACATATTGGGCATCAAGATTTATAGAGATAAATCAAGACGCTTAATAGGACTTTCACAAAGCACATGCCTTGATAAAATTTTGAAAAAGTTCAAAATGGATCAGGCAAAGAAAGGGTTCTTGCCCGTACTACAAGGTGTGAAGTTGAGTTAGACTCAATGCCCGACCACAGCAGAAGATAGAGAGAAAATGAAAGATGTTCCTATGCTTCACCATAGGCTCTATCATGTATGCAATGCTGTGTACCGACTGACGTATGCTTAGCAATAAGCTTGGCAGGAAAATACCAAAGTAATCCAGAGTGGATCATTTGGACAGCGGTTAAGAACATCCTGAAGTACCGAAAAGGACTAAGGATATGTTTCTCGATATGGAGGTAACAAAGAGCTAGTCGTAAATGGTTACGTCAATGCAAGCTTTCACCGATCGGGCGATTCTAAATCGCAAACCGGATCGTATTTTTATTAAGCGGTGGGCTGTAAGTTGGTGCAGTTCTAAACAAAGCGTCGTGGCGGGATCTACATGTGAAGCGGAGTACATAGCTGCTTGAAGCAGAAATGAAGGAGTCGGATGAAGGAGTTCATTTCCGATCTAGGTGTCATACCTAGTGCATCGGGACCAATGAAGATCTTCGTGACAATCTTGGTGCAATTGCCTTGGCAAAGAAATCCAGATTTCACAAGAGGACCAAGCACATCAAGAGACGCTTCAATTCCATCCGGACCAAGTCCAAGTGGGAGACATAGAAATTTGCAAGATACATACGGATCTGAATGTTGCGAACCGTTGACTAAGCCTCTCTCACGAGCAAAACATGATCAACACCAAGACTCCATGGGTGTTAGAATCATTACTATGTAATCTAGATTATTGACTCTAGTGCAAGTGGGAGATGAAGGAAATATGCCCTAGAGGCAATAATAAAGTTATTATTTATTTCCTCATATCATGATAAATGTTTATTATTCATGCTAGAATTGTATTAACCGGAAACATAATACATGTGTGAATATATAGACAAACAGAGTGTCACTAGTATGCCTCTACTTGACTAGCTTGTTAATCAAAGATGGTTATGTTTCCTAACCATGAACAAGGAGTTGTTATTTGATTAACAAGGTCACATCATTAGTTGAATGATCTGATTGACATGACCCATTCCGTTAGCCTAGCACTTGATCGTTTAGTATGTTGCTATTGCTTTCTTCATGACTTATACATGTTCCTGTAACCATGAGATTATGCAACTCCCGTTTACCGGAGGAACACTTTGGGTGATACCAAACGTCACAACGTAACTGGGTGATTATAAAGGAGTACTACAGGTGTCTCCGAAGGTACATGTTGGGTTGGCGTATTTCAAGATTAGGTTTTGTCACTCCGATTGTCGGAGAGGTATCTCTGGGCCCTCTCGGTAATGCACATCACTATAAGCCTTGCAAGCAATGTAGCTAATGAGTTAGTTACGGAATGATGCATTACGTAACAAGTAAAGATACTTGCCGGTAACGAGATTGAACTAGGTATTGGATACCGACGATCGAATCTCGGGCAAGTAATATACCGATGGCAAAGGGAACGACGTATATTGTTATGCGGTTTGACCGATAAAGATCTTCATAGAATATGTAGGAGCCAATATGGGCATCCAGGTTCCGCTATTGGTTATTGACCAAGAATAGTTCTAGGTCATGTCTACATAGTTCTCGAACCCGTAGGGTCCGCACGCTTAACGTTACGATGATAGTTTTATTATGAGTTTATAAGTTTTGATGTACCGAAGTTTGTTCGGAGTCCCAGATGTGATCACGGACATGACGAGGAGTCATGAAATGGTCGAGACATAAAGATTGATATATTGGATGCCTATATTTGGACATCGGAATGGTTCCGGGTGAAATCGGGATTTTACCGGAACACCGGGGGGTTACCGGAACCCTCCCGGGGGTTAATGGGCCTTAGTGGGCCAAGAGGGAGAAGAGGAGGGCCGGCCAGGGCAGGCCGCGCGCCCCCTCCCCCCCCCCTAGTCCAAATAGGACAAGGAAGGGGGGCGGCGCCCCCCTTTCCTCTTTCCCAACCCCCAAGTCCTAATCCAACTAGGAAAAGGGGGGAAGTCCTACTCCCGATTGGAGTAGGACTCCTCCGGCGCGCCTCCTCCTAGGGCCGGCCACACCCCCCCTTGCTCCTTTATATACGGGGGCAGGGGGGACCCTAGAACACACAAGTTGATCTACGGATCGTTCCTTAGCCATGTGCGGTGCCCCCCCCCACCATATTCCACCTCGGTCATATCGTCGCGTAGTTTAGGCGAAGCCCTGCGCCGGTAGAACATCATCATCGTCACCATGCCGTCGTCTTGTGGAACTCATCCCCGACGCTTTCTGGATCGGGCCGGGGATCGTCATCGAGCTGAACGTGTGCTGAACTCGGAGGTGCCGTACGTTCGGTACTTGGATCGGTCGAATCGTGAAGACGTACGACTACATCAACCGCATTGTCATAACGCTCCCGCTTACGGTCTACGAGGGTACGTGGACAATACTCTCCCCCTCTCGTTGCTACGCCATCACCATGATCTTGCGTGTGCGTAGGAAATTTTTTGAAATTACTACGTTCCCCAACAGTACTAAGTTTCTGGTTAATGCAATTCTAGCATGAATAATAAACATTTATCATGAAATAAGGAAATAACCAATAACATTATTATTGCCTCTAGGGCATATTCCTTCAAATAGTATTCCTTCTCATTTCAACCTCAATTATTCTTTAGTTGGCAAGGATTGTGTGGTGGGGAAAGATCCAAGCATATATGGCCATTCAAATATATTTGATCATGAATTATTATTGTTGACATTTATCTATATGATAAATAGGTTGAGAGGCGAAACATTAAGCACCTATTTTTCTTTGTGTTCGACGGATGCTATTTGTTCTAGAAATATGCTTTGAGTGTTAGCAATCATGGAAGACTATATAATAATTGAGTATGTGGAATTTGCTAAATCAAAGCTCTTACATAGACCCTTCCTGGAAATAAAATGAATTGCAATTGTTCGGTGACTGAAAACATAGTTTGTTAGTTTTCAAGAAACTTTAAAGTCTATGCTTTAACATGTGAATAGCTTGTTACTTGATCATGAGAAGTTCTATGAGATGAGCTACTATTTATGATATATACTAATGCTAGAAAAAGTGTTTGGGACTATCATTGATCAAATTTATGCACTATGCTAGCATTCACACTTCATAAATTATTTCTTTTGCCATTTACCTACTCAAGGACAAGCAGAAATTAAGCTTGGGGATGCTGATACGTCTCCAACGTATCTATAATTTATGAAGTATTCATGCCATGTTTACAACAATTTTATATGGTTTTGGTATGATTTGGTTAGAACTGACCCGGATTGAAGTTGTTTTCAGCAGAACTACCGTGGTGTCGTTTTTTGTGCAAAAATGAAAGTTCTCAGAATGGGCTGAAAACTTACGATTATGGACCAAAAGAGACCCCCGAAGCACCGGAGCTGGGCAGGAAGTGACCGAGGAGGCTACAAGCCTAGGGGCGCGCCCACCCCCCTAGGGCTCGCCCCTCGGCTTGTGGGCCCCTCGGGCACCCCCTTGACGTGAGACCGACGCCAAAAATTCTTATAAATGCCAAAACCCCCCGAAAAGAACCCTAGATGAGAAGTTCCGCCGCCGCAAGCCTCTATACCCACGAAAAATCTATCTAGGCCCTCTCCGACACCCTGTCGGAGGGGGCCATCATCACCGGAGGCCATGGAGGAGGGAGACGGAGGAGGCCATCATCACCATGGAGGCCAAGGACCAGAGGGAGAACCTTTCCCCATCTAGGGGGAGGCCATGGAGGAGGAAAAACAAGGGGAGAGTCTCTCCCCATCTCTCCCGGTGGCGTCGAAGTGTCACTGGGGGAACACCGCGATGATCGTCCCCATCAACATCACCTTACTCATCTCTTTTCGGCGGTCCACTCTCCCGCACCCCACTGTAATCCCCTACTTGAACATGGTGCTTTATGCCACATATTATGATCCAATGATGTGTTGCCATCTTATGATGTTTTGAGTAGATTTCTTTTGTCTTTTGGGTTGATTGATGATCTATATTGGTTTGAGTTGTATGTTTTATTTTGGTGTTGTCCTATGGTGCTCTCCATGTCGCGCAAGCGTGAGGGATTCCCGTTGTAGGGTTTATGATATGTTCATGATTCGCTTTTAGTGGGTTGCTAGAGTGACAAAAGTTTAAACCCGAGTAAGGGGGTTGTTTGCATATGGGAGTAAAGAGGACTTGATACTTTAATGCTATGGTTGGGTTTTACCTTAATGATATTTAGTAGTTGCAGATGCTTGCTAGAGATCCAATCATAAGTGCATGTGATCCAAGTAGAGAAAGTATGTTAGCTTATGCCTCTCATGATATAAAATTGTAATAATGATTATCGATCTTGTCAACAATTGCCTAGGACAACTCCGCACACCGATCCATCATTACTCCACACTCGCTATTTGTAATATATTCTAACCTTATGATAACAGCACCTATTTTTATATTTTAGTTCTCCGATAACATGCAAACTTATCCTCTTCATACCCACAACGTAGTTTCATTTCTCGTTTCCAGATGAAAGCAAACGTTCGGTGTACGTAGAGTCGTATAAGTGGCAGATAGGACTTGAGAGAATATTGATCTTACCTTTAGCTCCTTGTGGGTTCGACACTCCATACTTTTCACTTCCACCTTTGGAAATTGCTACGCTGATTCCTTGCACTTGGGGATTATTAGCCACCTCCATTCCCACACCACCGTCTTCACCTGCACCATCGAAAGAGCAGCACCATCACTGATTCCTCGGATGAAGCTAAGGCCTAATCAACGCCACCAAAGAGGTTCTACACTAATCGCTGCATTTTCTTCTTGATTCGATCAGCCAAGGAAAGTTTACTGCTTGTGTCAAAAGAGAGTATCTCAGGATATTATATGAAAGAGGTTTCTTCTGCCATTCGTCATACCAAAACATTATTGAATCTCCAGATCCAATACAACAAGTTGCCACTTTTTAAAATTCACTTAATAGTTTGAGATGAGTTATCCTTAAGTAATACCACTCATGTATGGCACTTGGAAGACAATTTGTTATAATAGGCTTCTCAAGTAAGTTTCACCCATGGCAGATCCTCCTTATTGAATATGTTGTGAAGGTTTTATATCAAGAGAGTTTTATTATGGAGAGCCACATTATGAATGTATAATCCACCTTGGGATTTTGGCCTACAAACTTATCCTAAGCAATTAAAGCACATCCTTTATTTCCTTGCCTGAATACCATACAGAAGAAGTGCCTAAGATATTTGTTAATTTGCTCGGTGATTCTGATAGGCAAAGCAAGGTAAACATGATGAAAATGGGCAGAGAGGAGGATATTGATTGAATTAATTTAAGTCTTCCATCATATGACAATAAAATAGAGCAGCCAGTCAATCTTCTGTCAATTTTTTTTTAACAAATAGGATTGAAGTCTTCAAGTTTTGGTCTGCTAGTATTGAGAGGGAGATCAAAATATGTGAATGGAAAATATCCCAGCTGCCATGAATGTTAACCAATGTATGAGCTTTGTCATGATTGAGATCTAGAGGAACCGTCGCATGTTTAGTATAATTAATTTCGAGACCAGTTTGAGCATCAAAGTGTCTCAACAGATTCATTACTTGTACAAGTTGGCTTTCCACACCAAGCATTCCTACTAGATGACAGAGAAGTCAGAAGATGGTAAACAGGAAATGGGGATCTGATCAAGTCATTATTCATAGCCTCATTTAGGACACGCCGAAGCAAATCAATAGGAAGCACAAAAATTAGAGGAGATAGAGGCCCCGTTACCTAACTCCTCTTTTACAATGACGCTGGTTTCCAGGGATTCCATTCAGTAAAACCGAGGAGGTGCTGGAGGAAAAAAATCAATTCCATCCAATTCAACCATCTTGCTCCAAAACCTCTAGTAGTAAGAAATACCATGGTTGTGTCATGCTCAATCACCTCAAAGCATTTCTCAAATCCAGCTTTGGGGCCATAATTTATTTTTTAGACGGTTGCCACTAAAATAAGAACTCAAAAGCCCAAGTAAGCCAGTCTTTGATGGATCTGCTTTAAAAAAAACATATTTATTGATATGAACCATTTTGAAAATTACTTCATGTAGCTTTTTGCAAGCAGAATTTTTAAGATTTTGATGATGTTGTTAATTAAGGACATTGGCATGAAGTCACTTGAGGTTTGAGGGTTGTCTTTCTTTGGAATCCGGGTGATAAAAGTTGTACGAAAATGTTAACGCCCACACGTGTGGGCGTTTGCATCTCGCCCACACGCATGGATCCGCGTCCGTTTGTGAGCGCACGAATCTTGGCATATTTCTTGTGCCACATAGGACTGGCCTGGTGTGTGGGCGTTCACCCGGTCGCCCACACGGCCGTTTCACCACACAGGAGGGGCTGGTGTGTGGGCGTTCAGCAGTTCGCCCACACGCCACTTTGCACGCACACACAAGGGTTAGTGTGTGGGCATTTGCCATCTCGCCCACACGCCCGTCTCCTCTCCCACACCCAAGCTGCTAGTTGCCATATGTTTTGCAGTGCACATGGCAACTGCCCCTAGTGTGCTTTATAAGAAGGTGGCAACTCTCTTTTACCCAAGTTGCCATGTGTTTTGCATTGTACACGGCAAGCGCCTAGTGTGCACGTAAGCGATGGCAACTCTCTTTTCTTGAGTTGCCATGTGTTTTGCGGGGTACACGCAATCGCCTAGTGTGCACGTAAGCAAATGACAACTCTCTTTTACCGAGTTGCCATGTGTTTTGCATGGTACATGGCAATCGTCCTAACGTGCGTACATGGCAATCGCCCTAACGTGCACGTAAGCGATGGCAACTCTTCCTTTTACCCGCAATCGCCCTAGCATGCTTGTGAGCACATGGCAACTCTCTCAACCGCCTAGTGTTAGTATGTGGCAACTCCTAAAGTTATGAAATCATGGCAACTACATTAGATCGAGACCATACATGGCAATCTGCAGTTGAGCAACCATGGCAACTGCAGTTGTCCGACATGGCAACCGTAATTCACGACATGGCAACTGCGATTAAACGAACATGGGCGAGGGTCGGACAATGGCAATCTGCGGCGCGATGGCGACGTCACGCGTGGCGTGTGGGACCAGGAGGTACGAGGCCTGACATACGGGCGTGTGGGCGTTATCAACTTCGCCCACACGCACGCGTGTGAAAAGGATCCGAAGGGAAAAAAGAGGTCTGTGGGCATTACTTGTTTTGCCCACACGTAGATGTGTGGGCTGTTCCTCTTATACACCACACAAAATATGTGGACGAACTCCCTAACGCCCACACGTGTGGCACTTATCGGCGTCCAAGTTGTATTGATGGACTGCAAGTTAATTATTCCATGATAGAAGTCCACAATAGGCTCATACAAATCATTTTCAAGAATATCCCGGTAGGACATAATAAAAGCACCATCAACCCATCAGGTGCAGGACCCGTCAGAAGGGAATTTTTTATGACATCATTAATTTCCTCTGTGGGAAAAGAAACCTCTAGATCTCTAAGATTATCCAATTTATTTAGCAAAAGATGGTGCTAACAAGTAAATGAACACATTAGATTCTAAATTCAATTTATTAAAATGCAAGCCACGCAATTACATGGGTCACCTAGCTAGCTGTCTCTGAGACAAAGTTCAACTAAAATTGTCCATGGCTTACCTTCCATAGCTAACAGAGGACGGAGAATTATTAAAGGACACATTTTGCAGGACTTGTAATTGGGTGTCTCGAAGATGGATTTTTTTTTCTACAATTCCATGCCTTTTGGATTATTATATGCTACAAATAAAGAAGCTTTATACTAAATAAAAGAGCATTGCAGAAACTAATGGATATGCTATCTCAAATCTCAAAGAGTTTCTGATCACTAAAAACAATCGGTGACTAATATTTCTTTATCCCCACGATAAGGCGCCCAACAACTCATCATTGGGTCTATAAAGGCTCACCGAGAGCCCTCACGCCAAGCGCAGAAGAGACCGACAGAACAGTGCACACAGCACAGCAATCGCAGCCCCTCCCACGCCTCTCAAAGCTGATTTATTAAACCTTAACCTCCTCCTTGGAGTACACAGCATCGCTGGTCCTGCACCTCCGCGGCAGCCGGCATTTCGCAAGAACTGATGGGGTGCAAGTCGTGCCAGAAGCCCAAGGCGCAGCACCGGAAGGGCCTGTGGTCGCCCGAGGAGGACCAGAAGCTCCGCGACTACATCGTCCGCTACGGCCACAGCTGCTGGAGCACCGTCCCCGTCAAGGCCGGTAAGAAATCCCTCCTAGCCAAGCGCGGCCGGCATTTCGCGCGCGATTCCACCGAGAATTTCGATGGGGAATTGGACAGATTTTCTTCTTGTGTACTTGCATTCCCGCGAGCCTGCGAGGTTCATGCCCAATTCCCAATTTCCCCCGTTTTCCTGCCGAGGCTCTGCAAATGTACCTTGCTCGTGGGAAGGGGAAAGATGGGGGATTAATTTCGTCAGAGGCCAGTAGACGAAGCTCTTTAGCATCATCTGCCTGTTCGAATTCAGCAAAAAATTGCAGTGCTTTCGGAAAAGAATCCGGCAGAATTTTGTCAAATGTACCTTGGCAAGTGGGGTGGGGGCTAAAATTTCCTTGAATTGCAGGGCTTCAGAGGAACGGCAAGAGCTGCAGGCTCCGATGGATCAACTACCTGAGGCCGGGGCTGAAGCACGGCATGTTCTCCCAGGCAGAAGAAGAGACCGTCATGAGCCTCCACGCCACACTCGGCAACAAGTAAGCATCCAGAATTCTCACCTTTTCCACCCCACCTTCTTCAGAGCAAGTGGTCTCAGAGAGCTGACGAGCAAAACGTCCCCTGATTAGCAGGCTCCATTGAATTGAATCAGTCAGAGACTACTTCTTTGTTATTTCCTTCTAATTAGTATATAATCATCCTTAGCAGTTTGATAATTGGAAGAAAAGTAGAGTGTTCTTGCGCATGCCACATATTGCTACCAACTGCTGCTTGTGCCAATTTGCTGGTGTCAGCATGGCAGCGTCGTTAAGCTCGCAAGTTGAGTTTAGGGTAGAAATAAAACGTTTTGCTGGCGGAAACAAAAGGAAATGCTGATGTCTTGGCATGGGCATGGAGACCGCTTTACGTGGTGGAGTTGATGCTGACGCCTGCGTTCCACATCGAGGCACTCGATAGCATCTCTTTTCCAGTGCTGGTTCGGTGACAGTGAACAAGCGCCTCGCTTTCGCTAACCTACTGGATGGAAAGCTGGCTTGGTCACGGTTAACCTCTTTTTGGACAAAAAGGACGAAAGAACAAGTGAGCATCGCTAGGCTTGTGGCTAAAGGGTCTTTTCCGGTTGCCTGTCGGTGCAAGCAAAGCTGGTTTTATCATTTCCATTTCGTGTGTCCTTGATCATAGTTAGTACAGTGCCGTGCTTAGTTTTGATATACTGGACACATTATGTGTACAATCATTTGTGAACACGCTTCTAGTACAGTCAACTGTTGAGACCAATGAGCAATGATAGTGTAACAGATGCTTTGACATTGACAATCCGAAGCGAGAAGACTTGTAGCTGATGCTACAAGTCTGTGGCAATCATAGGTTTATTTATTGGAACCACTGTACAATGCCCCAAGATTAAATAATAAACACAAGGAAAAAAATTAAAATTCCCAGTCAAAATTACTTCATGGTTTGCTTCTCTAACATGGTGAGATTTTCTTTATGGCGCAGGTGGTCTCAGATAGCGCAGCACCTGCCGGGCCGGACGGACAACGAGGTGAAGAACTACTGGAACTCGTACCTGAAGAAGCGCGTCGAGGGCGCGCGGGCACCAGCCAAGTCCGCCGGCTCCGACGCGCCCCGGAGCCCGACGCCCAGCGACAGCGGCCGCGAACGCAGCACCGTTAACCAGCCGTCCAACTCCGGCTCTTCCGGCCCGCCCGAGTCGTCGTCGACGGCCGACGACTCGAGCAGCCTCACCGGGCCCGGCGCGGCGGCCTTGATCCGGCCGCACGCGCCCGTGCTCCCCAAGGTCATGTTCGCGGACTGGCTCGACATGGACATGGACTACGGCACCGGCCTGATGGCCCCGAGCGCCCTGGACACCGCCTACAACTGCAGCCCGGCGCAGCAGGGCGTGAGCAGCACGGTGGACGGTCGTTGCGGCGCCGTGGACTCGTTGCAAGGGCTCGGCGACGGCGGCATCTGCTGGGAGTTCGACGCGGACACGCAGGGCGGAGGAGGGTTCTGCGACCTGCTCTCCATGAGCGAGTTCCTCGGGATCAACTAGGCGGGAACCCCGCCATCGCGGGTGAGACAGGCTTGAGCCGTCGTGATCGAGCGAGCGGCGAAGTGTTGTGCGGCTCGTCGCAAGGTGTTTGATTCGTTGTTCCGTGCTGTAAATCATCGTGCCGTATTTGTGCAGTTTTAAATTTTTTTTCTTTCTTTTTGCGGATAATTGTGCAGTTTTAAGCTTAGCGTGTAGCGTACAAAGCGTTGATTCCTTGGTAAGAGTTTGTAGCCCCGCTCTGGTCCCGGAGAACGTACAGAAATATAATAACGAGAGCAGAGCTAAAGCATTTCATGGTTTCATAGGTTCCGCGTCCGTTTGGTGTCTGAATTTCTAAATGAGAATGCATCATGAAACCTCGAGTTCCTCCTTTTCAAAAAAATAATGAAACCTCGAGTTGTTAAGGTACTTCGTGGAGGCTGATGTCTCGGTCCATAGTTTTAAAAAATCGGACCCCTGGGCCTGTCGGTTAAGGTATTTACCGACAAAAAAACAGAATATTCAAGGTCATTTCTCAAAATTTGACCTCACATAAAAAAAATACACATAATATTGGATGTAAAACATTAATAAATCATTAAATCATAAGGTGTTATTGGCCTAGTTGGTTATTGGTGTCCTACCTCAATGTTAGGTGTTCAATCCCTAGTTTATGCACCATTTTTTTAATATTTCCTCCCTTTTTTTACTAAAAGATCAATACAGCTTAAAAGTCAGGCAAGATGCCAGTTCCTGGTTTTTCCCATTGAATCGGTGTTCCTGTCTAGTTTTTAAAACTATAGTCTCAGCAGACCTGGTCGGCCGGCCCAGCCCGGCCTAGGGCTAAACGTGTTTGGCATGGCATGGCCCGCGAGGGCACGTTTAGTACACGGGCCATGTCGTGCCGGCCTGCCTGCCCAACCTCCAGGCCCAGGCACGGTGCTACAAGTAAATAGGGCAGCTCATCAGCATGCTTAGCCCGTCAGCCCATGTATTATTCAGCGTATTTGGTTGTTTTGGGCCTATATGTAGCCTCTTAGGCCTTGTACAATAGGAGGTGCTTAGGGGAGATGCTTAAAGAAATAAACCAGGCTTTTCTTAAGCACCAGTGCTTATTTGTACGGGATAGACGCTTAACTAAGCGTCTCTTCTGTAGAAATAGGCACCGGTGCTTCAGAAAAACCCGGTTTATTTTTCTAAGCATCTCTTTAAGCACCTCCCATTGTACAAAGCCTTAGGTTGTAAAAAGAGGGTCGTGCGTGCCGAGGGCGTTTCCTATTTGGCGCTGCAGGCGCCCGTTAATGTGCTTTCTACAAACGGGCGCCTGCAGCGCCCCGCGCTGGGCCGGCCCATCTAGTATTTTACCACCATCGCAAAAAATACGACGCAACAGGGACTCGAACCAACAACCTAGCTGAGGCGAACTCTTCGTTCAAACCACCAGGCTACGCTACAGATGTTGAGCTGTTGTACTCTTTTTCCCTTTTTGTTTAGTTCCAATCGTTTTTTCTTTTTTCTTTTACTATTTTTCTTATCCTTTTCTGTTAATTCTTTTTTTCCTTAATGCCCGCTTTTTTTAAATTTGTGAACCTTTTTCCTAAATTGACAAGTTTTTTTTTCAAATTTGATGAACTTTTTTTATTTTGAATATTTTTTAAAAAAATGGATGAACTTATTTTCAAATTTGATGAACTATTTTTCGAATTCGATGAACTTTTTCGAAAAGTTGATGAACTTTTTCGAAAAGTTGATGAACTTTTTCGAAATTCGGTGAACTATTTTTCAAATCCGATGAACTTTTTTGAGAAGTTGATGAACTTTTTTGAAATTTGATGAACTTTTTCCAAATTTAGTGAACTTTTTTTTAAATTCAATGAACTTTTTCAAATCCGTGAAATTTTTTCAAACTCATGGTCGTTTTTCATTGTTGTGAACTGTTTTTTCAAAATTAGTGCACTTTTCTTCGATTTCATGAACTTTTATTTTTGAATTCGTGAACTTTTTTGAATATATGAACCTTTTTTCCATTGGCCAACTTTTTTATGTATGTCCATCTACTTTCCAAATTTCTTCACATTTTTCCATACATTCACGTTTTTTATTAATGTTTTCAAATAAGTCAAAATTTGAGTGAGGGGTTCTACAATAAGTAGCGCTGCTGCGTTGGTTCTTAAATCAACACACGCTAAAATGAATGACTAGCAGCCATTAGGTGTACTGGTTGGTGAACCTCAAAGCCGAGCGTGTGGGCGTGAGTTCGATTCTCAGGGAGCCTTATTTTTGGATGTCTTTTCGCGTAATAATACAACTTTTTGCAAGCGCGTTTGTGGGCCGGCCCAGTAGGCGCTGTCGCAGGCGCCAGCTGCCTTCGACGGCGCTGAAGGCGCCGAATAGGCGCTCCCCTTGCCGAGACACGTGCTCAACCTCGCGTCCCAGGCACAGCCCAGTTAGACACGGCCCGGGCATGCGTGGTAACAAGCCGGCCTGCCAGGCATGACCAAGTGGCCAGATTTGTGGGCAGATCCTAGCGACTGCGCGCATACCCCCCTATTCACACATTGCGTTGGTTTTGGCCAGCCCAACACCGTTCCGCTTACATTTTTGGTTTTTTTTTTCTCTTTTAGTTTTCATTTTTACTTTATTTTTAAATTTTATTTTTCCCTATTTCCATTTTACTTTTCTTCTTTTCATTTTTTTCCCAAATACACGAATATTTTTTAAAATTTGGGAATAGTTTTTTTCAAACTGGTGGACATTTTTTCAAATGGTGATTTTTTTAAATTAAAAATTTGTTCATCGAAACGAAAAACGTTCATTAAATTCAAAAATCTTCATGATTTTCTCAAAATGTTCGTCTAATAAGAAAATGTTTGATTACAAAAAGATCATAAAATTGAAAAAATGTTCATTGAATTTAAATTTTGTTCATGAAATACAAAAAATTCATCAAAATTATAAAAATGTTCATCCAAAATTCAAAGTTTGTTTATCAAATTCATAAAAAAATTGAACATATTTATGAATTCGTGAAATTTTTGAAACTCGTGAAGATTCTTATGCATTAGTGAACATTCTTATAAATCCTAATCTTTTTCCAAAATCCTAAAAGGATTTAAAGAAGCAAAACATGTTTTTGGATTCAAAATTTGTTTTATCAAATTAAAAATAATGTTCATTGATTTTAAATTTTGATCATCAAATACAAACAATGTTCATTAAAAAATTGTTCATCAAAATTAAAAAAATGTACTTAAAAATTCAAAAATAGTCATGAAAATCAGAAAAAGTTCATCTTTTTGAACTTCTTACCACTTTACGAATTTGTGAACATTCTCTTACATTAGTGAAGATTTTTTTTAGTTCTGATTTTTTTTAAATCCGAACTTTATTAAAGAAGCAAAAAATTAAACAGAAAGAAAAGGAAAAACAAAAGGAAACGACAAAAAGGGGAGCCCCGCTCCATAATTGGGCCAGCCCAAGTCACGCGTGGGAGCGAGGGGTTGCGCTCTGCGCCCTTTTCCCAGCGCTCCGCGCGCGGAATGGGAGCTCCCAAGTTCGTGTCTCGGAGATCCTCAAAACCAGAGCTTCGCCGAGGTAGGAGGATGACATGCTCGCTTGGGGCCCGAGTAAGTTGGAAGTTTCTCTAACAAGAGTGCCTACTCTCTTGCGTTTGACGAAGCTCACAAAAAGGTAGCTCGATGGGCTCTAGTTTTGTGTCTGATGGCCGTCTTCTTGCTGGAAACTCATCTTGGTCATGCAGTATTCCACCCACTATATCACATGGAGGGTGGCTGCGAATACCCTTTGGTCCTGTTCTGCTCAAACGGAAAACAACTTCCGTCCGCCTTGTCATTTCCCACTTGCCCATGAACTTAGAATTTTATGGCGGAAGTGTGAAGGCTACCTGATCTTGCATCTGTTTGCAACATCAACAAAAATGGCTTCTACATGCTCTTGATCAGTTGCCTGATGTCAAGCGTTTTATGCTACTCATGACCCTTTAGCGTTGTTAGCATGTACGCAATGAAGTGGTTAACAATAAGCCTACACCCTAATGGATACTTCCAGAAGGTTCCTTGTCAGCTATCTTGATTCTTTGATTGGACTGAAACTTGATTTGCATGTTGCCATGCAAAGGAAAGGTGATCATCAGGTATGATAGTTTGGTTAAACCCTCACATGTGATACCGGCTATGGAGAAGCCGTTTGTTTGGCTTCCTCCCACATGTGCTACATTAAATTGAACTCGAAAGGGTCCTTTGTGGATGACAGTGATGTCGGTGCAGGTATGGTACTGAGAGATGTCAAAAGTGAGAAGTATATACTTGTCTTATAGGGAGCTTTTTTCTTGTCGGGAAGCCCTCGAGGTAGAGCTGTATGTGCATGTATGGGAGGTCTCTCTTTATCTAGAGAAGTGACCTTCCAATTATAGTGGAGAAGATTCCATCATAGCAGTTAAGATGATTCAAGCGCGTGGGTTGGATAGATCGGTTTATTCTTCTCTCGTTAAAGAAATCAAGCACCTTACGTATCTTTGTGAAACTTGCTAACCGTACTCAGAATAAGGTTAGCGACAGCTTAGCAAAACTTGCTATATTGACGGTAGAATTATGACTTGGGTTGGTTCTAGACCTCCAGAACTTTAGAGGTAGCTCTCGCAAATTTTAATGCAATGTCATTGAGTCATAGAATGTTCTCACCCGCAAAAAGGTCTTACTATTGCGTCAGACTGCTCATTAGATTGGTCCACATGACCTGTGGACTCTTCTTGTAGTTCAAACTATCATCCCTCTCCAAAACCGGTTTAAATACATCCTCCTCCCCCCTCCACCCACGCCCTACCCTCCACCCAAATCTAAGGCGTCGCCTCCCACGTCTCCGTTCTCCCTTCCCCTCGCCGCTACTGGAGACTGTTGGTTGGGCTAAGCCCCAACACTGGGCGATGGAGGCGGCGGTGGGGATGGCACTCCTCTCCTCCTCCCACCTCACCATGGCACCGCCACCACTAAGCCCCTCCTCATCGGTGCCACCACCATGGATCAGCCTAAACACCTAACTGTTGGGGAACGTTACATGGAAAAAAAATCTATGCACATGCAAGATCTATCCATGGAGATGCATAACTACGACAGGGGAGAGCGTGTCTACGTACCCTTGTAGACCGTTAAGCACTACAAGAAATATGTCAACTAGTGACCTTCTGTCAGTGACCCTGGAAGAATTGGTCATAGATCTATGATCATTTCAGACCAATTGGTCAAAAGCTATTCGGGGGGCTCCAAACCCTAAACCATTGCGACCATTTTGGTCAGAAAGGTCGTAATTTCCTTACACGAATGGTCACAAAGCAAACAATGCTAGTCCGCTGCCTTATTTCTAGTTGTTAATGACCAATATAGATGGTCATAGCCTTGTAGATTGTGGTGGGTTGTGATGACTAGGCGCCATCTCATCAGTTTTGCCTATGTGTCATGTCCATGTGGCAGTTTTTGCCCTAGGTTGTGAAGCAACCTATATTTCCGTTATTCCCAAAATTCCCAAAAAAACCTCATAAATTCTTTGGGTCATATCTTCGTCAAATATGTAAAAAAACCTTCCTTGCGTAGTTCAAAAATAATTCAAAAATATTCATTTTCCTATTCCGTTCAGAAAAACACTTTGTGAAGGAAGTACCACTTTGGCATGTCCAAATGGTATCCATTTTCTACAGTGCTTTCCTCTACCCAAATAACCATCCTCCACCAAATGCCAGCTCAATCCATTCATTATTTTGAGCCCGGCTTCAACATTCGTATTTATGTCCAGTGTGGTACTTTCCAAACCAAGTACCACCTAGGCTCCTCCTTTTGAGATGAAAATTTGTGAAGATGGTCTTCTTAGTAATTGATCATCCTCAGCCAAAACTCACACCCATTAGCAATGTGCATTTCCTGTACCGCTAATCAAACACTTGGTTGCTTATTCATGTTTGAGCATCGATCGGTCTCCTCGTGAGAATCTTATGTTGTGATTTTCTTCCTAGCACCTACCTGGGGAGTGCCCAACCCATTAGACATGCCTAGTTAGCCTAGAACACATGGCAACGCCACGGTCACGCGGTGACCACGCGGCAGGCATGCGAGTTTACGCGCTCTAGAGTTGGGGCCCTTGGCCACCGTCCAAACCTCGACGTATCACCACCAAACCATGTATTTATGATTAAATAGGTACTTATGTAACTAGAAATGATTTTTGGAAAAAATAAAGAGTAAACTATGAGGCAGCCGCAGTTCAAATTTGACCCGCTTCCAACTAAATCGGCGGGAATTTGTCTTTTTCACCAGAGGTGGATCAAAAAAATTTACACCCAACCATTTGGTCAATTGTGCATTAAATATGGCCTAGTATTTTAGGAAAAGGATTTGGTCCAATTTTGCAACAATTATTTGGGAGGTCCTTCACAAAAAAACCTCCTTTCAGGCACTCAAAAAATGGAAAATGAATTTTTCCTCCAAAGAAAATGAAAACTTCCTTAGGCAACATTGTTTGCGATTCCAATATGCACCCTTGTGCACAATATGAGATCATTTGAACAAACTATGCCATGAATGTGGCCATAAGATTGATCATTTGGCTTGAAAGCCATTGATCTCCACACGTGATAGCTCGTTTCTGCGAACACTTTTTTAAAATAATTTCCGCATTGCAAGTTTATAATTTTTGCTGGTATCTTGGCCATATATGATGAAACAATGCGAAGGTTTTCCAATTTTTCGATTTTTTTTGAATTTTTTATGCCCGTTCCAAAATGCGGTCAAAACGGCGGGAATGACCGTTCCTAGCTAGTGGTTGAATCTTGGAATTTTTTTGGTGTTTCTCTGATTAAATAGGTACTTATGTAATTAGATTTTTGGAAAAAATAAAAAGCAAACTATGAGGCACCTGCAGTTCAAATTTGACCCGCTTCCAAATGAATCGGCGGGAATTTGTCTTTTTCACTAGAGGTGGATCAAAAATTTTGACACCCAACCATTTTGTCAGTTGTGCATTATTTACGGCCTAGTATTTTATAAAATTGATTAGGTCCAATTTTGCAACAAATATATGGTAGGTCCTTCACAAAAAAACTCATTTTGGACACTCAAACAATGAAAATTTGTTTTTTCATGCAAAAGAAATAAAAACTCCCTTTGTCAATGTTGTTTGCCAATCTAAGATGTAAACTTGTGCAAAATATGACATCATTTGAACAAATATTTGATAGATATTTCACAAAAAAACTCATTTTGAGCATTGAAAAATGAAATGAAAAAATTGTATGTAATCAATCATGACCAATTTATATGGTCAAAAAATCTTCAAATTGTTGGTGCGCTCTGATTGGTCCATAGGCATATCACGCGGATCATGCCTCAACCACCGTTGGATGCTTCTGGATCCAACGGCAGCCCTCACCATCTCACCCAAACCCTAACTTCCCCGATCCACTCCTCTCCCACGATCCACTCTCCCCCTCTCGTCCCACAGCCGCCACCCCCCAATCCTCTCGCTCCTCCTCCGTCTCAATCTCTCGATCCCCAACCACCCAGCCGCTGCCGTCGCCGTCCTCCGTCCTCTCCCCCAACCCCGGTCGCCGACAACCCCTCCCCTCCCCTTCTCTCCCACGGCCGCGGTCGGATCCGCGCTCGTCCCTTCCAGATCACATCCCCTGCTTTGTCCATCTACATCACCCGCATCACCCGGCGCCATGGCCTCCTGCGTCGCCGGATCCGACCTCCACCAGTCTGCCGCCGCGCCAATCAGGGTGCCACCACCGTGTGGGCCTCGACCCCGCACCCCACGGCGACCGGAGACGATGGCGAGGAAGGGCCCAGTCCCCTGACTAATCCTCCTTGCTCCACCACCCGGCGCGCACGCCTTCCCGCCTGCACGCTTCGATCCCATCGACCCAACGCCCAGGCCTAGCGCGCGCCGCTGCCATGGACTCCACCACGGGGACAGATCTAGGGAAGATCGTGGGCGTGTTCTACCAGGCCAAGGACGGGGGGCACAACCGCCGCCTCCTCGCGCTGCTCGCCACCTCCCTCACCGTGATCGACGCCATGCAAGGTCCGCCTCTCTCTCCTCCACCTGGTCTCTCTTTGTTGCTTGGTTCGATTTTGCTGATGCGGTTTCCTTCCTCCCCTCCCTAATGCATGTGCGCAGGTGCACAGCCTAGTAGGAGACCATGGCTCCGTCTGCTTCCTCCGTAGTTGTGTGGTCGATGACGACGACGCGGCCATGCGGTCGGTGCCCTCTGAAGCCGCTCGCCCGGGCCGGGCCAGGCCGGAGGAGGGGTCCAAATCCGGGCCTCACCAAGATCAATCGCTGCTGGAACTCGGGGGGACAAGATGGATGTGCCTCTGCTGGTCCCCGAGCTCCCTCCTCTCGATTCTTCCTTGTGCTACTCAGGGCTGCTCAGTTCGACTCTGCGGACGTAGGTGAGCCACTACCTTCCCCTCCTTTGTTTTCTCCAGTGCTCTTTGTGTCCATGCCCGGCCATCGAGCCCTGCTCTTTGTGGTCTGTCAAGCTTCTATTCGACAGAACGCCTGCAAGCTGCTGCTAATCACTTGCACTCGCTAGCTGCTGCTAGTGGTCTCATGTTCCTGAAAACTAACAAGAGTGGTCTTACTAAAAACTAACAATCTCAAGTCCAAATTTGATTGGGTGCCCTACCAGCCATTGTTCCTCTTTCTGGTCTAGTACAGACACTGCAAACCTGCTATTTCTTCAGTACTACTGATGTAATAGCAGCTCTCCCTTGAAAAAATGTTCAGAGCAGAAGCATTCCTGGAGCAAACACTTGAATAGCTTGTCGTGTCTGGATCAGTAAGCATAATCATGGGCTTATATTCGTGTGTAGCTTGATTGGTCACTTTCTTGCTTCAGTCTTTTGTTCGACAGAACGCTTGCAAGCTCTGTTAATCCAGTAGTTAGAGAAGGGTTTCCAAGCTTTCATCTTTGAGTGTTACTAGAAACTCGATGGTTATTACAATCTAATTACAAAATGATAATCACCAATTTTCCTCTAGTGCACTGTGAACCTTATATTTCGTTGGTGATAAGTAGCCTTCGTTTATACAATTATTTAGAAAGCATTCCTAGAGTGAACACTTGAACAGCTTGTTGTCTCTTGTGTATGTATAACAGCAAGCAGTATGGGTTGAGGGGCAATTAGTAAGCCTAACCATTGAATGCTCTCTTGCAGGATGATGTACGATGGAAACGTATTTCTTCTCTCTCACTATCAGCTTCCTTTCTCACATGCATGCAACTTGTAATAAGGATTTGTCCAGAAAAACTTTTGTAGAAACTTTGCGGACTGCAACTCTTTCTCTCTATTTTTAAATTAAAATCTTGCATGCGGATGTTGCTCTTTTCATGATCTGCTTCATACATACATGCATATGTGATTGCTTCCTGCCTTCCTGCCTGCTACATCTCTACTAGCATAAATCAAAGAGAAGAAAGAAATCTACCTATTTTTATCTACAGCCTTTAATGAATTCTATGAATCTGTATCCTTTAATGAATTCAATGTATCACTATGATGATAATTATGGTACTACTTGATGTTTGCATCCTATACTTTGCTTGTGAATGATGTTATGTTGTTCTGCAGACTGTCATATATATTTGTGTTGTTTTTGCTGAATAGATTGAATATCTTTGCTATACACTGTAGCTTGTAGCTTTGCAAACTAACCTTCTCTAGTTCTCTTCCTTTTATGCAGACCGTCCATGGCATGGACGGCGACGACGACAGGAGGACACCAGTTCTGGCTGGGAACATGTTCTTGTCCTGCTCGAGGAGGAGGGATGCACCTAGGCACCGGCCCTGTCCCGCAACAAGGGGTATGCTCCTATGCTTCCAAGGCAACCAAGTTGCCTTGCCTGAGCTCGACGAGTCAAGCTTGACCACGACCATGCACCGCTCCCAGCAGGTAGCACCTCCCTCTCCCTCTGCTCCCTAACCTGCTGCTAATCTCCCTGCACGGGCTACTGCTATCAAAAATTTTATAATGGTTGATGTTCGTTAGCTAGTTATAAATGGCTTGCTTTCTGCTAATGGCCAATTCAGTAGAGTAGCTATGCACTTGGTGGCGGTCATGGCCTTGCTGCTTCATTAGTTTTTTTTCTCTGGGTCATTAGCTAGCTATTCTATGCATGTGTTCGTTAGGCAAGAAAGAATTTCTGTCCTTGTTTTCATTTCCTTGCTCTAGTCAAATTCATCCTTTTTTAATACTAGCACTAGCACATCAGAGTATGAATACTTGTTAGATTTTGAGTATGCCACTGCTGCTAAAACAACAACAGCAACCATCAATTACCATAGCATGCCTTTGTTTTGGTAACTAGTTGTTGCACTCAATTAAATTAGCCTACCGACTAATCTAGTACTCCCTCCGTTCTGATTTACTTGTCGTGGTTTTAGTTCAAATTTGAACTAAAACCACGACGAGTAAATCGGAATGCTTACTGCATAATTTAGGGAAGTTTTAATAATACTACAGCAGATGCTAATTAAATCAGGAAGTAAAGCACTACCAAACGTCATCGTATACAATGTTCGGTTCAAGTTTAATTTTCAGTTTAGTGCGAGTTTATCGATTTTCACATTGACGAGTACTATCGCTTACTTCTCCCATTCCTTGGTTGAAGACTCTGTTTTGAACCGAGCCTTGCGAAAGGAGGAATGGCTGCGTCTGTTTTGTGTTGTTGTAGTTTACACTTTGTTGTAGTTTACACTGTTACTCCACCGTAAAAGCTGTAATATACTAGTGTAATTCTACCGATTTACTCTGCTGCCCATTTTTGTTTTCTTCTGGACATTTCTTGGTTCAAGTCTTTGTCATTGCTGTTTACTACTCCGTTGTAAAGAAATATAAGGGCATCTAGATCAGTACTTTAGTGATCTTAACGCTCTTATATTTCTTTACACAGGTTAATCTGTTGCATTCAAGTTGTTGGAAGTTTTGTTATGCCATGCTTAGTGTTTACTGAACTGGGGCATTTTGTCTCTTGAAAGATTATTATTTACTTCCAGTGTATTTCACTAATAGTTTATCTAGATCAGGATCTAATGTCGTCAGGGCTGCTGCTGTTGTGACAGAAGATGAAGAAGCTTGGAGATGCGCGCCATAGTTTTAGTTGATGTATCTCTACTGATGTACTTGTTTAATTGTATGTGCACTTGTATAAGTTGCTTGAAGATGAGAAACATCAGTAGTGCTTGTGTATCTCTGTTTTTGATTGTATGTGCATTTGTTGGACGTGTAGACGTGTATGTTCTCTTGTGAGTATTTGGCTGGATGACTTCTGGATTTATTCAGTTAGTTGAGATATTTATTGATTTTTTGTTGTTTAAATGTATAAATTTAAATCTGTGAATGAAATAGCCCATATGTTCTATTTGGCAAAATAACATTTGGGCTCTAAAAAGGCTGCGGCCCAAACTATAGCGGATCAGAATATTGTGCATTTCTGGAAACCAGAAAAATAGGCTTAATGAAATGATCTGCAGAAGGCCAAATTGTTGGGCCAGGCCCATATTACTAGAGAAAATTAATAGAAAAAATATATAGTAAAAAGGCCGAATTAATGGGCTTGGCCCATGTAGAAAACCGAATTGGACCGGGCTGAATCTTGTGCCACATCATCTTGCCACGCTGGATGCCTACGTGGCCTGGGGAGGTTGCTAGTGACCAAAACGCCACAGTGGACATATTTTGGTCATAAACGTCTACGACCATTCCAGAAGAAAGGTCGCTATAGTCAGTTTACGACCTCCAGCTTTTGACCTTCTGTTTTTGGTCACAAAAAGGTTGCAAATGAAAAACCATGACCTTTCAGTGACAAATAGTGGTGGTCACAAGTTGACATATTTCTTGTAGTGAAGCGGGAGCATTTATCAACGAGGTTGATGTAGTCGTACACCTTCACGATCGTCCGATCAAGTACCGAATGTACGGCACCTCCATGTTAACACATGTTCAGCTCAATGACGTCCTCGCCTTCTTGATCTAGCAAGACGGGCAAAGTAGTAGATGAGTTCCGGTAGCACGACGGCGTGGTGATGATGGTGATGCAACTATCTCCGCTGGGCTTCGCCGAGCACTACGAAAATATGACCAAGGATGAACTAGAGGGAGAGCGGCGCCGCATGGCTTGGGGGTCGTGTTGTGTGCTCCCTTGATAACCCAAGAATATAGGGGATCACAATAGTTTTCGAGGGTAGAGTATTCAACCCAAATTTATTGATTCGACATAAGGGGAGCCAAAGAATATTGTCAAGTATTAGCAGCTGACTTGTCAATTCAACCACACCTGAAAGACTTAATATCTGCAGCAAAGTATTTAGTAGCAAAGTAGTATGGAAGTAACGGTAACGGTTACAAAAGTAAAAGTAGCAGTTTTGTAGCAATTGTAACAGTGGCAACGAAAAAGTAACTAAGAAAGGATCAATATGTGAAAAGAACTTGCATGACATCAATATAATGTAGGCATGTATTCTGTATATAGTCATACGTGCTTATGGAAAAGAACTTGCATGACATCTTTTTTCCTACGCTCCCGTGGCAGCGGGGTCCTAATGGAAACTAAGGGATATTAAGGCCTCCTTTTAATAGAGAACCGGACCAAAGCATTAGCACTTAGTGAATACATGAACTCCTCAAACTACGGTGATCACCGAGAAGTGTCCCGACTATTGTCACTCTGGGGTTGCCGGATCATAACATGTAGTAGGTGACTATAGCTTGCAAGATCGGATCAAGAACACAAATATACTCATGGAAACATAAAGGGTTCAGATCTGAATTCATGGCACGTAGGCCCTAGTGACAAGCATTAAGCATAGCAAAGTCATAGCAACATCAATCTCAGAACATAGTGGATACTAGGGATCAAACCCTAACAAAACTAACTCGATTACATGATAAATCTCATCTAAACCATCACCATCCAGCAATCCTACGATGGAATTACTCACGTACGGCGGTGAGCATCATGAAATTGGTGATGGAGGATGGTTGATGATGATGATGGCGACAATTTCCCCTCTCCAGAGCCCCGAACAGACTCCAGATCTGCCCTCCCTATGAAGAACATGAGGCGGCGACGGCTCCGTATCGTAAAACGCGATGAATCCTTCTCTCTGATTTTTTTTCTCACCGAACGTGAATATATGGAGTTGGAGTTGAGGTCGGTGAAGGTCCAGGGGACCCACAAGGCAGAAGGGCGCGCCCTAGGGGGTGGGTGCACCCTCCACCCTTGTGGGCAGCTGGTGGGTCCCCCTCTGTTGATTCTTTCGCCAATATTTTTTATTTATTCCAAAAAATATTCTTCGTGAAGTTTCAAGTCATTCCGAGAACTTTTATTTCTGCACAAAAATAACACCATGGCAGTTCTGCTGAAAACATCGTTAGTCCGGGTTAGTTACATTCAAATCATGCAAATTAGAGTCCAAAACAAGGGCAAAAGAGTTTGGAAAAGTAGATACGATGAAGACGTATCAACTCCCCCAAGCTTAACCCATTGCTTGTCCTCAAGCAATTTAGTTGACAAACTGAAAGTGATAAAGAGGAACTTTTACAAACTCGGTTTGATTTGTTGTTGCAAATATATATAGCCAGCATTCAGGTTTTCAGCAAAGATCCTGAACTAACCATATTCACAATAACATTTAGGTCTCACATTACTCATATCGATGGAATAATCAACTAGTGAGCAATAATAATAAATCTCGGATGACAACACTTTTTCAATACAATCATGATATGATATAACAAAATGGTATCTCACTAGCCCTTTCTGAGACTGCAAAAAATAAATGCAGAGCACCCCTGAAGATCAAGGACTAACTAGACATTGCAATTCATGGTAAAAGAGATCCAGTCACAGTCATAGTCGATATCAATTAATAGCAAAGCATACAAATGACAGTCGTGCTCTCTAACTGGTGCTTTTCATAAGAGGATGATGACCCAACAATAAAAGTAAATAGATAGGCTCTTCGCAGAGGGAAGCAGGGATTTGCAGAGGTGAGAGAGCTCGAGCTTTTTAAAACAAAGATGAAAAATATTTTGAGTGGTATGCTTTCATTGTCAACATAACAACCAAGAGATCTTGGTATCTTCCATATTAGATACATTATAGGCGGTTCCCAAACAGAATGGTAAAGTTTTTACTCCCCCTCCGCCAACAAGCACACTCCACGGCTGGTCTGAAACAACGGGTACCGTCCAACGAACAACAATCCTGGGGGAGTTTTGTTTGAAGTTATATTTTGATTTGATTTGAGCATGGAACTTGGCATCCCAATTACCAGCCATTTTCTCGTGAATGACGAGTGAGTCCACTCATCGTGAGAATAACCCACCTAGCATGGAAGATACTGACAGCCCCCAGTCGCTATATGAATGATTCGGGCATACAAACGGATTGTCATTTGAAGGTTTAGAGTTTGGCACATGCAAATTTACTTGGAACGGCAGGTAAATACTGCATATAGGTAGGTACTAGCACAAATGCCAGTGTGTTGCAACGGGGGACATTGTTACCCATCTCATGCGTCCACTTATTTCCGTTTGTCTCTCCCTATTGTCCTTCTTCTCTCCCTGGAATCTGTATTAACATTAACTCATATTTGAACTTTCCCACTTCAAAAATATGATGGTCGGAAGGTAAAGAGTTTACAATACATGGACATCTTTTGTTGACATGTTGCCTCCAGCAGTAGGAGCACACGCCCCACGTCAACACGGCCACTTCCCTCGACATCATCATCGGGCCTCGTTGGGGATCAGGATTAGGGCATGCAGAGCGGCGGGAGAGATGGTAAAACGGAGCCCCTCCCCCCTCCCAGCTGGCGTGCGGGATGAAACAAGACGTGAGCAAGAAGCGTCATTTTCACATTCTCTCTACTCTTCATCCCTCCATCTCTCCTCTCTGTCTCACCAACAACATCGGTGGCATCCAGAGTTGAGGATATGTTAATTGTCAGCAAGTCCCAATGAGCTTCAAATATCTTCTCCCTTAAGAAATATTTATTTCCACTATTTCACTCATTTTTAATTATTGTATCTGATGATGTAGTAGGCATGAACATTAAACTATGAAAGTGACAACAAACAACAACAAGTAATTATGTCGGTGCTCATTTAGAATTATTTTTTGAGAATATGTTAATTGTCAACAAGTCCCGGTGAGCTCCAAATATCTTCTCCCTTAAAAAATATATTTATTTCCGATGTTTCACTTATTTTATTTATTATTATCGGATGATGTAGTAGGAATGAACATTAAACTATGATCGCAAAAAAAAGCACAACAGGTAATTATATCAGAGCTCTCTTAGAAAAATAATTGCAATTGGTGTTAGGCTGCTAGCACGCATAGCAACATCCAACTGCTTCTATTCTCAAAAAACAAAACATCTAGCTGCTTCTTGTTGGTGCATCCATTAGAAAAATCAATCCACACCAAAAATCCCCACCGAGAGCTCCCCCCTGCGTGGAGCTTATCCACATTGCCATTCCTCCCAGCAGCGCTGCTCTCCTTCCTCTCTATCCACCTATCCATCCGACCATCCGCGAGCTCCTCCCATGGAGCTGCAGGAGGCTAGGCTGTGTGGGAAGGGGGCTTTTGCCAGCATCCCATCCCTGCATGTCAAGCCGCTCTGCGCCATGGCCCCAAAAACTTCCACAAGGACGTGCGGACCCCAAATTAGTACCACCCCGTTTATATTATGATTTTGTCTATACAAATCGTAAAAGCGTATTATGACATGAGAGGAAAGCGTATTGTGACGGTGAACCCACAGAGTCAATCCGTGCTTTATTATTAGGGAAAGATGGTGGACTCACATGGAACAACCTTGGGTTTATGGAAGTGGATGCACAAGCAGTATTCTCGCTTAGTACAAGTGAAGGCTAGCAAGAGATTGAGGAGCGACCAACTAGAGAGCGACAACAGTCAAAAACATGGATTGAGATTAACCAACAATGAGTGCAAGCATGAGTAGGATATAAATCACCATGAACATAAATATCGTGGAGGCTATGTTGATTTTGTTCCAATTACATGCGTGAACATGTGCCAAGTCAAGCCACTCAAATCATTCAAAGGATGATACCATCCTATCATACTACATCACAACCATTTTAAAAGCGTGTTGGCACGCAAGGTAAACCATTATAAACTCTTAGCTAATAAACATGGCATGAGTAACTATAATCTCTAATTGTCATTGCAAACATGTTTCATTCATAATAGGTCGAAGCAAGAATGATGAACTAATCATATTTACAAAAAAAAGGTCGAGTTCATACCAGCTTTTCCTCATCTCAATCATTTCATCATATATCGTCATTATTTGCCTTTCACTTGCACGACCAAACGGTGTGAATAATAATAATAGTGCACGTGCATTGGACTAAGCTGGAATCTGTAAACATTTATTTAAAGGAGAAGACAAGGTAATATGGGCTCTTTGTTAGATCAATAATAATGCATATGAAAGCCACTCAACATTTTCATCGTGGTCTTCTCCTCTCGACCCCCAGAGAAAAGAAAAAGAATTTCAAAGAAACACACTGAAATGTTTTTGGAGTTTTTGTTTTTCTGAAGAAAGTAAAACAAGAACGAGAAAAACTATTTACATGGAAAAGCTCCCAACAAGCAAAAAAAGAACGAGAAATCCTTTTGGGTTTTCTCTTAATAGTACTACTACATAAACATGGAAAGGAAACTAAACAGAAGCTACAACTAATTTTTTTGGTTTTTCTCGAAGTTTTTCAAACACACAAGAAGAAAGCGGGAAAAAGAAAATAAACCGGCATGGATAATACAATGAAAAATTATGAACACCGACAACTGGAATGAGTGTGTGACATGAATGTAATGTCGGTGAGAAATATGTACTCCCCCAAGCTAGGCTTTTGGCTTGAGTTGGTCTAGGGCCACGACTGGCCTAGCAGATATCCAAAGTTGTAGTCGGGGTTGTACTTGGATGCGACAGATACTACATGAAGGGATGTAGCATGGAGGCGAGCGGTCTCCACCTCTCTCTCATACTCGTTTGCCTCCTTTCTAGTTATAAAATATCTCCCTTTTACCTGAAAGTTAAAGAAGACAGGAGCAGGAAGAGTAATATGGAGAACACGTTGTCTTTCAAAGATTAGTCGGTACAGGAGGGACTGCTTGTTCCTTACAAGAAATTGGTAGCATACCAAAGCATTATAATCAAGAAAAGTAGGCGGTAATTCAGCGTCATTCCCCTTTATGGGTACTCCAAGATAATTAGCTAAATGGGTGGCATAAATCCCACCAAAAAGATCTCCATCCTTAGCATTAAGATGTAACCTCCTCGCAATAATAGCATCTAAGTTAAATTGCTTATCACCCAACACTACACACTTGAGGACACTAAGGTTTGATGCACAAAGGTGGTTGTGATCATGTTTACCATTAATGCATCTACCTATGAAGAGAGCAAAGTAATGTATGGCAGGAAAATGAATGCTCCCCATGGAGGCTTGTGTAATATCTCTAGTTTCTCCCACAGTGATGCTAGCAAGGAAATCATTATACTCACTTTTGCGAGGCTCACTAAGTATGCCCCATTGTGGGATTTTGCATGCATCACTAAAATCTTCTAGGTCCATGTTATAAGATTTATCATAAAGATCAAACAGGACAGTATGAGTATTGCGCTGGGAAGTAAATTTAAATCTTTGTGCAAATGAATCGGTGAGGTGATAGTATTGTCGGCACTTATCTAACACGAAGTCCTCAAGGCCAGCATTTTGTACGTATGCATCAAACTCATCCTTGAAACCTGCATGAACCATGAATTCATCCAACGGCCATTCGCAAGGCCGTACTAGAGCTTCTATTGGTGGTTCAAGGTTTGGCGCACGTATCGCGAGCCTTGGGGCTTGCTTCCTCGAGGAACCACCTTGGTAAATCTTCCTAAACAATTTTCTTCCTCTGAAAAATTCTGAAATTTTTAGTGACTCAAAATAAAAGTGAACCAAACTCAACAAGATTGATAGAAACTATTCCTACAAGTGCCTAGAGGCTATATCATGCATCAAAACTACTTTGGACCATATAAATTTGACATGCAAGCTCAAGAACAAGGTCACCACAATAGCAAAAATTTGCAATAAATATAGCACTAGAACAAAAACTAATTGGACCATTGGAGGAGTCACATACCAAAGAACAATCCCCCAAAATAGTTTTGCAAATGGAGCTTTGCACAAGGAGATCGAAAATGGCAGCAACATGAGCAAGAACACGGGTTTTGAGCTACAGGGTGATTTTTTCTAGAGGAAGACAAAGTGGACGGGTGCTGGAATAAGTGAGGGAGACCCACATGGGACCCACAAGGCAGGGGGCGCCCAGGGGGTAGGGAGCGCCCTCCACTCTTGTGGTCCACTGGTGCAGCCCCCTGGTGCATTCTCAGTGCCAAAAATTCTAAAATATTCTATGAAAAATCATACTAAATTTTCAGGGCATTCGGAGAACTTTTATTTTCGAGGCTTTTTTATTGCACGGATAATTCAGAAGACAGACATATAATACTATTTTTGCTTTATTTATTCTAAATAACAGAAGGTAAAACGTAGGTACAGAATGTTGTGCTTTCTAAATTCATCCATCTCATGCTCATCAAAAGGAATCCATTAACAAGGTTGATCAAGTCTTATTAACAAACTTCTTTCGAATAACATAAAATCAGAGAACTTTTGAATTACACTAGGCTACCTCAACGGGGATATGCATTTCCCCAACAATAAGAATATCATATTTCTTTTTGACAATAGGGAGAGGGAACTCAAAACCTCCAATAGTAATAGTTGAAAATTTTCCAATAGCATTGATACTATGAACTTGAGGTTGTTTCTTTGGAAAGTGTACCGTATGCTCATTACCATTAACATGAAAAGTGACATTGCCTTTGTTGCAATCAATAACAACCCCTATAGTATTCAAAAAGGGTCTACCAAGGATGATCGACATACTGTCGTCCTCGGGAATATCAAGAATAACAAAGTCCGTTAAGATAGTAACGTTTGCAACCACAACAGACACATCCTCACAATACCGATGGGTATAGCAGTTGATTTATCAACCATTTGCAAGGAGATTTCAGTAGGTGCCAACTTATTCAAATCAAGTCTATGATATAAAGAGAAAGACATAACACTAACACCGGCTCCCACGTCACATAAAGCAGTTTTAACATAGTTTCTTTTAATGGAGCATGGTATAGTTGGTATTCCTAGATCTCCAAGTTTCTTAGGTATTCCACCCTTAAAAGTATAATTATCAAGCATGGTGGAAATTTCAGCTTCCGGTATCTTTCTTTTATTTGTAACAATATCTTTCATATACTTGGCATAAGGAGACATTTTCAACATATCAGTCAAATGCATACGCAAAAAGATAGGTCTAATCATTTCACAAAAGTGCCCAAAATCCTCTTCATCCTTTTTCTTGGATGGTTTAGGAGGAAAGGGCATGGGTTTCTGAACCCATGGTTCTCTTTCTTCACCATGTTTCCTAGCAATGAAGTCTCTCTGATCATAATGTTGATTCTTTGATTGTGGGTTATCAAGATCAACAGCAGGTTCAGTCTATACCTCATTATCATTACTAGGTTGAGCATCAACATGAACATCATCTTAACATTATTACTAGGTTCATGTTCATCACCAGATTGTATCTCAGCATCAGAAATAGAAATATCATTGGGATTCTTAGATGTGTCTATAACAGGTTCACTGGAAGCATGCAAAGTCCTATCAGGCGTCATGCCGGCTTTGCCACACCCAGGGACACGTCGTAGACGAAGGCACGCGTCGGTGTTGCTAGTATCAGGCATGCGTAGATGAACGAAGAAGAAGTTGAGGAAGCGTCACACCAGGCTTGCCAGGCTCAGGGACACGTCATGGACAAAGGCACGCATCGGTGTTGCCAGCACTGTGCATGAGCAGACGAGAGACCTACATGAGTTGTATGCTATGTCGAGGAGGCTAGCAGAGAAGGACTCGACGACGGTTGCGCCACAAGTCGGCGCGGGGCCGATGTCGCCCGTGGTTGTCAGAGATGAAGTAGCGGGGGAAGATGGCGTCAACATTGGCAAAGATTTATTGTTGGTCGAAGACAAAGGGATGGACATCAGCAGCGGCGGCTACTGGGGTAGCAGCGGCGAAAGAATAGCAATGACAGTGGTGGCGGTGCTCGAAGTAGGCTAGGAACCCGACAGCGTGATGAAGACAGTCACAGACGGAGGCATTCCTGCACTTAAGGAGGCGGCGCGACGCGTACCACGTGGAAGTCGACGTGCATGTATGGTGGAGTGGATCACGCGGCGCGGTGCTACGGCCCCAAGGGGTGACGCAGCGGTAGTGCACGGGTCGAGACGATGGCAGGAGGACCTCGGGGCGGTATCATGGACTGTGTGCCGCTGTGCTACGGCCCAAAGGGGCGGCGCAGTGGCGGTGTGCAGGTCGGTTTAGCCATGGAAACGGCCTAAGGCGGCGGGGGGACCGCGTGCCACGGCTCTACAGCCCGAAGGGGCGAGATAGCGGGGGCGCGCGAGTCGGTGCAGCCGCGGGGAGAACCACGGGGTGGTGGTGGTGCGGCCCGACGGGGCGACTCATCGACTACCCATTTCTCGACTGGTGGAGGGGCGCGCTGTACTCGGAGATAGCCTTCACAGGACCTGTGTAGGCGCGTGCAACCGACTGATCAGGTTGGTGGCGCGCGCACAGATGAGTGGATCGTGGGCAGGCGGGTGATCAATTCGGCCGCACATGAGGTCGGGGGCGCTTCTCGGTGGTGATGAAGGCGGTGCAGACAGTGAAGTGAGGTGGTTGAGCAGACCTAGGCGATGATGGCCGACTGGGAACGGCGTGCAGATGAGCAGCTAGTGCCCGACGCCCGACGCGTCAACGCAGCATCGGCACCCGAGCGACCAACGTGCCACTGATGGCCCACAAGTGTAGGTGATCTATCGTAGTCCTTTCGATAAGTAAGAGTGTCGAACCCAACAAGGAGCGGAAGGAAATGACAAGCGGTTTTTAGTAAGATATTCTCTGCAAACACTGAAATTGTAGGTAACAGATAGTTTTGTGATAAGATAATTTGTAACGGGTAACAAGCAATGAAAGTAAATAAGGTGCAGCAAGGTGGCCCAATCCTTTTTGTAGCAAAGGACAAGCCTGGACAAATTCTTATATAGAGAAAAGCGCTCCCGAGGACACATCGGAATTATCGTCAAGCTAGTTTTCATCACGCTCATATGATTCGCGTTTGTTACTTTGATAATCTGATATGTGGGTGGACCGGTGCTTGGGTACTGCCCTTTCTTGGACAAGCATCCCACTTATGATTAACCCCTATTGCAAGCATCCGCAACTACAAAATAAGTATTAAGGTAAACCTAACCATAGCATGAAACATATGGATCCAAATCAGCCCCTTACGAAGCAACGCATAAACTAGGGTTTAAGCTTCTGTCACTCTAGCAACCCATCATCTACTTATTACTTACCAATGCCTTCCTCTAGGCCCAAATAATGGTGAAGTGTCATGTAGTCGACGTTCACATAACACCACTAGAGGAGAGACAACATACATCTCATCAAAATATCGAACGAATACCAAATTCACATGACTACTAATAGCAAGACTTCACCCATGTCCTCAGGAACAAACGTAACTACACACTAAGCATATTCATGTTCATAATCATAGGGGTATTAATATGCATTAAGGATCTGAACATATGATCTTCCACCAAATAAACCAACTAGCATCAACTACAAGGAGTAATCAACACTACTAGCAACCCACAGGTACCAATCTGAGGTTTTAGTACAAAGATTGGATACAAGAGATGAACTAGGGTTTGAGAGGAGATGGTGCTGGTGAAGATGTTGATGGAGATTGACCCCCTCCCGATGAGAGGATCGTTGGCAATGACGATGGTGATGATTTCCCCCTCCCGGAGGGAAGTTTCCCTGGGAGAATAGCTCCGCCGGAGCCCTAGATTGGTTCTGCCAAGGTTCCGCCTCGTGGCGGCGAAGTTTCGTCCCGTAAGCTTGCTTATGATTTTTTTTCCAGGGTAAAAGAATTCATATAGCAGAAGATGGGCACTGGAGGGCTGCCAAGTGGCCCACGAGGCAGGGGGCACGCCCAGGGGGGTAGGGCGCGCCCCCACCCTCGTGGACGGTGGGTGGCCCCCCTCAGGTATTTCTTCCGCTGAATATTTATCATTAATTCCAAAATGACTTTCGTGGAGTTTCAGGACTTTTGGAGCTGTGCAGAATATGTGTCCAATATTTACTCATTTTCCAAATTCGAATCCAGTACCAAGATTCTCCTCTTGAGTAAACCTTGTAAAATAAGAGAGAATAGCCATAAGTATTGTGACATAACGTGTAATAACAACCATAATGCAATAAATATCGATATAAAAGCATGATTTAAAATGGACGTATCACCTCCCCCAAGCTTAGACCTCGCTTGTCCTCAAGCGGAAGCCGATATCAAAAAATATGTCCACATGTTTAGAGATAGAGGTGTCGATAAAAATAAAATACGAACATGAGGGCATCATGATCATTCTTATAACACACATCTGGGCTATTCTGTTACGCGTAACAGAATATTATTCTGTTACCCTACTTGAACTGATGAATTCAAGCGGTTGAACTGATGAAAATCGAGCAGTTGAACTGATGCTTTCTGTTGTTGCTAAAAATTGTCTTCTTTAGTTCAAATTTTTTGCAAATATTTTTGTCGAAACGGGGCGTGTAATATATCATTGGAAAGCTCTTGACATTCACATTACAATCTTAGAATTTGTTTTTGCAAAATCATTATGGTTTAAGAGCGGTTTTGAAAAAACCATTTTTTTCAAAAACGAAAACGTGAATCGTATTTTGGACTCAATTTTCAAACTGTTTGTCGGAATTGAGCAAATAAGATGCCGTTGCAAAGCTAGTGAAAATACGGATCTTCCATATATGCATTGTTTTTTCTAATTCTATATGATTTAAAAGTAATTTGAAAAACGGTGAAATTCTGGGCGAAACGTATTTTCGTGATTTTTTGCAAACGGTTTGTCGGACTGACGCAAATGATACGGCGTTGGAAAGCTATGGAAAATGCGCAACTTTTGTGTATAGAAAGTTTTTTCGAATTCCTTACGGTTTAAATACGAATTCAAATACGGTTAAAATTGGTTTTGAACGCGGTTTTTTAAAAAAGTTTATCGAAATAGGGCAAATAATATCTCGTTGGATAGCTATCAAAAATGCGAAACTTAGTCATGTTGAATGTTTTCTCTACTTCACAACCGTTTAAGAGTAATTTGGAATATGGCATGACGGATCCTGTTGTTTTCTCGTTTGAAAAACAGAGTAGTCGTACTGATATATGTGTATGTTTGTACTGAGCTATTTTTTGTAGAGTAATTTTAAACGGTTCCGAAAAAAGTACTTGTATTGATGCTTGCATGGGTTTGTACTAAGCATGTTTTCACTAACTAGACTTTGCTCTATTTTTTGGGTAATATTTTTTCATAAATTTTCAACGGTTTATTGTATCCTAGCCCTGAACTTGCATGGTTTGTATTGTTGAACTGAATTTTATTGCATCGTTGGCCCTGTACTTGCATGGTTTATATAATCGAACTGAATGATATTTTTGTTCAAAAATAAAATGTTTTTTATTCTTTTTTCGAACTAAATATTTTTTTACAATGATGTTCTGGACTTCTCTTATTTTATGACTTGTACTTTTACCATTTGAATTGTATGGGGTTTCCTTTTGCTTGAATTTTTACAATTTGAATTTCTGTAATTTCTTTTATTCCGAACGGACCATCCTTTTTAACTTGTACTGATCAATATTTTTAATTAAACCAATTTTCCTTTGTAGAACGGACCATCGTTTTTGTTTGTACGAATCAGTTGTAGAACTTGGACGTCAATGTCACAGAATTAATTTGTGAGCTTCTCACGTTTTCTTTTAAAGTTGCTTTTCTCGAACTTTATTGGCACCAAATTTTCTTTTCCGTGCCTCTCAAACTGATGCAATTTTTTTCGACGAGTACATACCGAATTTCTCTGTACTGTTATGTTTTTAACACACACACATATTGAATTGTTCCCACATTTCGTTATGAATTTATAATATATAAAAGTTGAACTATACTACACTTTTAAATGAATCTAACAAGTATTTTCGCTCGCTAGACTTCCAAATGTTTTTCCGTTGTAAACTCAAGTCTGAACAGTTGTAAATACTTCTAAATTGAAGTGAAATAAAATATAGGAACACACGAGTCTGAACAGCTGCAAATAGTTCTAAATTGAACTGAAATAAAATATAGGAACTGAACTGAGTGTATTTTCAGATTTCTGCTAGCATGCATCATGACATTTTAGATATGTTTTTACAATAGAACATATACTAATTTTTATGTCAAGTAACCTCAAACAAAAACAAAAGTGGTGCTTCATTTACAAGAATAGAACAGAACATATGCTAGTTTCGATCCATACAAGGTTTTCTCAAATGCTTATTAAGGCATAACACACAACTCCTGTTGTGCTATAGGAAGAACACTTCAACAGGGGAAATTGGACATAGAATCGTTAAGTAGGTGTACTAAAAAGCACACAAAACATGTACTGAAAAAGAACAAAACATTCTTAGCATTGCATTGGCCTCCTGTGGCAGAGGTGAACGTTCTGATAGTTGCATCGTCGCACGGCCTCGTGTGGCGGAGGTGAACGGCTTGTGGTGGTAAGGGTGAACGGCTTGAGCGCTGCATGTCCAAAAAAATTGGTTTTATTTGACAACACGAAAACATAAAAAGGATGATTTCAGTTTCATAAATTAACTCAAGAGGCAGTACCTCTAGCAATGGAAGATTACTGAGCCAAATGCCCATTCCGTGGCTACAAAAAACTGATTTTTTTCTTAGTGGTGCCACTACCTTCAGATTAGAAGGACATACATAATACGCATCCGTTGAACTGCACATATTTTTTACATCATTTTCACGGCCTGATAATACATCCATCTCATTTATTCAGTTTATCGGTTAACAAAAAGTATCAGCTATCAGTCCACAAAGAGCATCAACTATCAGTTCACAAAAATATGAAACATCACAGGAACATAAAAAGAATGTTTATTAGTTCACAAACCTATCAGCAATAGTAGTCCTGCGGCTCCAGTGCAGCCGCCATTGTTGGTTTTTCTTCTTAAAATACACACTAAACTGCTGTAACAAAAAAGAAACTTTAAACCACAAGATTTAGCAAGATGAACCACTAGTCTACTAACCAGAGAACTGAATGAATTTCCAAAATTGAACTTTTTTCTAATGCTCTACAGGCCGGAAAATGGGGGATTAAAGTTTGTAGCAGTAGTGCTCATGCCTATATAGGGCTCTCCCAGGACAAGCCCGTGTGTATAAAAAAGCTAGTGGTTTAAATTCAAAATGTGGACAATGCCACCACACATTTTATTAGTATATATTCTCACCTTATCCTCTGGTGCCTGTTTTGTGTTATATGAAGATGCAAAACATAAAGGGAACTGAAAGGTTTTGAACCTCCAGGAAGCCTCTTAGGAAACTCGACAGCCATGGACTGCTGGTCGCGACGAACTCGACCACCCTGATGCCATGGGGTTGGACTAAGGATGGCACACATGCACCCTTGATGACGGCAGAGACCATGGGAGACTACAACTACCAGCACTACAAAAACACATATCGACTCTGTAGGCAGAGACTACAACACACACACACACACCCATTCCTCAATTGCAAATTTGCAATACATATTTACATACTGCATCAAGGTGATATCTCTGTACTTACAAACTTTATGGAAGGTGAACTCATGATTTTTCTTTTTGAACTTTGTTTCTTTTTTCTCTGGACTGATACAAACTTCCACCACGTACTGGTGTGATTTTATTTTCTGAATCATAAGGTTGATGGGATGACAAGGTAACATAAATAGAACAATAAGCTCAGAAAAAAGGGTTCAGAACTAAAGTCACTCGATACTTGCATAATAGGGAATGAAAGGTACATAAACGATGCAAGATCGATCAGAGAGGGAGTCAGTGAGGCACAAGACAACAGGATCTAGGGTAGAGCATGGGGTGGCCTGTACTTAGCTCCTTAAGTGACTGGCGGCGGAGCTAGCAGTCGGACTGCCGACAGGGAGGTCCTCGACCTCACGGCTCCTCTTACTAGACTTACATGTTGAAAAGAAATATCTGAACCACCAAACTTGGGTGTGGGAACCAAAATTCAGAAGAGCAGCAACTCAACAGGGATTACACTAGTTTTGACATTCTGACAATAGTGAGTGCTCAAATGCAAGTAATGTACAGTAACTGGAAAGGCATCATTTTTCTGACATTCGGTGCTCAAACTTTGTGGACCTAAGTACTTATTGGCAGGAAAGAAATGTACAAGTTGCATATATTTTCTGCCTAGTAAATTATGCTGACAAGCTTACCAAGTCAAAACAATTTTCTTGAGAATAATCTGCTCAGGATCCAAACTTTTTCAGTGAACATACAACAAAAATTGCAGGTTGCTCCTGTCTCTGTTCTCGAAAACAATCAGATGGACGGATGAAAAGGAAACATGTAACAAATAATTTTCATTTGCGTCAGCAAAAACAATCAGGCAGAGACACCGACTTTCAACAAGAAATGTGTAATAGGTGTTTTTCTCCAGACACCTGCACACCAAAATTACTATAGTTTCAATATGTACACTCAGACATGCAGATTTTAGACTTAGAAGTGCCATTGGAAGTTTCAGAAGCTTCATCTAGAGTAGTACATGCATGTAAAGAAACTTATTCCGACAAACTGGATGAGCTAGGAACACAATATTTGTCTGTCACGCATAAGTACAAACACCCACGGGCAGAAATGCTATTAAATTTTTCGCTCCCCTCCATTAATATTTGTACACCAAGACTTGTAGTCCTGTCAGGAGCATCAGTACTCTTTGAATCTTTTTTTGTTCTCCGAATTTTCATGTGGTTTATTATATGAACCTTTTGAAAATCTGAATTCCTCGTGATGATATCTGCGAACCTTCTTAGATGATGATGTTGAACTTGCATATGTACTTGAAGGAACTTTTACTAAACACCACAATCATCTACTTGTATTCATCATTTACTCGTATGACTAGTTGAACAACAACATACCAATTGAGTGGCAGGAGTTACGTGGTCCAGTACACATAAAATTTGAACTTCTTTTTCTCCCAAGAGGGTTGGGGCATGTTTTTGTTTTTAACTAGCAGTGGTCTTGGTTTTGAATTTATCTGGTATCAGTACATTATTTCAGTGAACTCGATCTTCATCAGTACTAGAATCACTGGACAAGAAGTTTAGATTTGTAGCAGCACATGCACCAAACTTACAGAATTTTTCTTCAACCTTTTGAGGTGATTGCATCAGTGCTAGTATGATTGGAAAAATATTTCAAATTTGTAGGAGCACACACACACGGAACTTACATAATTTTATGGAAATACACGGGTTCTAATTTATCAGTGCATAGTTTTATGGAAATGCACGAGTTAACTTCTCCTAGGCACTATCTGGACATGGTGAAGACTAGCTGATGTAAGGATAGGCAAAGAACACTTAGTATTGAACTTTTTTTCCAATTTATGCATTAAACTGATATTTTTTTGTCAATGGACTGTTGTAGTATAGGTACTAGAGCTACCAGAATCTTTTTATATATCATGATAAAAAGCAAAGAAACATGCATCATCCCCACCAGACCATTCTCTCATCATCTTCAGAACATACGTACTAGAGAAAATTGAACTGACAATAGAGAAAAGGAGAAGCTTGCATGCTAATTCGGTCAGCTAGGCCACATGGCATTGGAATCATGCATTTTTACAGTATTGGGTGGAGCAGAATAAACACATAAATAAATTATTAATCTTCTTTGCTAACCGTTTGCATGATAATTGTCTCACAGAGGCAATGTCATTTACCTGTAGTGTGAAACTGCTGTCTGTATTGCTGCTAATTGTTTCGAACGCCGAGACCTGCCGTGGGCAGTGCAACCTCAGTCACAATTAGCACACGCTTGATGGTTGCACGGTAGGGAAGGACAAGCTACAGAAATCATGCAAGATCAATCATAGAGGGGGATGTACTAGACAACAGCATCCATGGAAGCGCACGGAGGTGGCCTGCACTCACCTCCTTAATTGACCGGCGACCGAGCAAGCAGTTGGACTATCGAACTGGACGTCCTCGACCCCGCGGCTCCCCCTGCAGGCTCCATTGTTTGCCGCTGATCCATGGAAGTGCACGGATGTGGCCTACACTCACCTCCTTGATTGACCGGCGGCCGAGCAAGCAGTTGGACTATCGAACTGGACGTCCTCGACCCCGCGGCTCCCCCTGCAGGCTCCATTGTTTGCCGCTGAAGCCCAAACCATGGCGTTGGAGCGGGGCCCATCCACGACGTCGACATTGAACGGACTGAGGTGGCGGTGATGAACTTCCTGTATGCGCGGCAACGTTGCCCCATCGGGAAGGAGGCAGAGAGGTGGCGGGGAAGCATCACCGGCTGCTAGAGCGCGGCGCACGAGATCTGCCAGCAGGATGAAGGAGGAGTGCGGGGATGGCGTGGATTTGTATGATTTAGGTAGGTGGTCGGCACTGGGGAAGGAGGGGGTGGCACGTGGTGGTGGGAGGCGACCGGCACAGGGGAAGGAGGAGGGAGGCGGTCAACGTCGGAGAAGGAGGCCGGGCGGCGGCGAGCTCGGGGAGGAGGCCGGGAGGAGGCTGGGCGGCGGCGCGCTGGGGAGGAGGCGGGGCGGAGGCGAGCTCGGGGAGGAGGATGGGTGGCGGCACGCTGAGGAGGAGGCTGGGCGGCCGCGAGCTTGGGGAGAAGGTCGGGTGGCGGCATCCTGGGGAGGAGATGGGACGGCCGCGAACTCAGGGAGTGGGATCTGGTGGTCGAGGGGTGAGTGTTGGGGAAGATGGGTTGGGTTTTCTTTTTCTTGTTTGTTCTCGGGCCGAAAAGTTATTCGACGGGTGATCGCCCCCTTATAGAGCAGGGGTAACAGAATATTATTCCGTTACTAGTAACAGAATAGCTCAGTCCTATATACATATGATTTCTTGTGCTCAAGTAACAATCTATTCACAATGTCAAGTATGATTCAGAAACTTCATTGAGAACTAACAAAGTGTAATCTTGGTCATTAAAGCAATTGCAATTTATCATAACATAGGAAAGAGTCAACATAAGAGCTTTCCAGCAAGTCCACATACTCAACTATCATTTAGTCTTTCACAATTGCTAACACTCACGCAATACTTGTGGTTATGGAGTTTTAATCGGACACAGAGAAAGATAGGGGCTTATAGTGTTGCCTCCCAATCTTTTACCTCAAGGGTAATGTCAACAATAATAGTTCATGCTAACTTACATCCAATTGGATATATATATCAGGATCTTTCCAACACGAGGCACTTGCCAAAGGATAAAATATAAAAAGGATAGGTGGAGATCACCTTGACTCTTGCATAAAGTATAAGACATAAAGTAAAAGATAGGCCCTTCACAGAGGGAAGCAGAGGTTGTCATGTGCTTTTAGGGTTGGATGCATGAAATCTTAATGCGAAAGAACGTCACTTTATATTGCCACTTGTGATATGAACCTTTATTATGCAGTCCGTCGCTTTTATTACTTCCATATCACAAGATTGTATATAGCTTATTTTCTCCGCACTAATAAGTCATACATATTTAGAGAGCAATTTTTATTGCATGCAACATGACAACTTACTTGAAGGATCTTACTCAATCCATAGGTAGATATGGTGGACTCTCATGGCAAAACTGGGTTTAAGGATGTTTGGAAGCACAAGTAGTATCTCTACTTGGTGCAGGGAATTTGGCTAGCATGAGGGGGAAAGGCAAACTCAACATGTTGGACGATCCATGACAATATACTTTAACCAAGATGTGAGAAAACATAACCCATTACGTTGTCTTCCTTGTCCAACATCAACTCTTTAGCATGTCATACTTGAATGAGTGCTCACAATCATAAAAGATGTCCAAGATAGTATATTTATATGTGAGAACCTCTCTTTCTTTATTACTTCCTATTAATTGCAACGATGACCAAAACTATGTTTGACAACTCTCAACAACTTTTATGCCTCATACTCTTTATGTGTGAAGTCATTACTATCCATAAGATCTATATGGTCTCTTGAGTTCTTTTTATTCTTTTATTCACTCAAGATCATAGCAAGATAGCAAAGCCCTTGACTCAACACTAATCTTTATTATATATAGCTCACAGACTCAATTACATAGAGGGATCATAAAGGAAAACTCAAAACTAATTCATACCAGAACTTTATTCTACCGGATCTAGATATTACCAAAAGGATCGAACTAAGAAAAACGGTAAAGATAGGACTGTGATGGTGATACAATACCGGGGCACCTCCCCCAAGCTTGGCGGTTGCCAAGGGGAGTGCCCATACCCATGTGATTATGTCCTCGAAGGTGATGAAGATGGTGATGATGATGGTGGATAGTCGCACATCGAGCGTAAAAGCTCCTCCAATTTGCGGATAATACCCTTGAGTGCGAAGATATGATCCTTCAACAAAATATTTTCTTGTGTGAGATACTTGTTTTGTATGCGAGCTAACTCAATCATCTTGAAAGATTCAATCTCAGTTGGGATAAAGAGGTTAGGAAGGGGTTGAAGGATGTTTTCTTCTTCTGCCGCCGGAGCTTGATCCTCTATGGCCTTCTTGATCCCATCATCCTTGCAGACCTCCTCGGGTTCTTCTCTCTTCAGCTCTATCTTCAATGCCAAGCATCCTTGTCTTCATTGTTGGAGGAGGGTGACGTCATGATGCCTGACCTTGACAAATCTAACAGAAAACAGCTCGAAACAAAGACAGAGGATATTTGCGTGATACGGTGGTCAAAACCTTCGGGAGATTATATAATGAATTTTTACCGACCAAAAGAAGTATCGTGGAAGAAAACGGAGTCCGGAGAGCACACGAGGTGCCCACGAGGTAGGGGTGCGTCCAGTAGGGTAGGGCGCGCCCTTCACCCTCGTGGACGCCTCGTGTCCTTCCCGGACTACTTCTCATTTTCCTATTTTCTTAAATATTCCAAAACGGAGAAAAATTGCTATTAGAATTATTTTGGAGTCGGTTTACTTACCGTACCACATACCTAGTCCTTTTCGGAGTCTGAAACGTTCTGGAAAGTGTCCCTTATGTATTCCTCTGGGGTTACGGTTTCAATAACATTAGTTTCAACATTTATAGGATAACTGAGATATAATGTTTGATTCTTTGACTGTTCACCACCTTCGGATTTGTGCCTTTGAAGTTGTTGATTTTTATGGCACCGGAATGATAGACCTCCTCGATAACGTAAGGGCCTTCCCATTTAGAGAGAAGTTTTCCTACAAAAAATCTTAAACGAGAGTTGAAAAGCAACACATAATCACCTACATTAAACTCACACTTTTGTATCCTTTTGTCATGCCATCTTTTAACTTTTTCTTTAAACAGTTTGGCATTCTCATATGCTTGGGTTCTCCATTCATCAAGTGAGCTAATATCAAATAACCTCTTCTCACTGGCAAGTTTGAAATCATAATTGAGCTCTTTGATAGCCAAATATGACTTATGTTCAAGTTCGAGAGGTAAGTGACATGCTTTTCCATAAACCATTTTATATGGAGACATACCCATAGGATTCTTATATGCAGTTCTATAAGCCCATAATGCATCATCAAGCTTCTTGGACCAATTCTTTCTAGATCTATTAACAGTCTTTTGCAAAAATTAATTTAAGCTCTCTGTTACTCAATTCTACTTGACCACTAGACTGTGGGCGATAAGGAGATGCAATTCTATGATTAACATCATACTTAGCAAGCATTTTATGAAAAGCACCATGAATAAAATGTGAACAACCATCAGTCATGAGATATCTAGGGACTCCAAACCTCGGAAAAATAACCTCTTTAAGCATCTTAATAGAGGTGTTATGATCAGCACTACTAGTTGGAATAGCTTCTACCCACTTAGTAACGTAATAACAGCAACTAAAATGTGTGTATATCCATTAGAGGAAGGAAAAGGTCCCATATAATCAAAGCCCCAAACATCAAACGGTTTAATAACAAGAGAGTAATTCATAGGCATTTCTTGACGTCTACTAATATTACCAATTCTTTGACATTCATCACAAGACAAGACAAACTTACGGGCATCTTTGAAGAGAGTAGGCCAATAAAAAACGATTGCAATACCTTATGTGCAATACTGTCTCCAGCGTGGTGTCCTCCATATGCCTCGGAGTGACACTTGCGTAGGATATGTTCATGTTCATGCTCAGGTACACAACGTCTAATAACACCATCTACTCCTTTATAAAGGTGTGGGTCATCCCAGAAGTAATGTCTTAAATCATAGAAAAACTTTTTCTTTTGCTGGTATGTGAAACTAGGTGGTATAAATTTAGCAACAATGTAATTAGCATAATCAACATACCATGGAGAAGTACGAGAAGCATTTATGACAGCTAATTGTTCATCAGGAAAGCTATCATCAATAGGTAGTGGGTCATCAAGAACATTCTCTAACCTAGACAAGTTGTCTGCAACGGGGTTCTCAGCTCCCTTTCTATCAATAATATGCAAATCAAATTCTTGTAGCAAGAGAACCCATCTAATAAGTCTAGGTTTAGCATCTTTCTTTTCCATGAGATATTTAATAGCAGCATGATCAGTGTGAATAGTTACTTTAGAATCAACAATATAAGGTCTGAACTTATCACAAGCAAATACAACTGCTAAGAATTCTTTTTCGGTAGTAGCATAATTTCTCTGGGTAGTGTCTAGAGTTTTACTATCACATTGAATAACATTTAGTTTCTTATCAACTCTTTGTCCTAGAACAACACCTACATCATAATCGCTAGCATCAAACATTATTTCAAAGGTAAATTCCAATCAGGTGGCTGAACAATAGGTGTAGAAATCAAAGCTTTCTTAAGTATTTCAAATGCTTCTACACAATCATCATCGAATACAAAAGGAATATCTTTTTGCAATAAATTAGCCAGAGGCCTAGAGATTTTAGAAAAGTCCTTAATGAACCTCCTATGAAAACCGGCATAACCAAGGAAACTTCTTATACCTTTAATGTCCTTGGGACACGACATCTTTTCAATAGCATCCACTTTAGCTTTATCAACTTCAATACCTCTTTCAGAAATTTTATGCCCCAAGACAATGCCTTCATTAACCATAAAGTGGCACTTCTCCCAATTCAAAACAAGACTAGTATCTTCGCATCTCTGCAAAACTCGTTCAAGGTTGCTCAAGCAATCATCAAAAGAGGATCCATAAACGAAGAAATCATCCATGAATACCTCACAAATCTTTTCACAAAAGTCAGAGAATATAGCCATCATGAATCTTCGAAAGGTAGGAGGTGCATTACATAAACCAAAAGGCATAAGTCTATAAGCAAACATACCGAAAGGGCAAGTAAAAGTAGTCTTTGCTTGATCGTCCGCTGACACAGGTATTTGAGAGAAACCAGAATAACCATCCAGAAAGCAGAAATGTGTATGTTTGGATAGTATTTCTAGCATTTGATCAATAAAAGGTAAAGGGTAATGATCCTTCTTAGTAGCTTTATTTAATTTAGGGAAGTCAATTACCATCCTATAACCTGTAATGATTCTTTGCGGGATCAATTCATCTTTATCATTAGGAACGACAACAATACCTCCCTTCTTAGGGACACAATGGACAGGACTTACCCACTGACTATCAGCAACGGGATAAATTATACCTGCCTCAAGGAGCTTTAATATTTCCTTTCTTACCACTTCTTTCATCTTAGGATTTAACAGTCATTGGTGATCAATAACTGGTTTGGCGTCTTCCTCAAATTTATTTTGTGTTGGCATAAAGTGGGATTAATGACCTTAAGATCATCAAGAGTATATCCAATAGCAGCACGATGCTTCTTCAGGGTTTTCAATAATCTTTCCTCTTCTTGCTCTGAAAGGTTAGCACTAATAATAACAGGATATATCTTCTTTTCATCCAGATAAGCATATTTAAGAGTATCAGGTAAAGGTTTAAGCTCAAACATGGGATCACCCTTGGGTGGAGGGGGATCCCCTAGGATTTCAACAGGCAAGTTGTGTTTCAATGAGGACCTTGTTTAAAGAATACTTCATCTATCTCCCTTCTTTCATTCATGAACATATCATTTTCATGGTCTAGAAAATATTGTTCTAAAGGATCATTAGGAGGCACGGAAATAGAAGCAAGACCAATTATTTCATCCTTACTAGGCAATTCTTTATCATGGTGTTGTCTACGAAACTTAGCAAAATTAAACTCATGAGACATATCCCCTAAGCCAATTGTAACAACATCCTTTTCACAATCAATCTTAGCATTAACAGTATTCAAGAAGGGTCTACCAAATGTAATGGGACAAAAGCTATCTTGTGGGGAACCAAGAACAAGAAAATCAGCAGGATATAACTTTCCCACACAAGACTTCGACATCTCTAATAATCCCAATTAGTGAAATAGTATCTCTATTTGCAAGCTTAATAGTAACATCAATATCTTCTATTTCAGCGGGTGCGATATCATGCATAATTTCTTCATATAAGGAATGAGGTATTGCGCTAGCACCAGCACCCATATCACATAAGCCATGATAACAATGATCTCCTATTTTAACAGAAATAACAGGCATGCCTACAACAGGTCTATGTTTCTTAGCATCAGGTCTAGCAATTCTAGCAGCTTCATCACAGAAATAAATAACATGCCCATCAATATTATCAGCCAAGAGATCTTTAACCATAGCAATACTAGGTTTAACTTTAATTTTCTCAGGACGTATATATGTTCTAGTATTACTCTTACGAACCACAGTTGAGGCTTTAGCATGATCCTTTATCCTAACAGGGAAAGGTGGTTTCTCAACATAAGTAGTAGGAACAATAGGATCATTATAAGTGATAATCTTTTCTTCAACTGTAACAGGTGCAACTATTTTTACTTCAGTGGGAGGATTATATTTAAACCACTTCTCCTTAGGGAGATCAACATGAGTAGCAAATGATTCACAAAAGGAAGCTACTATCTCAGAGTCAAGTCCATATTTAGTGATAAATCCACGAAAAGCATCGGTATCCATAAAAGATTTAACACAATCAAACTTAGGTGTCATACTTGACTCCCTACCATCGTCGGAATCCCAATCTTCAGCCTCCCCTAAGCTTGAGCGATGCTTTCTCCTTCGCGAGGCCAAAAATTATATATATAATTACGATCACGATGAACAAAGATGCATAGGATAAAACTTCTGGTGAAATTCCAATTTCAATCGTTTATAGTCCCAGGAACCCATATCATCACATAGCATATACCATGTCAATGCATCTCCCTTCAATGATAAAGGGAAGACCTTCTTCTTAACAACATCATCGGGCATACCTGCAAGCTTAAATAATCCACAAACTTCATCCACATAGATAAGGTGTAAATCGGGATGTAATGTTCCATCACCTGCAAAGGGATTAGCTACCAGTTTCTCTACCATACCCGAAGGAATTTCAAAGTAAAAAATTTCAGTAGGTTCAGTAGGTTGAGGAGCAACTCTTTGCTCTACTGGTCGGGGTGAAGATACCACAAACAAGCCCCTCAAAGGATTAGTTTCCATAGTAACAAGTGACAGTAAATTTCAGCACACTATATAAATGTTTCCTTACCAAGTTCCACTCACCAAAGGCGCTTCACTCCCCGGCAACGGCGCCAGAAAAGAGTCTTGATGACCCACAAGTGTAGGGGATATATCATAGTCCTTTCAATAAGTAAGAGTGTCGAACCCAACGAGGAGCAAAAGGAAATGACAAGCGGTTTTCAGTAAGGTATTCTCTTCAAGCACTGAAATTGTAGGTAACGGATAGTTTTGTGATAAGATAATTTGTAACGGGTAACAAGCAATGAAAGTAAATACAACAAGGTGGCCCAATCCTTTTTGTAGCAAAGGACAAGCCTGGACAAATTCTTATATAGAGAAAAGCGCTCCCGAGGACACATGGGAATTATCGTCAAGCTAGTTTTCATCACACTCATATGATTCGCGTTCGTTACTTTGATAATCTAATATGTGGGTGGACCGGTGCTTGGGTACGGCCCTTTCTTGGACAAGCATCCCACTTATGATTAACCCTATTGCAAGCATCCGCAACTACAAAAGAAGTATTAAGGTAAACCTAACCATATCATGAAACATATGGATCCAAATCAGCCCCTTACGAAGCAACACATAAAGTAGGGTTTAAGCTTCTGTCACTCTAGCAACCCATCATCTACTTATTACTTCCCAATGCCTTCCTCTAGGCCCAAATACTGGTGAAGTTAGTCGATGTTCACATAACACCACTAGAGGAGAGACAACATACATATCATCAAAATATCGAACGAATACCAAATTCACATGACTACTAATAGCAAGACTTCACCCATGTCCTCAGGAACAAACGTAACTACTCACAAAGCATATTCATGTTCATAATCAGAGGGGTATTAATATGCATTAAGGATCTGAACATATGATATTCCACCAAATAAACCAACTAGCATCAACTACAAGGAGTAATCAACACTACCAGCAACCCACAGGTACCAATCTGAGGTTTTGGTACAAAGACTAGATACAAGAGATGAACTAGGGTTTGAGAGGAGATGGTGCTGGTGAAGATGTTGATGGAGATTGACCCCCTCCCGATGAAGAATCATTGGCGATGACGATGGTGATGATTTCCCCCTCCCGGAGGGAAGTTTCCCCGGCACAACAGCTCCGCCGGAGCCCTAGATTGGTTCCGCCAAGGTTCCGCCTCGTGGCGGCGGAGTTTCGCCCCGTAAGCTTGCTTGTGATTTTTTTTTTCAGGGTAAAAGACTTCATATAGCAGAAGATGGGCACCGGAGGGCTACCAGGTGGCCCACGAGGCAAGGGGCGACCCAGGGGGTAGGGCGTGCCCCCCACCCTCGTGGACGGTGGGTGGCCCCCCTCAGGTATTTCTTCCGCTGAATATTTATCATTAATTCCAAAAATGACTTTCGTGGAGTTTCAGGACTTTTGGAGCTGTGTAGAATAGGTCTCCAATATTTACTCCTTTTCCAGCCTAGAATCCTAGCTGCCGGCATTCTCCCTCTTCATGTAAACCTTGTAAAATAAGGGAGAATAGCCATAAGTATTGTGACATAACGTGTAATAACAGCCCATAATGCAATAAATATCGATATAAAAGCATGATGAAAAATGGACGTATCAGCTACCCACACCCAAGTGTCCAGGCCAGAGCGGCAAATGCAACGCCATGCGTGAGACGACCATACGACGGCGACGGAGATGGTAGGTTATGCAGGAGTCCGTTCGAAGTAGGGTGGCTATGGCCGGCGTAAAGCGACCAGCGGGCAGATGCACGACCGACGGCCGTGAAGGCCGCCACGTCGCGCGAGGCCGTCGGGTCGGAGAAGAGGCCGGGTGGTCGCGCCGATGTCGGAGTAAAGGCGGCGACAACCAACGTAGACCGAGGGGAAGCAGAACACGGAGGACGACCCTGACAGGTCGATGCATCGCGCGAAGCCACGGGGTCAGAGTGGAAGCCGGGGGTCGCGTTGATCTCGGAGTAGAGGCGCGCGGGGTCGACGACAGCAGTGGGTGATGAAATCCGATCTATGATCGGTGAACCAAAAAGAAAATACCGGCCAAATGACCAGCGGAGAGAAAATCGATCAAGAGATCGGAAAAACTCACCAGGGCAGCCGATCACAGATCAACAGACGAACCCTGTTACGGGTCGAGCAGCCACCGGCGGATCATGGAGATCGACCTCCCTAGAGGCGGCGCATTGCGGAAGCGTGAGGCGGCTAGGTCTAGGAACTTGCGGCTGATACCATGTGATAAGGTATTAGAAAGAAGATTGGTGGAATATGATGGATGTTGTATTGAGCCTCACAGGTGAGTATATATAGGAGTATAGACTTGGAGGGCAAGAAGTCTCTCCTAAAGATAAGGTAGGAGACGGATTACAAATCCTAAACTATAAAATACATGTAAACCAAATATATCTCCAACAATCGCGTCATGTCTCTCTCCATCTCCAACTTCATGTTGGCTTGTAAGTCATCCCTCATCTCTATGTACTCCATCACCATGTTTGAGTAATTTAATTAGTTCTTGAGGGAATAAGACGAACTCTAGTCTGTGCTAGTGATTGTCCTGGGCGATATGATAACCTCTTTGCATGTTTATGTTAAATAGTCTTCTTAATGTTGGGTGAAGTCGACCATCCAACACATGTCAATTTTGGACGAAAGGTCATTACTGTTGGCGAACCGGCTGGTTGCGGAGGTGGGTGGTGTGACAGGCCCTATCTCCCTTCGCCCCGGCTCGTTGCAGCAGGGGGTAAAACGGAGACCACTTTGGTTGCATCCACGGGGACCCTTTTCCCCTTAATCATCGTTTGATAATCGGAGTGGGGAAGAACGGTGGTGGCTTATGTGACATGCGGCTACCGCCTATATGCACGTATCTGTACCAGCTCCGCTCACAAAGAGAAACATGCAAAGTGGATTCGTAGAACGTACGGGCAGTGATGATTTCGAACACCTCGAGAACACTCTTATTACTCAAGCGCCGCCCCTTTATTTTTATCCATTGTTTTATTTATGTTTTTACCTCCACGTAGTTGGTTGGTCAGAACCACCCTTATTATCATTTCCACTGTCAACCGACGAATGGACTATTCCCAGATAACACTCTGGATGTGAACGTAGCCACGTAAGTGATAACGTAGTTGCGGGGTTGGTAGTTACATGTGCAACACTGCTCCGTGTGGAATCGACATACTCTACTTACCATGAATTGCATAGCCATGTGCCCTTTTAGGTCATCAAGTTTTTCTGGCACCGCTGACAGGGAGCAAAAGCGCTCGGTTATTACCTTCCCGCTAACACATAGTTTATGTTGTTAGTTGTTATTTATCTTTAAGTTTTTCCCTTAATTCAAAAAGGCCTCATTTAATTAATATGGTAGGAATATCATGTGAATAAAAAAACCATAGGAAGCGAGGTAATATGCATCTCAAATCCTATAAGGAAAGAGATGTCGTTTGATTCAGGATTTGATTTTTTTTCCACGGGGTCTATGCTAAGTTTTCTTTTTCTTTAAAATGTGAAGGAATAAGATTCCTATCCTTTAGCATTCTTACAAAATCCATGTAAACCAATGGAGGACTTAGTTAGTAGAGAACCTCTTTATGATTTTTTAGGGGAACTTGCAACTTTATTCAAAACTTAAACAAAGTTCGGGATCTCGTCCGCTACAACCTGAATAATACAATCCATAGGAAAATCATAAAAACTAGAAGTCTCATTGCGCACCCCCTCACGAGCTAAACCATGCGCTGCTGCATTTGCTGAGCGTCGAACCCATGTTACTCTGAACTCTTGACGAGTCCTCAAAATCTCCTTTATCTCCTCCGTGATCGGACCAAAAGTGGAAAGGTTCCTTCGTTCTTCATTTAGCATTGTCACCACCTCTTGGCTATCCAGTTCCAGATGAAGGTGCTAAAGATCTGTGTCAAGTGCCAACTGCACTGCATTCCTAGCCGTGAAGATCTCGGCGAGCAAGGGATTGGTGATGCTCTGGAAGAAGACAGATGTCCCACCCCTGAAAGCACCGTGGTGATCCCTAAGGACCACCCCTCCCCCCCCGGTCATGCGCCCTAGCCATGGCTCCGTCTGCATTCGCCTTGATCCACCCAGGCTCCGGCAGTTGCCACTTCTCCGGTCTTCTTGTTTCCTTGATCTTCGACCCCCTCGCATGAACATGTCGCCACTCCTGAATGTGAGTGTACACTGTGTCTGCCAGATCGTGGGTGTCTTGGATCCTCTTCCCATCTCTCATCTCATTCCTTGCACACCATAGACCATACAGAGCATGAATCATCGTCTCGCGCTCAGCCGCTCCCGCATCGGCAAACCAGGGCTTGAGCCAGGCAACAAGGTTGTCCAGCGATCCATCCATCATTGGCGGCTGCACCACCGGTTTTCCCTTGTCTTCACACAGGTGTTTCCAAAACAGCACAGAATGAGGGCACACCCAAAATCGGTGATGTGTGGTCTCCTCGCGACCACAGGCGCAATAGAACACTCCGGGCTTTATCCGGCGCCGATGCAGCTCCGAGCCAACCGCCAGCCCGTTCTTCAACAGTCGCCGTGCGTGAATCTTTGCCTTCCCCGGAGCATTAGTGTCCCACAGAGCCAGCCATGCTTTATGCTACCTGCTTGGCATCGAAGATCCTGGCTGTCCGGTCTTGACGCCACTTAAACTCATGCATAGGTGATATGCCGACTTAACTGAAATTGTCCATTGTTGGTGAAGTTCCATGCCATATAGTCTCTCATGCTCAGTCCACCAATCACAATCTGCTTTATATCCTCAGCATCCCCAGGAGTAAACATCGTCTCCAATTTGTTCATGTCCCATGCAACACCTGATTCATCCAGAAGGTGACACACATGAGTAATACCTGCAATATTCTGTTGTCCAAGTGGCTTAAGGCTGCCCTGGCGCGGGAGCCAGTTGTCATGGTGGATTTTAATGGACGTGCCGGCTCCAATCCTCCACACGAGACCTTCACGCAGTAGCTCCCGCCCATATATAATGCTTCTGAAAGTGAACAAGCCACCAGTCAGGCATGTGGCATTCAAGATCGATCCCTAGGAGAAGTACCTTGCCTTGAGCACCTTAGCACACAGTGAATCTGGGTGTTGCAGCAGTCGCCAAGCCTGTTTGGCCAGCAAGGCTTGGTTAAAAGCCTCCGGATCCCGAAAGCCGATTCCTCCTTCTTGCTTAGCCCTACACATCTTCTTCCATGAGAGCCAGTGCACCCTCCTCTCTCCATTAGCTTCTCCCCACCAAAAGTTAGACGAAATAGAAGTCAGGTTCCGGCACATTTTCTTGGTGAGTTGGAAGCAGCTCATGGTGAGAGTTGGCGTAGCTTGGAGCCCCGACTTGACGAGGACCTCCCGAGCCGCCTTTGACAGCCCTTGACCCTTCCATCCTGTAACTTTCCTAGATGCACTCTCTTTGACATATTTAAACGTCCCCTCCTTGGACCTACCGACCAGTGTCGGCAATCCTAAAAACCTTTCACTCAACGCCTCGGCGTTGGTCCCAATCACTCCAAGCAAATCAGCCTTACTTGCATCTGTACATCCTTTCCCAAAGAAAACCGAGGACTTTTGCAAGTTGACTTTCTGTCCTGAGGCCTCCTCATACACCCGAAGAATATCCCTTAGTGCTTCAAAGCTGCCACGGTTCCCCTCCAGGAAGACAATGCTGTCGTCTGCAAAGAGAAGGTGAGTGGTGTGGGGGCCAGTGCTCCCAAACGACACCCCTTAAGCTCATTATCATGTTGTGCAGCTCTTAGTAATGCAGAAAAACCTTCAACACAGAATAAGAATAGGTATGGTGATAGCGGATCTCCCTGACGAAGCCCCCTGGAGGAAATGAATGATCTCGAGAAACTACCATTGAGTTTGACAGAGAAACGTGCTGAGGTGACACATCGCATAACCATCTGAATCCACCTGTGATCAAAGCCAAAGGGAGCTAGCATCTGTTCTAAAAAGATCCATTCAACGCGATCATACGCCTTCATCATATCTAGCTTCACAGCACACAATGGTGTCTTTCTCTTCCTTGTTCTAATGGCATGAGTACATTCATAGGCCACTAAAATGTTATCTGTCATGAGCCTCACTGGTACGAACGCACTCTGCTCCTCAGAAATCAACACAGGTAAGATCACCTTAAGTCTGTTAGCCAATACTTTAGTGGCTATCTTATAAAGCACATTACACAGACTTATAGGTCTAAACTGAGGCATCAGCTCCGGTGAGATAACTTTAGAATCATCACAATAACAGCGTCATTAAATGAATCCGGAGTCGCCTCCCCCGATAGAAAACCCCTAACCGCCGCACACATATCCTCTCTTAACAGCGACCAGTGTCGCTGATAAAACAAGGCGGACAGGCCATCCGGGCCAGGTGCTTTCGTAGGCCCCATCTGAAATAAAGCACGCTCAATCTCCTCATATGATATAGGAGCCGTCAACCTGCCATTTATGTCCTCAGAAATGACAGGGTCAAAAAGATCTAGGAGTCTCTCTGCCTGAACAGATCCCTTCGACGCAAAAAGTTGCTCATAAAACGTAGCCGCCAACTCCCGCATGCCTTCATCATCCGAACATTTCGTCCCATTCGCCCGCCTCAACGCCTTCACCGTGTTCTTCCTCTTTCTATGAGAGGCCCGGTTCTGAAAATACTGAGTATTCCGGTCTCCTGCCTTGAGCCAGTCTACACGGGAACGTTGTTTTTGCATAATCTCCTCTCGCTCAAAAACTTCATTTAGCTGGCTCTCTATATCACACACTTCCGCCGTTAATCTAGTGACTAACACGCACTCTTTAGCATCCAGCAAGTCTTTCTTCAGCCTTTGGATCTGCCGCCGAACCGACCCAAACACCGTGCATCCCCATCCTCGCAGCGACTTCATTATTTCATGTAGCCTGTCGCATACAGCTCCGGGGGTCTTGTTCTGCCCCTGCACTTGCTGCCAAGCATGCTGCATCATCGCCTCATAGCCCTCATGGCGCAGCCACATCTCTTCAAACTGAAAGGGGCGGTCCCCCCTCGGCTGTGTTGTCTCTATGTCTCGAACATGCGCCAACACTACCATAATCCGATTCCTCTGTGAGAATGTTCTCCACGGCCGTTCCTGGAAACAAACCCATGAAGCCGCCGGTGCAAGTTGCCCTGTCTAGCCTCACTTGTACATTGTCCTGGTTCGCTTGCTTGTTGTCCCATGTAAATTGGTAGCCTGAGAAACCTAGGTCCACCAAACCGCAGTCAGTTAGGCAGTCATTGAAGGCTTGCATTTGGGTGAAGCTCCTAGGGTTGCCACCACTTTGTTCTGATCTTACAAGAATTTCATTGAAGTCCCCTACACATAGCCATGGCAGCTCATCTTGGGCCCTTAGATACCTTAACACATCCCATGTCTTCTTTCTCAACTCCGTTCTGGGCTCCCCGTAGATTCTAGTGAATCTCCAAGTATGCCCATCAGTAGTAATTTCAGCATCAATAAAGTACTGATACCATGGTCTAATAGTGACATGAATGTGCTCTCTCCACCATAGTGCAAGACCTCCACTTTTTCCATTGCAATCCACAACCACGCCGCTTCTGAAGCCAAGTCTCCACTTCATCCTCTCCATTGCCTTCGCACTCTTTTTTGTTTCTGACAGAAAAACCACCGCTGGGTTGTGTGACCGTATGAGGTCCGGAAGTTCGCCTACTGTCGAGTCCAACCACAGTCCTCGACAGTTCCAGGCCAAGCAATTCATTGGTCCCGGCGGCCCCGCCCTGCGAGGTCCGCAGATGCTTTAGTTTCCTCAGTACGATCGAAAACAGAAGCTGTCTTCTGCCTCGTCTCGCGAATGAATGTATCATGCCGAACTTGCCTGTCAGGGTCACCTTTGGCTATGCACACCTGCTTAGGGGGCCTCTTTTTTCCGGACTCCTTCTCTCCATAGACCTGGTACGAGCTCCTCTCCAAGTCACCCTGGTACCGTGGCCTCCGAACATATCTACCCCTTGTTCTATCCCGCTGGCCTGACGCAACATGATTGAAAGAACCTCTCAGTCCAGACATGTCATTCCGATCATCAAAATGGGTAGCCGAACGGTGCCTCTCATCGACCACACGATCTGCATGGTGGGTGGCCTCGCGATACGCGCCTGCATGGCTCCAGCCCACGTCCGAAGCAGAGGCATGTTGCCGCGGGTCAGGCGTAGGTGTTGCATGGCGTTGTTCCCGACGTGGTGAACCACCCCTCCCCGCTTCTTGCCGTTTTGTCAGCTTAGCCCTCAGCTCATGTTCCTTTTTCTGCCCCAACTTCCTCCTCAGGTCACTACTATGCATGTCATCCATATTCGCTGCTCTTTTTGTTGGGCTGTTCACCTCCCTCTGCTCCATTGACGACGCTCCGCTAGTGCGAGAGTTAGCCGTATGTGAAAAGACCGTGTTTAAACTCCTCTTAACGGGTTGTTCCCATACCGAAGCATGACTGTATTGTGATTTATCCTTGTCCTCCGAACGTGAGCACCCACCACTATAAGAGCTAGACGCCCCAACATGCGAGTTCTCCTTCAGAGATGAAGAACCTCTTCCCGGTGATGCCCTAAGCCAGAGGCCCCATTGGCTTGATCGATCCACTGGTGGCTCACACACACCCTTGCCATGCACAAGTCTCCCACAATCAAAGCAAAAATGCGAGATCTTTTCATAAGTAAAATCATACCAAGTCCCCTCCAAGTCCTCCAGTGAGGTCCTTAGACAAGCTCGACGAATCAAGGGTTCAAAGATTGATATTTTTGCCCGCACTCTAAGATACTTCCCTTTAGCAAAACCATCTTTCTCAACATCTACTTTTCCACTTCTCCCAACCAATCACCCAAAGCTTTGCCAAAAGATTCTGTCCTCATATCTAGGGGTAGATCCGGGACTCTCACCCACATCTCCACCGTGTCAAAGACCATCTCGGAAGGACAAACATCTCCCACATAATCCTTTAGCACGAGCACATGGAAATCAAACTGCCACGGGCCATTATTGAGAGCATGTCTCCAATCACCTTCACTGCCAAACCTCACCTCAAAAATGTTGTTGCCAATATCCTTGAACTTTGCCTCCTTGTGAAGTCCCCATGCCCGTGGCATCGCCCTTTCCAGTGCAGTTTTGTTTAGAGGCCTCGGCGAGAAGACTTTCCCCACCGCCGACCACTTCACCGACTTCGCTTGTATCCCTGGATCTGAGAAGATGAAACCTTGCCGCTCCTTGTCCGTCAGAACCAGCCCTCCAAAGCTCTCTGAGAGGCTGGCGGCCTCCGTCGTAGTCTTACCATCAGCCGGGGACGCCGAGGCACCCCGGCCCGTTGACCCCCCGCTGCCGTCGACGCAGATGTCGGCGCCGTCTCCTTTCGGGGAGTGGCCTCCCGACTCGCCGTGGTCGCCCCTTTGACTCCGTTCGCCGCCATGGAAACACCATGTGTGCGCTCCTGCAAACCTTCGCTGATTGACTGCGGGAACAGCGCCGTCGCCGCTCGAGCAGTCACCGAAGATCCAATCTCACCCCCGTGCGAAAAACCTAACCCTAGCGGCGGCCTAGCAATCGCCTCGCGATCGCCTTCCCGTCGCCCTTAGGTGTTCATGACGTGGTGGACCCTCTTTATGATTTCTATTAATGCAAATCAGGTGCAAACCCTTTTGCTCAAAAGAAAATTTTGAATATTGATGTGACCCTATTTCTATTTCCGATGGACCATCATCTACATTTCTCTTCCCTTGTTCCGAGAATTTTAGCCTGCAATGTAGTACCAGCACTAAATACAGAAAAGGTAAAAATCAAAGGCATGCGAAAGAACTAAAGAAGCAAGGGAAACGTGTAAATATAAGAAAAATGTTAACAACAAAAAAACGTGTAAATATAAGAAAAATGTCAACAACAAAAAACGTGTAAATGGCCGGGCACTGTCAAGGTCAGTCTCGTAATTTTAGCTCTCCACCAATCCCAATTCGCCAGAACGGAGGGACCAAGTTTAGAAATCGCCCCCCGCAAATTCCCCAATTCTACCGGCCAACGCCCCTCGAGTCGTCGCTCCAAATCATAGCATTCCGGCCGGATCTATCCGACAGCCGGAGCTCTCTTCGCTCTGCACAACCATTTTTGGCTCGATTCCGGAGAAGGTCCGGGGCTCCTTGAAGCGATGGATCAGCGGGCGAGGCACCCTCCCGGCATCGGCAACGGCCGCGGCGGGAATCCTAACTACTACGGCCGTGGCCCGCCGCCGACGCAGCAGCATCAGCATCAGCAGCCGCCGCAGCAGCATCAGCATCAGCAGCCGCCGCAGCAGCAGCAGCAGGCGCAGGGGCACCAGCGGCAGTCGCAGCACTCGCAGCACCACAGCCAGCAGCTTCAGCATCAGCAGTGGCTTCGGCGGAATCAGACCGCTGGCGAGGCCGCCGCGGGCGCCGCCAGAGCCAGCGAGCAGCACGCGCCGGCTGCCGCGGATGACGCCGATTTGAGGTAAGAGAGGCGCGGAAAGGCTTTGCCTATTGTTTGGTATTGGTTCAGAATGCTCATGTATTGATTTGATTCGTTGACTTGGGATAGTTGTGCACTACTGGTTAGGACCCGGGGTTTAGATAGGCTGACAGTGCAGCATGGGTGAAACTCGTGTACTTTTGGTGGTAACGCTGCGAGTGTTTCTGTGTTTTTAGTGGACTAGTGCTGCTGGATAAGGGAATTACAGTCTCCAAGCATGAATTATCTGTAGAGCGTGCCCCTGGGTATTCTGTATTAATCCCTGGGACCAAGCATGACATCTTCTGGGATAGTGCAGAGCCTGTCTCTGGGAGTAGTTCTGTTTTATTGACTGTTTTCAGATAACTGCTGAGCAACTAACAAAACGTGCTCGTGTGCATATTTTCGAGGCTATGTATAGCTGTGGATGTTGTCTACTGAATATGTGGTAGGGCTACCGCATTGGGCGAATTAATGGCTCTTTTGTGGTCCATGATGACGGCCACATGGATGATTGATGTGTCCAATTAGTTTCTTTGATCGATGCTAAGTCCCTGTTTGGAACAGAGGGAAAATGTTGGACTTTTAGAGGATATCATTTCTATATATAGGAAAATTTCTTTTGGTACCATTTGGAACAGGACTTGCAACCCTACATCCCTTTGAAATTCTTCTGGAATGAGGCATTCCATAGGAATTTGGAAGGAAACCAAACATGAGGTCCTATCTCATGTTTTCTTCTCTTTGTGTCTACAGTTCCTACGTTTTTTTCCTGCATCACATCCAAACAACAGTCGGATGTGGCATTTTGTGATTTGGTGGTTGAAAAGGCATATAAAGCGGTCTTTTGAAGTGAATATCCTGCATGTAAATTTTCAGGAGGTTCCTAACATAGTTGTCCATAAATATGGTTCCCCTAATTAGAAAAGAACCACTGTTGAACTGTTCTTCTAACGTACTCCCTCCGTCCCATAATATAAGAGGGAGTAGATGTCAAAATCGCTCTTATATTATTGGACGGAGGGAGTAGATGATATACCCTAGATATTGGTAGTAGCTTAAGTTATGCTTTTGCAGTTCGCAAGACTGGAAGGCCCAATTGAAGCTTCCACCTCCAGATACACGCTACCAGACCGAGGTATTTTTATACTAATATTTTCTTTTTTCTTGTCAAGTGCTGCTCTCATTCTTGTCAAGATTTGGCATGCAATGTTATATTTTTGCATGATCTATTGTCTTGCTTTATATGTTTTCTTTTAACGTTCTGGTTGTCATAAGTTAGAAACAGAACTAGGTTCCAATAATAACTTTTAATGTCCAAGCACATCGCAGTCAGATATCAGCATTAGAAGATTACTATTCGGTATTGCTCGTGGAAGGAAAAGGCAGCTGATAGTGTTCTTGGTTTGGAGAACAAGCCAGTCGTACACTCTACTTGGTCATTCTTGGGAGGCTACCCTGTTCCATTTTATGTTCTACAGTTCAGATTCTACACATAAAGGAAAATCATCATATTTTATAGTTATTATTTGCTAAATCTTGCTGTAGATTTGAATCTCGCATGCGGTGTTTGAGTTCATCATATAGTTTGCCCGCAATAGTCGCACAACAGCACAATCCGTGTAGCAAAATAAGTTCTCTTTTAGAATGTTCAACTTGTCAAGACTGATCTACCTTCTTTCCGAAATACCTTGTTGGACGAGTTAAATGTCAAGTTTAGCTTACCTTGTAGCAGTATTATTTGTTGCTTATGTTCTCATTCTCCTGCTAAGTTAGTGTCTTCTTTTTCTTCATTTTTTCTCTGCACAGGATGTCACTGCAACTAAGGGAAACGAATTTGAAGACTATTTTCTGAAGCGTGAACTTCTTATGGGCATATATGAGAAAGGATTTGAAAGACCGTCTCCTATCCAAGAAGAAAGCATTCCTATTGCATTAACCGGCAGCGACATTCTTGCAAGAGCAAAAAATGGAACCGGCAAGACTGCTGCATTTTGTATACCTGCGCTAGAGAAGATTGATCAAGACAAAAATGCTATTCAAGGTTTCTTCTGGACTAGTAACTGTTATTTTGCACATGGAATTCGTGAAATTACGCACATATATTTTCTAAAATTATGCAACGATCAAACATAAGCATATTCGAACTGATCATATCACCCTTACCTTTTGTTTCTTATATTCAGTTGTTATATTGGTCCCCACGAGGGAATTGGCTTTACAAACATCACAAGTCTGCAAGGAACTTGGGAAACACTTGAAGATTCAAGTCATGGTCACTACTGGAGGAACAAGCCTAAAGGATGATATTGTCCGTCTTTATCAACCTGTGCATTTACTTGTGGGGACGCCTGGTCGTGTTTTGGACCTTACGAAGAAAGGCATTTGTATTCTGAAGGACTGTTCAATGCTTATTATGGATGAGGTATTTGAAGACTTGTTGTAGTTGGCATTGCTTGTATTTTAAATTAGGGCACACTTTGTCTTTCAAAGACCTTTCGTAAAGAACCTTCTTGGCATGGCATTCTACCACTGCTTTTTTTTAATCTGTTTTACAAAACACTACATTTCACAGAGGGAAAATGAAATAGGAATGTATATCAGCAGATGTGTTCTCCACCTTAAAATTGTTTGTTGCTAGTTCATGAGATAAATTATCACTTCTCCATTCCAGACTAACTGGATTAAGAAATTGCCTTTTTACATGGAGAGATTCGATGTCGAGAATATGTCCTGAAGTTGGGTTGGCCTTTGATAATAAACCCTAAGTGTCTGCATTTGATCATGCCCTTAAGCTGGTTGTCCACCTGATGATTTGTCCTACATGCCCTACAGGGTATTTTTACAAAAACCAATTTAGTTATCCATTTAAGGTGCATATGAAAAGATATGCAGTTTCCCCTTTTTAGCTTTGCTCCCTGCCAGGCACTGCTGAAAGACATGAGGGAGCTCTCTTGAGGGTTTGCTCTGTCCAGAGTTCTCCCAGGTCGTCTCTGTCACCCCTTCCTCTAAATCTGCTCCAACCTATATGAATCTATTTCTCTATTGATTGGTCAAAACCAAAGTTGAATCGAGGAAGGAGGAGGCAGCTTGAACTTTTAGAAGCAGCCCGGCACAAAGGTAAGCAGCGCCAAGCCGTAGTATGGAGCCGATGAGGGAAAGGGATGTGGCGCTGGCCTGATGCAGGGGAGAGCCGTGGCTCTAGGTCTGGTTTGCCGCTTTGGATTTGTAGTATTTAGTGAGTAGGTGATGGTGCAGAGTCTTGCCACCCCCTCGTGACGCTTGACTTGGTCCGCTGATGTGACCTGTCCATGCATGATCTTTGTGGCATGCTCATCGCTGCCTCTAGGTATTTGCTGGTGCGCAGTTCTGTCTTGGGTGAGTGAGCGAGATAGAAGGTGAGGGTTGTGCACACGAGAGCCAGTGGTGGTAGTTGCTCGTTGTGTGGGCTTGCTGCCCGGTGGGGAGGACTTGCTGGCTAAGCAGCGTCTCTGAAGGGCCTAAGCGATTTCCAGAGGGGCTTAAGGGTAACTTCCAATCCGTTTTAATGTGAGGGGCCTAGCCAGTTATTTTCATATTGAATAAAAAAATCCTGTGGGGCTTATGATCAAAGGCAGACCAACTTGTGTAGTATAATCAAAGGCTTCTCGACTATAATTCCCTGGGTAAACACTCTCACAAAGCTCACATAGATAGAAAACGGAAAAAAATATGATCAGTGGGAGTATATTTAATCTCATTTTGTACTATTATTATGTATGGTGAAATAAACAACTTCAGAAGGTTAATTTGAATTGGTGACGCAGCTGTAGATTTGTCCTTTAATAAGAACATGTTCTTACAAGAAATATTGGTTTTTCCTGTAGGCAGACAAGCTTCTTTCTCCTGAGTTCCAACCTTCTGTGGAGCAGTTAATTCGATACCTTCCATCGAGTCGACAGATTCTGATGTTCTCTGCAACATTCCCTGTGACTGTCAAGGCTTTCAAGGACAAATATCTGCCTAAACCCTATGTTATTAATCTTATGGACGAACTTACATTGAAGGGAATTACCCAATTCTACGCCTTTGTTGAAGAAAGGCAGAAAGTCCATTGTCTGAACACTCTTTTTTCCAAGGTTTTTCCCATGAAATCTTTTAGTTGATTCCTACATGTTTAGTCACGTTTTGTGACTGGTCGCAATCTGTAACTAATTTCTCCAATTTCCATCTCGATACAGCTGCAAATTAATCAATCTATAATATTCTGTAACTCCGTAAATCGTGTTGAACTACTGGCGAAGAAGATCACAGAGCTTGGTTACTCTTGCTTCTACATCCATGCTAAAATGCTGCAGGATCATCGTAATAGAGTATTCCATGATTTCCGTAATGGCGCATGCAGGAACCTTGTGTGTACAGGCATGGAACTATACCTTTTACCTTCTTGGGTGCTGCCTTTATATTTTGGCTGAAGGACATTATTCTGTGGCCATTTATTTTTTTAGTACTATACCTTTCTGAACTGTAGGCCTTATTTATTGCCTTACTGGCATTGAAGTTTAGGCTATTCACAGCTTGCTTGCTTGTGGTCCAAATACAATGCAGTTTCTACAGTGAATAAATGTTTTTTCTCATGGAGCCTCTTGTGTAGAAGTCAGCAAATGTAGTTAGTATCTGACTTGTTCAAATGCACATTACATTAGTGATTATTTGATCTGTTTGCATCTAATGGAAGAAATGTTCAATAGACCTTACAATAGCATGTGGTTTAGAAATCAATAGTATTCTAGCTTTTAGAATAAAATTGAAGTTTCACTGCTCTTTCATTTTTATTAATTAATTATTACTTATGGTTAATGATTTATTAGTTTTGACATTTTTTTATCAAGCTGGGTGGGTCATTTGGTCTCCTTTTTCTAACCTTTCGTATTTTGCCTTTGCAGATCTTTTTACAAGGGGAATAGATATCCAAGCTGTTAATGTTGTTATCAATTTTGATTTCCCCAAGACCGCTGAAACTTATCTCCACAGGGTATGCAGTTTAATGAATTGGCATTTGTATTTTGGTGTTCAGGCTATGACTAGTTCTAATGATGCATATAGTTGTTAGCTGAATAATCCTCTACTAAGATGATATGAAAGACATTTTCATTTTAGTAGATATGGAAATTGGAAAATGAACACATCTTGCCTATCAGGAGTTCAGGAGTGTAATGTTATATCCTTATTAGCATCTCTTTTAACATGGCGAATTTCGATGGCAAATTGGCAAGATGTCAACTTGTTTCTGTGTTTAAAATTGCATTGAAAAATGTATTTTTCACTTGCAGGTTGGTAGATCTGGGAGATTTGGCCACCTTGGCCTGGCTGTGAATCTGATCACCTACGAGGATCGTTTTAACTTGTATGCAATTGTTTACAGGACTGCTATAGCCTTTTCCTATCACCCCTTTTTTCTGCCATGACTTTTTTTTTGCCGTGCACAGGTATCGGATTGAGCAGGAGCTTGGAACTGAGATAAAACCCATACCTCCTCAGATAGACCGGACGATATACTGCCAATAGTAATCTGGAAGATTAATCTTGTATGCCCCACCCTGGAAGTTATAAGACAACTTGTGTAAATAGCAGCTCATCAGGTATGTTTGCTTATTTGTTTATTTCTTTTGCATCATTGCATGTAGTGCATCTGCCTCCTGTGGACTGCTCCCTCCATTCATAAATATAAGATGTTCCAACTGTTTTCTGAATTGGATGTATGTAGAACGTCTTAGTGTGTTTGTTCACTCATTTCAGTCCGTATGTAGTCCGTATTGAAATGTCCAAAACATCTTATAATTGTGAACGGAGGGAAGTATCATTTTTCTCTTCAAAATAAGGATTGTGGCTGTTGATATTTTTCCAATCACGATCCACTTCATATAGCAGATATAGGGACTGAAACACAGGGTCACGTTCTTCATAGTTACACAATTTTCCAAAATTTATTGGGGGAGCATTAAGAGTAATGGTTCAACATGCACTTGTACGCTATAAAATACTCCCTCTGTAAACAAATATAAGAGCGTTTAGATCACTACTTTAGTTATCTAAACGCTATTATATTTCTTTACGGAGGGAGTATTACTCTATTAAGAAAGTTTTTGTACTTTGATTAATTGATTTACCAGAGTATTGGTGTGAATACTCCTGATAATTTATCATTCTGTTGTATCATACAAAATTGCGTTTTCTGAAGTATTTCGTGTTGCACTAGTTACCTTTTTTATCAACTGATCTCGATTGATGTTGCAAGTTGCAACGGGATTCCGGGCATTGATTCTGCCATAACTTCAGCCTTGTGTTTGCAACAGCTTGCTCTACTTTATCGAGTTCTTCAGTTGATTGCCTTCTATTTACGATGCAGGTTTCATTTACGTGATCTTTATGGTGTATCTTAAGTTGTTTTGGGGCGCTCTGGGACAGGTGAAAGTGTAACTAGCTCGTCTAATTTCCAGCGGATCATGTGTGTGGATGTATCATGGCTAAAGCTAAAAGTTCCAATCACTGACAATAGTTAATGCTGCTAACCAGGTGCCTGTTCCGAGACTGTTTTCCCTAAAACTGAAATATCTCTTTTTCTTTTGACAATGTATTGGCTGGCTAGCTTTTTGTACAGGGCATTTTAACGCTGGTATTTCTTTGAGTCGCGTGACCTTGGCATGCACAGATGGATCATTCCACCTGGGCCAAGCTGTCACAACGTATCTGTGTCAAGATCTAGGGGTATGAACCGCACAATTCTAGTACTTTTGTATTTGCGTATGCATTCTGATGTGCCACATTTGTAATTCCTAGATTCGAATTGGTGTACAAGGAGAGTTTGTTCGCTTCAAGATTTCTGTTTCATTCGCTCTCTACATGAGAATGTGCCATGCGATGTTCTTGTTCTGGCCGCTTGCTTTCAAGCGGAGGCGGATGTACTGGCAATTCAAGTTGAAGCTTTATATTCTGTGAAAATATATATTTTGCCGATGCTTCTCCAATGATAACATTTCAGTAATTCCTTTTGGGCAAGCGGATCATAACTCGTTGCTACTATGTCTTGCTGGATGCATTTGTGATCTATCGAAGTATGACAAGTGGGCTGTCCAGTCCTCGCGGCCCCAATGCCATAGTGGAAATGGGAGATGGCTGGTTGATTATGTGCTGAGCGCAGGATGAAGTTTTGTCTGCCATCCAAAGAAACAAATTCTGGATGTTGGATGATTTTCCTTGGTTCTGGCGAAATATGTATAATATCTGCCCCTGCCTCAGTGAAACCCTGCTAAAAGGAGAAAGAGCATATAGTATTCAATTCATGCTTCAACCAATTAATCCAAAGTTTTGATTTGATGGAAAAGGGTCAGCAATATATTGAATATATACTTCCTCTGTTCACAAATACTCCCTCGTAGAGAAATATAAGAGCGTTTAGATCACTATTTCTTTACAGAGGGAGCATAAGATGTTCCAACTTTTTGTGATTCAGATGGTGTATATACACACGTTTTAGTGTGTTTACTCAGCTAATTTCAGCTCTTCTGTAGTTCATATTAGAATATTCAAAACATTTTATATTTTATATTTATGAACGGCGATAGTACATAAGCAAGGTAGCTTGGCGCATGAATATAGGAGGAGGTGATATGTGCGGCGAGGAAGTATCACCATTTTGACAATGATGATCACAAACTCCCCTTTTTAGTGTAGATTAGCAAAATAGTAATAATTTAAACAACCAAGTACATCATTGTTTTTACTCCACAAAAGCTTTGATTAACATAATATAAAATGAAATTACATTATAGGGAAACACAAACATGATCTTTAATCAAACAGCAAATGAATCAAATAAGCATATCACCAAGATATATGTTTAGAACTGAGCTTGAATATGGTCAACAATCTTCTTGTCCACCTGGAAGGCTTTGGCAATGATATCATCTGAGATGGATGGCTTGGATGCAAACACCGCATTGGCTATGGTGATCACTCCAGGGTTCTTGCTGCTCAGCGCCGCAATGGCTATAGCTTTTTTGGTTCCGCAATTGTACTGAAAGTGAATTAGCCCTTGTGGAAACACAAAGACATCCCCCTTGTTAAGAACTTTTGAGAACAACTTGTTCTCGGGGTTCGAGGTCACGAAACCAACATAGAGCGAGCCTTCTACCACCGTCAGGATCTCGGATGCACGGGGGTGGATGTGGGGTGGGTTTTGACCATATCGAGCATAATCAACCCGAGCCAAGGAGATGCCCAAAGTGTTGAGCCCAGCAATATGCGCCACATTAACCGCCGTTACAGCGGAGCCTTGCTTGTTGCTCGTGTTCCCGGACATGTGAAGGCCAGAGAAGAAGAAGTCTTCTACCTCCGCAGCCTTCGGGTCCTTGCATGCAAATCCATTGACAAAAACTGCACATACATATACAAGATTTTAAAGAGTTAACAACTATGCATTGGCACTAATAATTAACACAAACACTTCACCAAACACGTATCGCATGCGTTGCATGTGTGGTTATGCATACCTTGGGATGTCCTGTCAGCGACGCAGAAATCCTGGAGCGGGCTCGGGTCCGAGGCACGAGCACGGGAAAACGACAGAGCCAGAAGGGCAAGGAGGAAGAACTTTGCCGCCATTCGAATGTGAGCGTTGATTCTCACTTAATCGAGTGTGTTTAATCTCTAGGGAAAGTGCAAGGGATTGTGCTGATGCTGCACGGTGATGCCTCGAAGGGCTGTAGGAGGCTCTTATATATAGTGATTGCAGAAAAGGTGGATCGAAGGGCATTTGTGTTTGTTGTGTCGGGGAGCATGTGGATATGAAGGAACTGTTCTTCACTAGTTCCCAAGTGAGCAACGCGTGAGGAAGCAGTCTAAAACGTGTTCCTAGCAGGCCTGCCTGACGGCCAACTAATCGATTGATTGGTTCTTTTCATTTTTACTTAGATATGCATGGTTTGATCAAGTCACGTTCGTGTTTCTGTTGTCGTAGCTCTCTCGTCTGAGGCGATGCTGCCATCAACCTTAGGTTTAAACACATTATTAAAGTGCTCGGTTTTGCTAACTGGCAAACACCACTCTGATCCTGCGCACGGAAGCGCCCCATCATGCTTGCGATCTGGTATTGCCTGATCCCTTTGCCTTTCAGCTCCCAGACTGCCAGATTCTCAGGAGTAAAAAATAGGAAAGAGGTTCAGTCTTAACCTGAATTCCATGCACCCAAACGGCGCCAGTGTTTCCGCTCCCAACCCATACAAAACGGACTGGGATCAGGTGACATGCGCTTCGGTGACATGCACGGTGACATGCGGCTCAAATTCAAATATAAACATTGCGAAAAAATCTGAAAAAAATCATGCATGTTCACAGCACATATTAAGATAACCCCTAAAAATTTCAGATCAAAATTCAAAACATACATCGAGAAACAAAAAAGAGAAATCTGTTATGAATAGTTCCTGACGGTTCTCTGTAGACTATTCACATCTGAGTTTTTCTTTTTTATTTCTCTATGTATGTTTCGAATTTTGATCTGAAATTTTTAGGGGTTATCTTAGTATGTGCTGTGAACATGCATGGTTTTTTTCAGATTTTTTCGCAATGTTTAAATTTGAATTTGGGCCGCATGTCACCGTGCATGTCACCGGAGCGCATGTCACCTGATCCCAGTCCATACAAAACGGCGAGTGGAGCGTTCCCCGAGCAAGCTCCTCCAGGCGCCAGCTGCGGTGAAAAGACAAGAGCTTCCTGTTCATTTATACTACTGCCTCCGTCTCGGTGTATAAGTCATTTGCGTAGTTCTAGGTCATCGATTTGAGGAATTAAATATGCGGGACGGGCTGCATCCCCAATCTCGCGGATCACGAAACCGGTGCACGGCGACCGACGACGAGCCAGCCCCGCCGATGCGGACGGGACAAAACGGAGACGCGGAGGGTCTCATCACGGGGCTCGTAGCCCAAAACAAAAGCCTCCACCGATCCCGTCCCCGCCCGTCGTCCCGTTCAATCACGCCGGCCAAATGCTCGCCGTCCTGGCCACTCCACCGCGCGCGCATTTATGAGCACTCCGCGCCCTCTGCGACGCTCGATCGCCCCCACGCTCCCAGTCCCAGCGCAGGCAGGCACAGGGCCTCTGCCCTTGGCAGTGGTTTTTTTGGAGCACCCCTCGTCGCAGCCTGCGCCAAAATCCGAGCCGCGCCCGTGTGGCAGAGGACCGACTACTGCGAGAGCAGCGGCCACCCTCATTTATGGCGGCCACCCTCCGGTGTCGTCGGGCCTTGCCTTCCTCCTCCCGTCCCGGCCAGAGCCAGGCTTACGTGTTCTCATCAACTACCGGTCCTGCCCATCACTGGCGCTGTTGCCTGCGTCGTTGGCGCGGACTGTGCATGATCGCCAGCGAGTCGCGCCCAGGAGGATCGACAGGAGCGGCGACGTAACCGGTCTCGCCCATCCGAGCATCCGGGGTTACTGTTCGTTCCCATGAGATATGAGTTCGGTGGTGACCACTGCGTTTGTACGAATATTTTGCGTTTGACCCGCTCCGGCCCTTTCCTGTTTCAAGAAGGAAAAACGGTGGACAGGTCAAACGGGATGTTGTGCTGTTCTTTCACGAGAGGTGTTTCGGTTGGTTGCATTTGATCTGCATCATGGTTTGCTCCGGAGACGATTGCAGGGATGTCTTTGGCACTGTCCTGCTGGATTGGGTAGGTTCGAGTTCCTTGAACTGTTCGAGGTCTTGTTTGGGAGTTGGGGCAAAGGGGTAAGGACATGAACCCTACATGATTTACTTTGGGGTATAACGGTGGATCTTTTTTGCCGGAAGAACTTTCGATCTATTCATCATCTATCAAGATAGTACAAAGGACACCAGAAGTAAAAATTACAGTCAGATCCGTAGACCACATAGAGACGACTACAAGCACTTGAGCGAGCGAAAGGCATACCACCGTCATCGGCCCTCTCTCACGGGGCCGGACAAACCTTGTTGCAGTAGACAATTGGAAAGTTGTCGTGCTAAGGCCCAATAGGACCAGTGCACTAGAACAACAATCGTCACCGCTAAAGAAACGCATAGATCAAAACAATCCAACCTGAGAACACATGAACACAGACGAATGAATACCGAATCCAATTGGATCCATCGAAGGCAAACATCAACCGAATCCCTTGAGATCCGACGGAGACAAACTTCCACGCGTCCTCCGATGGTGCTAGATGCATTGTAAGAATAGGGGTCAGGCGGGAGAACCTTATTCCAACTTTAGGGAGTCGTCATAGTCTTGCCTTCTTGAAAAGGACACAAACCCTAAACAAACTCAAAAGAACACCTAAAAATAAAGCAGGAGCCCTCCCATCAGTAAGGGCTTGGATTCACCACACCTTTATGGCCCTACGGCCATAGGAGACAAGGCAAATCGGCGGCGGCGCTGGCGGGAGACGGAAAAACCCTAGATGAGTAGCTCATGCGGGGGATGAGCTAAAAACACGTCTTGTGATTATTTTTTCTAATGATATAACAGTGGATCTCATAACAAAACAAATAGTTGGATGGACAGGAAGAGTAAATTTGTGGCTACAAATTCAGGTGCAAATAGTGTTGTTTTTAAAAGTTTCTCAGACATCCAAAAATTGTTTTTTTTTGCCACGAGCTTCTTTAATGTTCAAACTTCCTCAATTTTTTTTGAAACGGAGGCAAAAGATTTGCCTCATCTATTAAATGAGAAGAAAAGGTTTTAAGAGTGTTACAAGGTCCCGCGGAGGACGGCCTGGCAATTACTCGCTTAATACAATATTCCCTAGTTTCTTAGCACCGGTGGCAACCCATAACTTTGCCTCGTCAGTAACAAATTTGAGGATGACTGGCGGTGGCGCGCTCTTGTGTCGGAAGACCCTAGCATTCCTTCCATATTCCCCACGTGAGAAGCATGGTGAGGGAGGCCATCGCTCGCTTGTTCGAGTTGGCCAAGTCGGTTCTCTTATCCCATCACTCGAAGAGGGACTCGTGGAGGTGCCAGGAGGTGGTGTCCATGTGCGCAAGCCCATATTTCTCGATAACCATGTTCCAAAGCCGAGTAGAGAAGCGGCATTTGGCGAAGAGGTGGGTGGGCGTCTCTAGCTCTCGCTTGCAAAGTGGCAAAGGCCACAGTTTGCCCAACCATGACGCTTAAGTCGGTCGGCGGTCCAAAACCGTCCTTGCAAGGCAAGCCACAGTTTTGGTGTTTGCATTCAACCACGTACAGGCCTCGCAAGTGCATCCATACAGCATAGTCACATTGAGCTTCACTAGTTCGCTGGTTGGCTAAATAAATAGTCGTCCCTTAGCCCATAACATGCATCAAGTAGCATCCACGTACGTATGTATGCACTTGCATGCCATTTTCTTTGGATCAGTCTACTTATTTTAGAGGAACATTCGATCCTTGGCAACCACAAAACAGAAACCCACGAGACATATAGGCTTGGTCAAAACATAACGTAAACAGAGAATTGTAAGAAGGCATAAGTCAGGAGTACCCACTGTCAATGGCTCTCTTCTCTCCTCCCCCCCTTCCCCTTCACTGGCGCTCTCTCCGGCAGGCGGCGCGGGTCGCGCTCCTAGGGTCTTGTCGCCCTCCCCGGCCAGCCCATTCCCTTACCCTCTCCCCCGCCTCCGGCCCCGGGCGGCTCCTTCCTCCTGGGCGTCGGCGGCGCGTCCTCGACCAACATATTCTAGGCCTTAGATGGGTGTGATTCCGAAGCTGAGGATGAGGTTCTCTCCCGCAGTCCGCCCTCCCCCCCATCGCTCCTCGGTGTCTAAGGCTCGTAAATTCGCCCCGGGCGGGCGCGGCCGTGTGCTCTCATCGCCGGTGGCGGAAGACGGCTGGTGCGTTGCCCGGCGCCGGGGCCGCAGATCTGTTAAGCTCCAACGGTCCCCGGTCCCTTCCCTGTCTCCGATCCGCCCCGTGGCCCCACCTCAAGCCTTGTGCTCCTTGCCTACGGGCCCGTCCATCCCTCCTACTCCTGTGATGTCGTCGGGGCGGCAGCCAGGGCGGCCGGGCCTTGGATCTCCGTCGCGTGCTGCGGTCAATGATGAGGTGTTGGCGGTGCCGTTCTCAGGGAGGGAAACCCTAGGGAGGGGCTCCCCCCTGGTGCGGGGCTTGGTGGTGTGGGTCGTGTCCCGGATGCTGGGCCGGTTGGGCCCTTGGTTGTGGTGGCCCTGGTCTTGTCTGATGAGTCAATTTCCCCCCTTTGCTCCCTGGTGGGCCATGCGGCTCTAGTGGAGGCCTACTCTCCGTTGTGCGGCCTGCTGGCCCACGACTGTGTGGTTTTATCTGGCTCCGGAAGGGTCTTCTTGACCCCGACCTAGGGTTCCCTGCATCCCGCTTAGACATGCGCCGCTACCCATTTCGCATCTGTCGCCTCCTCAGATCCAAACCCCCTCCCCCTCTCGTCCTTCTTGATCTAGTCCCGCGCTTCTTCTTCGGAGGCCCTATCCGGTAGTAAGTGTGGTCGTGAGGGCTCGCCGAAGGCTGGTCGCTCCCAGGATCTAGAGTATGAGGCTGCTCTATGGGTGAAGTTGGAGGCCGAGAGGGCCACCCGCGAGCAGATCGAGGCGGAGCATGAGGCGTGGGCGGCAGGGCCAGATGGCTGCAGCGTGATGAGTAGGCGCGTGAGGCGACGGCGGTGGATCCCTGGGAGGCCACGCTCGCTGGGACGTCGGCGGCTCCTAGGGGATCTAGGCCCTCCCTCCCCCGTGGCCCGAGCAGTTCGTCGTAGTTGGCTGGTCGTGGGGGTGGCCCTGGTTTTTGATCTGGCCCTGTTGGTCATGGGGGCGGTGGCCGGGGCATGGGTGGCTGTCGAGCGTCTGTTGGTGGGGGCTCTGGCTCTTACGGCTTTCCCCACAGGATCCGGGCTCATCCTCGATGGCGACCGGCGACGGGATCCTTCCTCCTCCTTCTCCCCTTCCCCAGGGCTTCCTCCGCTCTTGTGGTGCCGCTCCAGCCTCTGGTGGCGGCGCCTCTTCTAGCTCGGCCACCCTCACCTACTTCACGTGTCATAGATCCAGTCACTTCCAATCTCGCTGTAAGTTCCCGCCGTTTTGCCTGATTTGTAGGGAGGAGGGTCATCCCACCGTCGACTGTGCTGACAGCTCCTGGTTCCCCTCCTTCAAGCAGTTCGAGCTTGGCCTACCTGGTTGTGCTTTCTTTGCCTTGGATGGGGAGCTTAACATGCCTATCATTGCTCTTGTTTCATCTAATGCCGCAATCATCTCTGTCATTTCAGCCCCGGTTCCGACCCAAGTCATTTATGATGAGTTGAGAGAATGGGGGTTAGATGGGCGGGCTTAGAAGATCCACCAAGTGTCGGAATCTGAATTCATGGTCACCTTCCCATCCAAGGAGAGCCTGAGAATGATATTGTCCTGCTCTAGTTTCACTCTTCCTCTCAACTAGGTTGTTGTTTCTGTCAAGGCAGCGGTCGATGGGGCACGGCCTATTGCGTCCTTATCTAAGGTTTGGGTCCTTATTGACGACATCCCTTCTGGCCTCCGCAACCCTCGCTTCCTTCTGGCGTTTGGTGAACTGATTGGCAAGCCTATCGAAGTCAATTCTTCTTCTTTGGAAAATCCAGGACCGGCTCACATGAAAATCTGGTGCCTCGATCCTCTGCGTGTCCAGGGCTCGGTGGATGTATTCCCTGTAACGCCCTCGATGCGGCTATATCTCCCACGTGTCGAAGCACGACTTAGAGGCATAACCGCATTGAAAGCAATGTCGCAAGTGAGGTAATCTTCACACAACCCATGTAATACATAAGGGAAAGAGATACATAGTTGGCTTACAATCGCCACTTCACACAAATACATGAATAAAGCATTACATCATCCAGATACAATCAAGGTCCGACTACGGAACCAAAATAAAAGAAGAACCCCAATGCGATAAAGGTCCCCGATCGACCCCAACCGGGCTCCACTATCGACCAACTAGAATGAAACAACACAAAGGGCAAGATCTTCATCAAGCTCCTCCTTGAGCTTGGTAAGGCCACTTGCTCGGTAACATAGGCACCTGCAAACGGTTTTGAAGTATCTGGTGAGCCACGATGACTCAGCAATCCCATTACCATGGGTATCAAGACTAGCAAAGCTTAATGGGAAAGGAAGGGGTAAAGTGGTGAGGTTGCAGTAGCGACTAAGCATGATATGGTGGCTAACATACGCAAGTAAGAGCGAGAAGAGAACAAGTAGAATGGTCGTGAAGCTAGCAATGATCAAGAGGTGATCCTGAACTCCTACTTACGTCAAACATAACCCAGAAATCGTGTTCACTTCCCGGACTCCGCCGAGAAGAGACCGTCACGGCTACACACACGGTTGATGCGTTTTAATTCGGATCTGGTGTCAAGTTATCTACAACCGGACATTAACAAATTCCCATCTGCCACATAACCGTGGGCACGGCTCTCGAAAGTTTATACCCTGCAGGGGTGTCCCAACTTAGCCCATGACAAGCTCTCGCGATCAACGAAGGAATAGACCTTCTCCCAGGAAGACCCGATCAGTCTCGGAATCCCGGTTTAGAAGACATTTCGACAATGGTAAAGCAAGACCGGCAAAGCCGCTCGAATGTGCCGACAAATCCTGATAGGAGCTGCACATATCTCGTTCTTAGGGCAGACCGGTGAAGGAAATATGCCCTAGAGGCAATAATAAAGTCATTATGTATTTCCTTATATCATGATAAATGTTTATTATTCATGCTAGAATTGTATTAACCGGAAACATAATACATGTGTGAATATATAGACAAACAGAGTGTCACTAGTATGCCTCTACTTGACTAGCTTGTTAATCAAAGATGGTTATGTTTCCTAACCATGAACAAAGAGTTGTTATTTGATTAACAAGGTCACATCATTAGTTGAATGATCTGATTGACATGACCCATTCCATTAGCTTAGCACCCGATCGCTTAGTATGTTGCTAATGCTTTTATCCATGACTTATACATGTTCCTATAACTATGAGATTATGCAACTCCGCTTACGGAGGAACACTTTGGTGCTACCAAACGTCACAACGAATCGGGTGATTATAAAGGAGTACTACAGGTGTCTCCAAAGGCGATGTTGGGTTGGCGATTTCAAGATTAGGATTTGTCACTCCGATTGTCGGAGAGGTATCTCTGGGCCCTCTCGGTAATGCACATCACTTAAGCCTTGCAAGCATTACAACTAATGAGTTAGTTGTGAGATGATGTATTACGAACGAGTAAAGAGACTTGCCAAGAACGAGATTGAACTAGGTATTGGATACCGATGATCGAATCTCTGCAAGTAACATACCGATGACAAAGGGAACAACGATGTTGTTATGCGGTTTGACCGATAAAGATCTTCGAGAATATGTAGGAACCAATATGGGCATCCGTGTCCCGCTATTGGTTATTGACCGAGAATGGTTTTAGGTCATGTCTACATAGTTCTCGAACCCGTAGGGTCCGCACGCTTAACGCTTTCGCTTGATTTATAGTATTATATGAGTTATGCATGTTGGTAACCGAATGTTGTTCGAGTCCCGGATGAGATCATGGACATGACGAGGAACTCCGGAATGGTCCGGAGATAAAGTTTGATATATGGGATAATAGTGTTTGATCTCCTAAGGGTTCCGAATTCACCTAAGGGGTTCCGGATGTTTCAAATGTTTGGGTACGAGAACACGTTATTTGGGCTAAAGGGAAAGCCCACGAGGCTTATGGAAAGTGCAAAAGGAAGTTTTATGGAGATCAGAGGCTAGACGCCAGAACCTCGGCGTTTAGGGGTAGACGCCGGAACCCCGGCGTTTAGCCCCGAGTCCGTAGGACTCTTGCCTTTCGGCAAAACCGACTTTGAGGAGGCTTTTACTCCAAGTTTCACCCTGTGGCTCAACATATAAATAGAGGGGTAGGGCTAGCACCAAAGACACATCAAGAAACACCAAGCCGTGTGCCGCAACCCCGCCCCTCTAGTTTATCCTCCGTCATAGTTTCCGTAGTGCTTAGGCGAAGCCTCGCGGAGATTGTTCTTCACCAACACCGCCACCACGCCGTCGTGCTGCCGAACTCATCTACTACCTCGCCTGCCTTGCTGGATCGAGAAGGCGAGGACGCCATCGAGCTGAACGTGTGCGTAACTCGGAGGTGCCGTATGCTCGGTACTTGGATCGGTCGGATCGTGAAGACGTCGACTACATCAACCGCGTTGATAAACGCTTCCGCTTAGTGATCTTCAAGGGTATAAAGATACACTCCTCTCGCTGCTATACATCACCATGATCTTGCGTGTGCGTAGGAAATTTTTGAAATTACTACGCTCCCCAACAAAGGGTATCCGAGCCTAGGTTTTTATGGTTTGATGTTTTGCACGAGTAGAACACAAGTGAGTTGTGGGCGATACAAGTCATACTACCTACCAAAGATGTCATACTTTGGTTCAGCGGTATTGTGAGATGAAGCGCCCGCACCGACATTACGCCAGACGCTTACGCGAGACTGGTTTCACCGCCACGAGCACTCGCTGCTTAAAGGTGACTGGTGGGTGCTCGCTCTCTCACTTTAGTTGAACCGAGTGTGGCTACGCCCGGTCCTTGAGAAGGTTAAAACGGAGTCTATTTGACGAAGTATCGCTATGGTTTTGATGCGAGGTGAGATTGGTTCTTGCTTAAGCCCGTAGCAGCCACGTAAAATTTGCAACAACAAATTAGAGGACGCCTAACTTGTTTTTGCAGGGTATGTTGTGATGTGATATGGTCAAAACGTGATGCTATATTTTATTGTATGAGATGATCATGTTTTGTAACCGGTTATCGGCAATCGGCTGGAGCCATATGGTTGTCGCTTATTGTATGCAATGCAATCGCCTCTGTAATTGCTTTACTTTATCACTAAGCGGTAGCGATAGTCGAGAAGCAATAGATGGCGAAACGACAACGATGCTACGATGGAGATCAAGGTGTCGCGCGGTGACGATGGTGATCACGATGGTGCTTCGAGATGGAGATCACAAGCACAAGATGATGATGGCCATATCATATCACTTATATTGATTGCATGTGATGTTTATCCTTTATGCATCTTATCTTGCTTTGATTGACGGTAGCATTTTAGGATGATCTCTCACTAAAATTATCAAGTAGTGTTCTCCCGAGTATGCACCGCTGCCAAAGTTCGTCGTGCCTGCACACCACGTGATGATCGGGTGTGATAAGCTCTACGTCCATCTACAACGGGTGCAAGCCAGTTTTGCACACGCAGAATACTCAGTTATACTTGACGAGCCTAGCATATGCAGATATGGCCTCGAACACGGAGACCGAAAGGTCGAGCGTGAATCATATAGTAGATATGATCAACATAAGATGTTCACCATTGAAAACTACTCCATCTCACGTGATGATCGGTTATGGTTTAGTTGATTTGGATCGCGTGATCACTTAGATGACTAGAGAGATGTCTGCCTAAGTGGGAGTTCTTAAGTAATATGATTAATTGAACTTAAATTTATCATGAACTTAGTCCCGTAGTATTTTGCAAATTATGTTATAGATCAATAGCTCGCGTTGTTACTTTCATATGTTTGTTTTGATATGTTCCTAGAGAAAATTGTGTTGAAAATGTTAGTAGCAATGATGCGGATTCGATCCGTGATCGGAGGTTTATCCTCATTGTCGCACGTAAGAATTATGTCCTTAATGCACCGCTAGATGACAGACCTATTGCAGGAGCAGATGCAAACGTTATGAATGTTTGGCTAGCTCAATATGATGACTACTTGATAGTTTAAGTGCACCATGCTTAACAGCTTAGAATCGGGACTTCAAAGACGTTTTAAACGTCATGGACCATATGAGATGTTCCAGGAGTTGAAGTTAATATTTCAAGAAAATACCCGAGTTGAGAGATATGAAGTCTTCAACAAGTTCTATAGCTAAAAGATGGAGGAGAATCGCTCAAGTAGTGAGCATGTGCTCAGATTGTCTGGGTACTACAATCGCCTGAATCAAGTGGGAGTTAATCTTCCTGATAAGATAGTGATTGACAGAATTCTCTAGTCACCATCACCAAGTTAGTAGAACTTCGTGATGAACTATATTATGCAAGGGATGATGAAAATGATTCCCAAGTTTTTTCATGATGATGAAATCGATGAAGGTAGAAATCAAGAAAGAACATCAAGTGTTGATGGTTAACAAGACCACTAGTTTCAAGAAAAGGGCAAAGGGATAGAAGGAACTTCAAGAAGAACGGCAAGCAAGTTGTCGCTCAAGTGAAGAAGCCCAAGTCCGGACCTAAGCCCGAGACTAAGTGCTTCTACCGCAAAGGGACTGGTCATCGAAGCGTAACTACCCCAAGTATTTGGCGGATAAGAAGGATGGCAAAGTGAACAAAGGTATATTTGATATACATGTTATTGATGTGTACTTTACTAGTGTTTATAGCAACCCCTCGGTATTTGGTACTGGTTCGGTTGCTAAGAGTAGTAACTCAAACGGAGTTGCGTATAAAATGAAACTAGTTAAGGGTGAAGTGACGATGTGTGTTGAAAGTAGTTTCAAGATTGATATGATCATCATCGCACACTCCCTATACTTTCGGGATTAGTGTTGAACCTAAATAAAAGTTATTTGGTGTTTGCGCTGAGCATAAATATGATTTGATCGTGTTTATTGCAATACCGTTATTCATTTAAGTAAGAGAATAAACTGTTGTTCTGTTTACATGAATAAAACCTTATATGGTTACACACCCAATGAAAATGGTTCATTAGATCTCGATCGTAGTGATACACATATTCATAATATTGAAACCAAAAGATGCAAAGTTAATAATGATAGTGCAACTTATTTGTGGCACCGCCGTTTAGGTCATATTGGTGTAAAGCGATGAAGAAACTCCATGCTGATGGGATTTTGGAATCACTTGATTATGAATCACTTGATGCTTGCGTAACCATGCCTCATGGGCAAGATGACTAAGACTCCGCTTCTCCGAACAATGGAGCGAGCAACCGACTTATTGGAAATAATACATACCGATGTATGCGATCCAATGAGTGTTAAGGCTCATGACGGTATCATTATTTTCTCGACCTTCACAGATGATTTGAGCAGATATGGGTATATCTACTTGATGAAACATAAGTCTGAAATAGTTGAAAGGTTCAAAGAATTTCAGAGTGAAGTGGAAAATCATCGTGACAAGAAAATAAGGTTTCTACGATTTGATCGCGAGACGAATATTTGAGTTACGAGTTTGGTCTTCAATTAAAACAATGTGGAATAGTTTCACAAATTCATGCCACCGAACACCACATCATAATGGTGTGTCCGAACGTCATAACCGTATTTTATTGGATATAGTACAATCTATGATGTTTCTTACCGATTTACCAATATTGTTTTGGGATCATGCATTAGAGACAACTGCATTCACGTTAAATAGGGCACCATCTAAATCCATTGAGACGACACTATATGAACTGTGGTTTAGCAAGAAACCAAAGTTGTCGTTTCTTAAAGTTTGGGGCTGCAATGCTTATGTGAAAAGTTTCATCCCGATAAGCTCAAACCCAAATCGGAGAAGTGCGTCTTCATAGAATACCCAAAGGAAACTGTTGGGTACACCTTCTATCACAGATCCTAAAGCAAGATTTTCGTTGTTGAAAATGGATCCTTTCTAGAGAAGGAGTTTCTCTCGAAAGAAGTGAGTGGGAGGAAATTAGAACTTGATGAGGTAATCAGACTGTTCCCTTATTGAAAGTAGTTCATCACGTAAATCTGTTCTTGTGACTACTATACCAATTAGTGAGGAAGTTAATGATGATGATCATGTAACTTCGATCAAGTTACTACCGAACCTCGTAGGTAAAACAGAGTGAGATTCGCACTGAGTGGTACGGTAATCCTGCTCGGAGGTCGTGTTACTTGAACATGACAAACCTACGAACTATGAGGAAGCGATGATGAGCCCAGATTCCGCAAAATGGTTTGAGACCATGAAATCTGAGATATGATCCATGTATGAGAACAAAGTATGGACTTTGATGGATTTGCCCGATGATCGGCAAACCATAGAAAATAAATGGATCTTCAAGAGGAAGACGGACGTTGATAGTAGTGTTACTATCTACAAAGCTCGACTTGTTGCAAAAAGGTTTTCGACAAAGTTCAAGATGTTGACTACAATGAGATTTTCTCAACTATAAGCGATGCTTAAGTCTGTCCGAATCATGTTAGCAATTGCCACAATTTATGAAATTTGGCAAATGGATGTAAAAACTGCATTCCTGAATGGTTTTTGGAGGAAGAGTTGTATATGATGCAACCGTAAGGTTTTTCGATCCAAAGGAGCTAACAAAGTGTGCAAGCTCCAAAGAATCCATCTATGGACTGGTGCAAGCATCTCGAGTTGGAATATACGCTTTGATGAGTTGATCAAAGCATATAGTTTTGCATGACTTATGGTGAAGCCTCAGTATTTACTAGAAAGTGAGTGGGAGCACTACAAAGATTTCGATAAGTATATGTGAATGACATATTGTAGATCGGAAATAATGTAGAATTATTCTCGCAAAGCATAAAGGAGTGTTTGAAAGAAGATTTTCAAAGAAAGACCTCGGTGAAGCTGCTTATATATTGAGCATCAAGATCTATAGAGATAGATCAAGACGCTTGATAAGTTTTTTCAATGAGTACATACCTTGACAAGATTTTGAAGTAGTTCAAAATGGAACAATCAAAGAAGGAGTTCTTGCCTGTGTTGCAAGGTGTGAAATTGAGTAAGACTCAAAACCCGACCACGGCAGAAGATGGAAAGAGAATGAAAGTCATTCCCTATGCCTTGGCCATAGGTTCTATAAAGTATGCCATGTTGTATACCAGATCTATTGTATACCCTACAATCGAGTTTGTCAAGGAAGTACAATAGTGATCTAGGAGTAGATCATCGACAGCGATCAAAATTATCCTTAGTGGAATAAGGATAGGTTTCTCGATTATGGAAGTGACAAAAGGTTCGTCCGTAAAGGGTGACGCCGATGCAAGTTTTGACACCGATCCGATGACTCTAAGTCTCGATCTAGATACATATTGAAAGTGGGAGCAATTAGCTAGAGTAGCTTCGCAAGAGCATTGTAGACATAGAAAAATTGCAAAATACATAACGGATCTGAATGTGAAAGACCCGTTGATTAAGACTCTCTCACAAGCAAAACATGATCACACTTTAGTACTCTTTGGGTATTAATCACATAGCGATGTGAACTAGATTACTGAATCTCGTAAACCCTTTGGGTGTTGGTCACATGGCGATGTGAACTATGGGTGTTAATCACATGATGATGTGAACTATTGATGTTAATCACATGGTGATGTGATCTAGATTATTGACTCTAGTGCAAGTGGGAGACTGAAGGAAATATGCCCTAGAGGCAATAATAAAGTCATTATGTATTTCCTTATATCATGATAAATGTTTATTATTCATGCTAGAATTGTATTAACCGGAAACATAATACATGTGTGAATATATAGACAAACAGAGTGTCACTAGTATGCCTCTACTTGACTAGCTTGTTAATCAAAGATGGTTATGTTTCCTAACCATGAACAAAGAGTTGTTATTTGATTAACAAGGTCACATCATTAGTTGAATGATCTGATTGACATGACCCATTCCATTAGCTTAGCACCCGATCGTTTAGTATGTTGCTAATGCTTTTATCCATGACTTATACATGTTCCTATAACTATGAGATTATGCAACTCCTGCTTACGGAGGAACACTTTGGTGCTACCAAACGTCACAACGAATCGGGTGATTATAAAGGAGTACTACAGTGTCTCCAAAGGCGATGTTGGGTTGGCGATTTCGAGATTAGGATTTGTCACTCCGATTGTCGGAGAGGTATCTCTGGGCCCTCTCGGTAATGCACATCACTTAAGCCTTGCAAGCATTACAACTAATGAGTTAGTTGTGAGATGATGTATTACAGAACGAGTAAAGAGACTTGCCGGTAACGAGATTGAACTAGGTATTGATACCGACGATCGAATCTCGCAAGTAACATACCGATGACAAAGGAACAACGATGTTGTTATGCGGTTTGACCGATAAAGATCTTCGAGAATATGTAGGAACCAATATGGGCATCCGTGTCCCGCTATTGGTTATTGACCGAGAATGGTTTTAGGTCATGTCTACATAGTTCTCGAACCCGTAGGGTCCGTGACGCTTAACGCTTTCGCTGATTTATATAGTATTATATGAGTTATGCATGTTGGTAACCGAATGTTGTTCGAGTCCTGATGAGATCATGGACATGACGAGGAACTCCGGAATGGTCCGGAGATAAAGTTTGATATATGGGATAATAGTGTTTGATCTCCTAAGGGTTCCGAATTCACCTAAGGGGTTCCGGATGTTTCCCAAATGTTTGGGTACGAGAACACGTTATTTGGGCTAAAGGGAAAGCCCACGAGGCTTATGGAAAGTGCAAAAGGAAGTTTTATGGAGACAGAGGCTAGACGCCAGAACCTCGGCGTTTAGGGGTAGACGCCGAACCTCGGCGTTTAGCCCCGAGTCCGTAGGACTCTTGCCTTTCGGGCAAAACCGACTTTGAGGAGGCTTTTACTCCAAGTTTCACCCCAGTGGCTCAACATATAAATAGAGGGTAGGGCTAGCACCAAAGACACATCAAGAAACACCAAGCCGTGTGCCGCAACCCCGCCCCTCTAGTTTATCCTCCATCATAGTTTCCGTAGTGCTTAGGCGAAGCCCCGCGGAGATTGTTCTTCACCAACACCGCCACCACGCCGTCGTGCTGCGAACTCATCTACTACCTCGCCTGCCTTGCCGGATCGAGAAGGCGAGGACGCCATCGAGCTGAACGTGTGCGTAACTCGGAGGTGCCGTATGCTCGGTACTTGGATCGGTCGGATCGTGAAGACGTCGACTACATCAACCGCTGATAAACGCTTCCGCTTAGCGATCTTCAAGGGTATGAAGATACACTCCCCTCTCGCTATACATCACCATGATCTTGCGTGTGCGTAGGAAATTTTTGAAATTACTACGCTCCCCAACAACCGGATTGTCCAAACTTCCGTAGGCGAGCCCAGAGTTGCCTCGGTGGCCCCGGCGGTCGACGGTTTGGACCAACACTCTAACGAGCACCGCCCGGGGGGAGGGGGTAAAATAAGATGACCCTCGAGAGCACGACTCGAGGGAAAAAGGCTAGGTGAGGCAAATGGTAAAAGTCAATGTTGGGCCTTCTTTGGACAAGTTTTATTCAAAGCGAACCGTCGGGGGTCCCATAAATCACCCGACCGCGTAAGGAGCGCAAAATCCGGGAACATAACACCGGTATGACGGAAACTAGGGCGGCAAGAGTGGAACAAAACACTGGCATAAGGCCGAGCCTTCCACCCTTTACCAAGTATATAGATGCATTAATAATATAAGAGATATTGTGATATCCCAACAAAACCCCGTCCACCATGGAGAAATCTTCAACTTCACCGCAACTAGCAACGCTATAAGAGGGCTGAGCAAAGCGGTAACATAGCCAAACAACGGTTTGCATAGGAAATGTGTCAAAGGTTAGGGGTTCATGGCAATATGGGATGGCTTGATAAACAGGTAATAGGTAGCGCAGCATAGCGATAGAACGGAGCAACTAGCATAGCAATGATAGTAGTGAGATCCAGGGTAGTGGTCATCTTGCCTGAAATCCCGCAAGGAAGAAGAACGAGTCCATGAAGAAGACGAATGGATGAAGCCGAACCAATCATAGACGAACGAATCCTCACGATCGCAACGAAACAGGAACTAACAAGAAGAAGCACACAACATAGGTAAACACACCACACATGAACAAGGCATGATGCACAACAAGCATGATGCATGACCAAGCTACATGAAGCTACTCATGGCAAGAGATGATGCAAACAAGAACAACACATCAAGGCAAGTTTAAATGAGGCCGGAAACAACATATAACAATTCCGGTAAGTCCTCATATGCAAATTTCGAAATTGGTCCAGAACTGAATAAACCTTATGTTCAAGTTGTTAAACAGCAAGTTAAGATGCACCACGATGAAATACACGAAATTCTAGTCAAGTTACATATAAAGTTCATTAGATTCGGAGCTACGGCCTAGAAGATATGAGCAAAACAAGTTAAGCATGGCATTGATGCAAAATGCATACAAACATCAAGCAAACACACCAAAATAAGGATGCAACATGATAATATGAAGCTACATGCAAAACAAGCAAGTTTCATATAGAGCACACTCAAAATGGAGCAACGGTTCAACACATGCACACTATACAAGTCATAGCAACAATCTGTCCAAAACAGCAACTAGGCATCTTACAAGCATCAAAACAATATACTACAACACCCCAACATAATAACAAAAGACATGGGCATGAAGTACAGGTAAAGAATAACAAAACATGAACACTGAGCTATCTCCAGAAACAATTAGAACATGCTCAAAAACACATGGAGATATTGCAAATAATAACAGTTTCAGACTTTAGCAGAAATAACATCAGGTTGCAATGTTTCGAGCTATCAAACAACATGTTATAGGAACTTATCATGGCAAACAAAGGCATGGCATGAATCTACTAATTGCATAGATCGAAAGACCCTTACTGACCATAAGCCAAAAGGGCACGGAAAATATGATGGCACCCATGTAAACATGGCAAGTTATATTACAGATTCAAACATGGCAGGAACAACAATAAGTAGGCATGTTCGTGAGCTTGAACCACTCACCACAGAGCAAAACATGGCATAACAAGGCAACCAACAGTAAGAAGGCATGTTTATGAAGCTAAGCATGGCAAGAGCAAGGTCATAGGGTACATGGATCACTAGGAAAACACATGGGAACAAGTGAACTTAATGTTAACAGGCTGACAACAACATTTTCAAGCAACTTTGGAGCAAGAAAACAACATGTTCCAGCAGGCTATAATTGCAACCAAGGGCATGAATGGATAGAGCATGACATGTAGATCAAAACATGCTTATAGAGCATCTCCAGATTATGCACACAATGACTTGTAGAAGCATATTAACATAGCAACAAAATATAACAGAATCATCAGAAAACAAAGAACAAAGAAACTACCCTACTTAACAAGCTTGATACACTCAGCACACAACTCACAAAAATACATGGTTAACACCCCTGGAAAGATGGCATGGCATAGTTCAACATTCATGTAGACATCAACCTCATAGGATGCACACGCCAATCATGGAAAAATGATAAAACAACAAGTTATAACAGCCAAAGAGATTAACATCAACATGCACTCTTCCAACAGCATTTCGGGCATCAAGATGAGCTCAAATGAAAATGATGCAATGGAATGAAATGAAGTACTCGTCGAGACGAACAATTTGACATATTACACGCACAAAACGGAGCTACGGATGCAGAGATGTGATGCAATAAACATGCAATGAAAATAACACAGATCTGGGGACTTAGAGGGATTTTTACCCCGCGGGAAAAAAACGAAGCGGATCGGGTCCGGGCGCAGATCGGGTCGGGCCGGGTCGAGGCAGAGGCGGACCCGGGCGGTGAGGCGGAGGCGCGGAGGCGGTCGCCGCACGGCGGCGGCGCTGGGCGAAGCCCGGCGAGCTCGCCACGGGAGGAGCTCATGGCCGGCGGGGCGCGGGCGCGGACGCGGGCGGGCGGAGCGCGCAGCTCACCGGGCGAGGCTGCGGGACGGCGGCCGCCGAGGTGGCGTGGGGGTCGCCGCGAGCTACGGGCATCGGCCTCGCGGCGGGGCGAGATCGGCGGAGGCGGAGGGCGCGGCGCCGAGGTCGCCGGCCACGGCGGAGCCGGGGAGGGCGGCCGGGCGTCTGGCGGCGCGCCGGCCGGGCGGGCCGAGGCGCGGAGGCGCTGGAGGCCGGCGGCCGGGCCGGGCGGGGCGCCCGGCGGAAGCCGGCCGGGCGGCGGCGGGCTTGAGGTTCGCAAGGGCTCGCTGGGCTCCATGCTCCGGGCGCCGAGAGCTTGGGCGCGACACGTGGCGTGCGCGGGTTGGACGCGGGGGCGGCGGCGATGACGTGGCAAGCCGCGATTGGCCGGAGTGAGGTGGCCGGCGGACGTGTCCGGCTCCGTCCGGACATGTCCGGCGGCGCGCAGGGGAAGAGGCTAGGGTTTCGGGGAATTAGACCGCGAAATTGGAAGGGGAGGGCATATTTATAGGTAGAGGGAGCTAGGAGAGTCCAAATGAGGAGCGGTTTTCGGCCACGCAATCGTGATCGAACGACCAAGAGCATGGAGGGGAGTTTGGTGGGTTTTGGGCCACTTTGGAAGGGGTGTTGGGCTGCAACTCAAAGAGGGCTTTGCGGTTACCCGGTTAACCGTTGGAGTATCAAACGACCTCCAAATGACACGAAACTTGACAGCGGTCACGGTGCTATACCAAGGCATGCTTGGCAAACCTCGCCATTCCGAGAAAGTTTAATACCCGCCACAACAAGAGAGAAGAAGGGGACGCCGGATGACATCGGAGTGCCGGATTGCAAAACGGACAACGGGGAAAATGCTCGGATGCATGAGACGAACACGTATGCAAAATGAATTGCACATGATGACATGATATGAAATGCAGATGATGACATGGCAAAGTGCAACACGCAAGCACATGACATGGCAACAACGGCGAATAACTGGCGGACACCTGGCGCATCGGATCCGGGGCGTTACATTCCCGCTCCATGATGTGTATCGGCTCCGCGTTCGCGCTGAGGGACAGGCGGCTCATCAGGCCCCCCGCCCCTCCCTCATCACCCAAATCTTCCAGGCCTGATCAATCTGATGGGGGAGGCAACACTGGCTGTGGTAGCAATGCCAACCCCTTCACTACTTCTGAGTGGGAGGCCATGGGCTCTAAATCGCGTGGCATGTTTGACTTTAGGGCCCCTACTGCTGGTAGGGGTGATGCGGCCAAAGATGATGGGGATTGGGTTGGGCAACACGACCCGCTAGATCTAGTTGGCTATACTCCCCTGTCGGGGGCCTGCTCCAACCTCCCAGTCCGTCCTGCATCTCCCTCACTCTCTGGCATCATGGATGTGCAGTCGACGGGTGTTGTGAACCCCCCCAGTCCTAGCAGCAAGCAGTCTAAGAAGAGGAAGACATCGGTTCGCAAGTTCTCGGCAAAGAGCCAGGCCACCTCTGGTTGTAAGCAGCAGGGGACTGTGCCTTGTCGGAGGCTGGTGGCGGACCTTGGTGTGGTGGCGGGTGGCTTCTCAGGTGGAGACGCCTCCTCCCTGGCGGCCAGGTCCGCGGCTACGCCGTTGCGGTCCCCTATTTCGACGACCAGTAAGGGCCTCTGTCGTCAGAACGTAGCCTTCCCCATCCAGGAGCGTGCAGAGTGTCGGGATGCGGCCAAGGATCTTTGCCCTCCAAGTACATCTATCCCCTCCTCTCCCATTCGTTTGATACTTCCTTCCATGCCTGATTCCCACCTCAACAACATTCTTTCTGACATCGGGGTTGAGTTTGATCATTAACAGTGGCTCTCCCTCCTCCCTTCTGTCTATGATTCATCTTAATGAGGAAGCTCAAGCTGCTCTGGCTAAAGCTAAAGAGGTTGCTGCTGCGGCGGCGGCTCTCCCCATGCTGGGGAAGGTGCTGGGGTGGTGGGGGAGGGTGGTGGCCTTCTCCGACCACGAACAAGAAGGGTAGGACCAGCAGAGATAAAGTGTGTGTGTGGATCCGAGTTGGTCGAGCCTACGTATAAAAAACCTGTCGTTCAGATGAAAGGTGTTTTTTGGAATATTCGTGGTTTTGGTGCTAGGGGGCGCTGTCGGTGTCAAAACCGGCGGATCTCGGGTAGGGGGTCCCGATCTGTGCGTCTTAGGCTGATGGTAACAGGAAGCAAGGTGTAACGCCCCGGATTCGTTGCGCCAGGTGTCTGCCAGTTATTCGCCGTCATTGCCATGTCATTTGCTTGCGTGTTGCATTTTATCATGTCATCATGTGCATTTCATTTTACATACATGTTCGTCTCATGCATCCGAGCATTTTCCCCGTTGTCCGTTTTGCAATCCGGCACTCCGATGTCATCCGGCGTCCCCTTCTTCTCTCTTGTTGTGAGCGGGTATTAAACTTTCTCGGAATGGCCGAGGTTTGCCAAGCGGCCTTGGTATAGCACCGGTAGACCGCCTGTCAAGTTTTGTGGCATTTGGAGGTCGTTTGATACTCCAACGGTTAACCGGGTAACCGTAAAGGCCTCTTCTGTTTGCAGCCCAACACCCCTTCCAAAGTGACCCAAAACCCAGCAAACTCCCCTCCATGCTCTCGGTCGTTCGATCACGATCGCGTGGCCGAAAACTGCACCTCATTTGGACTCTCCTAGCTCCCTCTACCTATAAATAAGCCTCCCCCTCCGAAATCCCAGGTCCAAACCCTAGCCTATCCTCCCCGCCGCCACCGGACACGTCCACGTCGCGCCGGACATGTCCGCTCCACCGCGCCGCCTGCCGCAGCAAATCCGGAGCCGCCACGTGGGCGTCGCCGTCTCCCGCCGCCGCCCCGCCGAGGTTCGCTCCGGCCCTGGGCTCCGCCGCCCGCCACTGGCCATTGCCGATCATCGCCGCTGTCTACCGCCCGGCCACCGCCGCTGCCTCCGCCCGCGCGAGCGCTTCTGTCGCCGACCTCGCCGCCGCCCGCCTCCAGCGTCTCGCGCGCTTATCGCTGAAGCCGCCCAAGCCTCCCGCCCGCCAAGACGCCCTACAGCCGCTCTTCCGGCCGCGGCCCGCGCGGCGGAAGCCAGATCCGCCGCCGTTGTCGGACCTAACGCCGACGGCCGGATCCATCGGATCCCGACCGGATCTGGCGACCCGCGACCTCCTCCGCCATCCCCGCCCGTCCGACCTCCTCCTCGTCTTCCCCGGCGAGGTGCTCCGGTCAACCTTGGGAACCACGCCCAGATCTAGATCCCGCAGGTCGACCTCGTTTTTTTCTCCAAGTCCCGAAGTTATTTTGTCATTATCATGCCATGTTCATCGCATCATAACTCTGTGCATACTGCTTCGTTTTGTGCGTGTAATATGTCAAATTGTTCGCCTCGACGAGTACTTCATTGCATTCCATTGCATCATTTTCATTTGAGCTCATCTTGATGCCCGAAATGCTGTTAGAAGAGTGCATGTTGCTGTTAATCAGCTGGAACTGTTATAATTTGCTGTTTTGTCATTTTTGCCATGTTTGATGTGTGCATCCTATGAGTATGAGCTCTACATGTGTTTTGATCTATGCCATGCCATATTTCCAGTGGTGCTACCCATGTATTTTTGTGCTTTGTGTGCTGAGTGCATCAAGCTTGTTAAGTAGGGTACTTGCTGTTACTGTTTTGCTAGGCTGAATCTGTTATTTTGTGATGCCATATTAACCTGCTGCTACAAGTCATTTCGTGCATAATCTGGAGGTGTTCACTAAGGATGCGTTGTTATACATGTAATGCTCTATCCATTCATGCCCCTGGTTGCATTTATAGCTTGCTGTAGATTGTTCATATCTTGCTCCAAAGTTGCTAAATAATGTTGCTGTCAGCCTGTTAACATTAAGTTCAGTTTTGGCCATGTGTTTTGCTAGTGATCCATGCATCCTATGAACTTGTTCTTGCCATGCTTAGCTTCATAAACATGTCTTCTTACTGTTGGTTGCATTGCCATGCCATGTATTGCTCTGTGGTGAGTGGTTCAAGCTCACCAACATGCCTACTTATCGTTGTTCCTGCCATGTATGAATCTGTCATATAACTTGCTATGTTTACATGGGTGCCATCATATCTTCTGTGCCTTTTTGGCTCATGGTCAGTAAGGGACTGTTGTTCTATGCATTTAGTAGTATCATGCCATGCCTTTATTTGCCATGATATGTTCCTGTAACATGTTGTTTGATAGCTCTAAACATTGCAACCTGATGTTATTTCCTGATAAGTCTGAAACTGTTATTATTTGCAATCTTAGCATGAGTGTATGAGCTTGTTCTAGTGATTTCTGGAGATAGCTCAGTGTTCATGTTTTGTTGTGCTTTACCTGTACTTCATGCCCATGCCTTTTGTTATTGCGTTGAGATGCTGTAGCATGTTGTTTTGATGCTTGCCATATGCCTAGTTGCTGTTTTGGACAGATTGTTGTTATGCTTTGTATAGAGTGTATGTGTTGAACCGTTGCTCCGTTTTGAATGTGCTCTATATGAAACTTGCTTCATTTTGCATGTAGCTTCATATTATCATGTTGCATCCTTGTTTTGAGGTGTTTGCTTGATGTTTGTATGCATTTTGCATCAATGCCATGCTTAACTTGTTTTGCTCATATCTTCTAGGCCGTAGCTCCAAATCTAATGAACTTTATATGTAACTTGACTAGAATTTCGTGTAGATCATCTTGGTGCATCTTAACTTGCTGTTTAACAATTTGAACATAAGGTTTGTTCAGATCTGGACCAATTTCGAAATATTCATATGAGGACTTACCGGAATTGTTATATGTTGTTCCCGACCTCATCTAAACTTGCCTTGATGTGTTACTCTTGTATGCACTGTCTCTTGCCATGAGTAGCTTCATGTAGCTTTGTCATGCATCATGCTTGTTGTGCATCATGTCTTGTTCATGTGTGGTGTGTTTACCATCTTGTGTGCTTCTTCTCGATAGTTCCTGTTTCGTTGCGATCGTGAGGATTCGTTCGTCTACGCTTGGTTCATCTTCGTGGCTTCATCTTCTTCATGGACTCGTTCTTCTTCCTTGCGGATTTCGTGCAAGATGACCGCTACCTCGATCTCACTACTATCATTGCTATGCTAGTTGCTTCGTTCTATCGCTATGCTGCGTTACCTATCTTTTGCTCCTCAAGCCTCCCAAATTGCCATGAACCTCTAACCTTTGACACCCTTCCTAGCGAACCCTTGCTTGGCTATGTTACCGCTTTGCTCAGCCCCTCTTATAGCGTTGCTAGCTGCAGGTGAAGTTGAAGATTGCTCCATGGTGGACAGGATTTTGGTTGGGATATCACAATATCTCTTATATTATTAATGCATCTATATACTTGGTAAAGGGTGGAAGGCTCGGCCTTATGCCTGGTGTTTTGTTCCACTCTTGCCGCCCTAGTTTTCGTCATACCGGTGTTATGTTCCCGGATTTTATGCTCCTAACGCGGTCGGGTGATTTATGGGACCCCGACAGTTCGCTTTGAATAAAACTTGTCCAAAGAAGGCCCAACCTTGGTTTTACCATTTGCCTCACCACCACCTACCTTTCCCTTGGGAGTAATTAACCCAAGGGTCATCTTTATTATAGCCCCCCCGGCCCAGTGCTTGTCTAAGTGTTGGTCCGAACTAAGCAGCCTGCAGGGCCACCTCGGGGAGACTCGAAGTCTGGTTTTACTCGTAGCTTGACTTATCCGGTGTTGCCCTGAGAACGAGATATGTGCAGCTCCTATCGGGATGTCGGCGCATCGGGCGGCTTTGCTGGTCTTGTTTTATCATTGTCGAAATGTCTTGTAAACCGGGATTTCGAGACTGATCGGGTCTTCCCGGGAGAAGGTATATCCTTTGTTGATCGCGAGAGCTTATCATGGGCTAAGTTGGGACACCCTGCAGGTATAAACTTTCGAGAGCCGTGCCCGTGGTTATGTGGCGATGGGAATTTGTTAATGTCCGGTTGTAGATAACTTGACACCTGATCCGAATTAAAACGCATCAACCGCGTGTGTAGCCGTGATGGTCTCTTCTCGGCGGAGTCCGGGAAGTGAACACGGTCTTTGGGTTATGTTTGACGTAAGTAGGAGTTCAGGATCACTTCTTGATCATTACTAGTTGACGACCGTTCCTTTGCTCTCTTATCACTCTTGTTTGCGTTGGTTAGCCACCATATATGCTTAGTCGCTGCTGCAACCTCACCACTTTACCCCTTCCTTTCCCATTAAGCTTTGCTAGTCTTGATACCCATGGTAATGGGATTGCTGAGTCCTCGTGGCTCACAGATTACTACAACAACAGTTGCAGGTACAGGTTATGCGATGATCATGACGCGAGAGCGATGTTTGCTTGTTTTCGAGTTCTTCTTCTGCTTCTTCTTCGATCAGGGGATAGGTTCCAGGTCGGCAGCCTGGGCTAGCAGGGTGGATGTCGTTTGAGTTTCTGTTTTGTTTCATCCGTAGTCGGATGTTGGTCATATGTATGATGTATTGTTGTATTCATGTGGCATTGTATGCCTCTTGTATGTATCCCCATCTATTATGTAATTTTGATGTAATGATATCCACCTTGCAAAAGCGTTCCAATATGCGGGTCTATCCTTGGTGGGACCTTCGAGTTCCTTTTGGATTGGGTTGCATATTGGGCGTGACACAAGGGACACAATGTTTACCCAGGTTCGGGCCCTCTCGATGGAGGTAAAACCCTACTTCCTGCTTGATTAATATTGATAATATGAGTAGTACAAGAGTAGATCTACCACGAGATCGTAGAGGCTAAACCCTAGGAGCTAGCCTATGATGATTATGATTATAATTGTGATCGGCCTTCTAAGGACCAACCTCTCCGGTTTATATAGACACCGGAGAGGGCTAGGGTTTACACGGAGTCGGTTACAAGGAAGGAAATATAATATCCGGATCGCCAAGCTTGCCTTCCACACAAAGGAGAGTTCCATCCGGACACGGGACGAAGTCTTGAGTCTTGTATCTTCACGCTTCAATAGTCCAGACGATGTACATAGTCCAGCTGTCCGGATACCCCCTAATCTAGGACTCCTCAGTAGCCCCTGAACCAGACTTCAATGACGATGAGTCCGGTGCGCAGTCTTGTCTTCGGCATTGCAAGGCAGGTTCCATCTCCGAATACTCCAAAGTGATTATCTAACACTTAGACCGTGTCCAGATCTGCGAGATGACTCGCACATACCATCGAAGGGAACTTAGCATAAATCTGATCTGCTGGCAATCGTACATCGTGCCTTTGCATCGTGGCCTGGTCCAACACGAACCGACGTTTCTCGCCCCACCTCGACTCGTGTTGCGAGGCGGTTTTATTGGCACGTCCTGCCAAAGCAGAGATCGTGTTCCTCTTATTATGGGATCTTCCATCAATATGGGCGTGTATAACCCCACGATGACCGTTGGCATGACTCCGTGTGCTTTTAGATAAGCCTCAAGCGGTCACACTGAGGACTCTTGATATTCACCCCCTTTATAAAGGGGCCGAGGCCTATGCCTCTTTTCTACCTCCCTCGCGCCTCCTCGCACCTCGAGTTCTAACACCCGAGACCTAAGCTCCCACACCCCAGATCCTCCAATATGTCTGGATCCAACCCTCAAGGCCGGTGGGTGGCCTCCTCGATCCAAGAGGAGTACATTGCGAAGCTTAGGGAAGTCGGATATCTGACCGCCGACATCCAGCATAGGCTTCCTGCTCTAGGGCAGGTTATCCCTACACCAGAGCCCAATGAGAGCGTCATGTTTGTTCCTCAATTCCTCCGCGGCTTGGGCCTCACCCTCGATCCCTTTGTGAGGAGGCTCATGTTCTATTACGGGTTGGATTTTCATGATATAGCTCCGGACGCTATCCTCCACATCTCGTCATTCATCATTGTGTGCGAGGCTTTTCTCCACGTCACCCCACACTTCGGCTTATGGCTCAAGACCTTTAATGTGAAGCCGAAGATGATCGAGGGGCGACATGCAGAATGCGGAGGTGCCATAATAAGCAGGAACGCCGATGCCCCATGGCCAGAGGGTTCTTTCCCAGAAGTATCCGATGTATGGCAACGGAGATGGTTTTATGTTACGGCTCCCAGAGGCACAAAGTGGGTGGCCGCCCCTGAGTTCCGCTCGGCCCCCCCGTCACTACTAGCGTCTTGGACCGATGTAGGACGGAATTGGGGGCCCGCTGGTGATGTACCAGTATTGCAGAGCCGCATCCGGGAGCTTCTTGAGAGGGACATTAACCTTGTCAGCATAATTCAAGTGATGTTAATCCGATGGATGTTGCCGTGCCAACGCCGGCCTCTCCGGATGTGGGAGTTCAATCCAGAGGGTCCACGGGCTGTTAAGCACTTCCTCGGCCTGAAGCTCGAAGAGATGTGTAAGTTATTCTTCGGACCAACAGTAGAGTGTACGGACACCACCAAGGATGCGGGCCTAAGCTGCAATCGGCTAGATACCCAAGTAAGTAACCTTGATACCGGACACTTTGTTTTATATTCATAGTCATTATTCTGAAAACCCTCCGTGGCCAGGAATGGCTCAGCAAGGCAGAGAGAATCAGGTGTCCGGTGCCACTTCCCGAAGGCTCGCCTGGTCCAACCGTTGCCAAGATGCTTGACCGGGTGCTCAGCAGAGAAAGACAAGGGGAAGAACAAAGAAACCGAACTTCACATGCTACGCATCCGAACAGGGGGAATTGGTACCTCCCCTAAGGGGGATAGTTGGGAAGGGGAGGCTAAAGCCTCCTCCCCGTGCGGGAAGAAAAGGGCTGCCTCCAAAGACTTGGAGACAGAGATGCCCAAACCAAGGAAAAAGGTATCACCAGGGGGCTCTGCCACGACGGGCACCCTCACCGCGTCATGCCCACCAACGGGCCAGCCCTCCACCGAGCTGTAAGTTAATCATTAATTCGAAGGTACTGCGTTTCTCTGAGATCAATAACCAGGATTCATCTTTTGCAGTCCGGCTAGCAGCTCTTCTCAACAGAGTTCGTCTTCGGGGGATCTTCCTCTGGAGATGATGGAGAGCGAGACCCCACCCACCTCTCCACCTCATGAAGCGGGCGACACCGAGGTGTCGTCACGGAGGAGTCCGGATCTGCCGAAGCTGGAAGCCAATACGTCAGCCGCCCTAAGCCCGGAGCATTTCGCTCCCACAGGGGGCGATGAGAAGGGTCCGGCACAGTTCGATGTCCGGCCGGATATGCTGACAGGCCTTCTGGAGCGAGCTGCACTCTCGGAGGATCACCGCTCATTAATGAGCGTGGTTCTCAAGAAGATTTCATCAGCCACAAGCGGTTTGAATGAATCATTTACGAGCCTGCTCAAAGGCTTTGAGGTATGTAGTAAAAAATACACTAGTTTTTGGCTGTGAGGCACGCGCTATGTGTGCTCCATATGGATAGTAGCCCCTGAGACTCTGGTTGCCCGCCCTAGGCGGCAAACCGGGGATCATATAGTAATGATTGTGCTTGTGCCAATGCGCAGGTATCTGAGGGTCCGGCAGCCGACTAGTCCATTGAAGTTGCCGAGCTAAGGAGGCAGATCGGATCTATTGATGCCGATATCACGCTGGTGAACAAGCGGCTGGACGATTCACAAGGTATGTGCTCTGCTTTCCTTATTATGTTGTATAGGAAAATATGAGATGGGCATAATATTAATGCAATATGCTTGGACTGCAGATGGTGCTGCTGCCGTGGAAGCCCTGAGGGCGGAACTTGCCCAGGCCAAGGAACAAGCTCGGGTTAGTAGTGCGGCTACCCTAAAGGCGGCCGAAGAATTGAGAGCCGAACAGGCTGCTCATCGCCGAAGCGAGGAAAAGATAGGCAAAATGGCTGTGGAGTTGAAAAATGCTGCCGAACGGTATGAACTCCTTGAAAAGGAGCAAAAGGCTTGTTCGGCCGACCTGAACAAGGCGCTTAATGACACCAAGGAGATGCGGACCGAGGTCAGGGGTGTGCAGGAGGAGCTTCAACAGGCCGGTAAAATTGCGGCTGGGGGCTCCTACTTACTGCGGACAAAGTTTTTGGATCCGAAGTATGCTCCCCTGGATGGACGCTGGAGTCCTGTAGATGCGTATGCGGACTTGGCAAAGAGTACCGCTGATGCAGCCAAGTTTTTCGAGGATCAAGGTGATAAAGAAGTGGAGAAGCTTTTCTGGTCGCAATTCAATGCTCCCGCGCGCCCGCTGTTGTTAAGTGAGAAGATGGCTGCTGTGGCGGAACTTCACAGGTTGTCCGGGCTTGCAATGCAGTCTGTAATAGACCATCTTTGGCCAAAGGGGCCTAAGCCGGACAGTTACTTTGGCTTGGTGCAGCAGTTCCTTGGGGCCGTACCTCAGATCGATGCCATGAGGATGTCGGCGTGCATACAGGGTGCGCGAATGGCTCTTGCCCGCATTAAAGCATACTGGACAGATATGGAGGCCACCGTTGTAGCGACCCAGAATCCGGCCGGAGGACAGTATCCGTCCGAGCACTATTTGGTGCAGGTAACAGAAGGTGCCCGCTGAATAGAGGCGCAGTGCTCGAAGAATGCCTTATTCGAGTGACAGATCAGACCATTGTAAAAACAATGTTATTTTGGTTGTAAGGCTATTTTTATACTTTTTGCCTGAAAGTATTATTGTGTCTCCTGTGCGGCAGTTTATATATATATATATGTAATCCGAAAGTTAGCAGTCGTTGGCTTCAGCCCCCACGCATACAATGCGGGGGTGTTCGCGAAAAATATGCATAATCACACTTGATCCAACGTCTTGGTCCATTAAGGAGGTGATCACACGTCGAACTAGGCAACCAAACTATATAGCTGTAACACTTTCGCTTAGCCATGGGAGTCTAACGGTGGGGCTACTATGTAGCCCCTGGTACCTTTGCGTGCATCCGAATACGGGCGCGGGTGTACATGACCAGGAAACGGTCCTTCGTTAATACGGAGGGATCCTAAAGATTCCGATAAGTCTTCGAGTGGTTGAACAGTCTCTCGATGTATCATGACAGTCAGTTTTCGGCTTTCTCTACTGAGGTGCTTCATACGTCTCCAACGTATCTATAATTTTTGATTGCTCCATGCTACTTTATCTACTGTTTTGGACCATATTGGGTTTTATTTTCCACTTTTATATTACTTTTGGGACTAACCTATTAACCGGAGGCCCAGCCCAGAATTGCTGTTTTTTGCCTTTTTCAGTATTTCGAAGAAACAGAATATCAAACGGAGTTCAAACGGAATGAAACCTTCGGGATCGTGATTTTCCAACCGAACGTGATCCAGGAGACTTGGACCCTACTCCAAGTAGTGCCCGAGGAGGTCACGAGGGTGGAGGGCGCGCCCCCTGGGCGTGCCCCCTACCTCGTGGGCCCCTCGGAGCTCCACCAACATACTCCTTCCTCCTATATATACCTACGTATCCCCGAATGATCAGAACAGGAGCCAAAAGCCTAATTCCACCGCCACAACCTTCTGTATCCAGGAGATCCCATCTTGGGGCCTGTTCCGGAGCTCCGTCGGAGGGGGCATCCACCACGGAGGGCTTGTACATCATCACCATAGCCCCTCTGATGAAGTGTGAGTAGTTTACTTCAGACCTTCAGATCCATAGCTAGTAGCTAGATGGATTCTTCTCTCTTTTTGGATCTCAATACAATGTTCCCCCCTCTCTCGTGGAGATCTATTCGATGTATTCTTCTTTTTGTGGTGTGTTTGTTGAGACCGATGAATTGTGGGTTTATGATCCAAAGATATCTATGGAAAATATTTGATTCTTCTCTGAATTCTTTTATGTATGATTGAGTTATCTTTGCAAGTCTCTTCAATTATCCTTTTGGTTTGGCCAACTAGATTGGTAGTTCTTGCAATGGGAGAAGTGCTTAGCTTTGGGTTCAATCTTGCGTGTCCTTACCCAAAGGACAAAAGGGCAAAGAAGGCACGTATTCTATTGTTGCCATCGAGGATAACAAGATGGTTTTATCATATTGCATGAATTTATCCCTCTACATCATGTCATCTTGCTTACGGCATTACTCTGCTTTTTAAATTAATACTCTAGATGCATGCTTTGGATAGCGGTCGATGAGTGGAGTAATAGTAGTAGATGCGTAATCATTTCGATCTACTTGTTTTGGACGTGATGCCTATATACATGATCATTGCCTAGATATACTCATAACTATGCTCAATTCATCAATTGCTCAACAAGAATTTGTTCACCCACCGTAGAATACCTATGCTCTTGAGAGAAGCCACTAGTGAAACCTATGGCCCCGGGTCTATTCTCATCATATCAATCTATATCACTTTATTTACTTGCTTTGTTTTTACTTTGCCTTTACTTTTTACTTTGCATCTATCTATGAAAAATACCAAAAATATTATCTCTATCGATCTCACTCTAAGTAAGTGACCGTGAAGGGATTGACAACCCCTAAGCGTTGGTTGCGAGTTGCTATCGCTTTGTGTAGGTACGAGGGACTTGTCGTGGTCTCCTACTAGATTGATACCTTGGTTCTCAAAAACTGAGGGAAATACTTACGCTACTTTGCTGCATCATCCTCTCCTCTTGGGAAATCCAACGCAGGCTCAAGAGGTAGCAAGAAGAATTTCGTGCCGTTGCCGGGAGGCTCACGCAAACAAGTCAACCATACCAAGTATCCATCGCAATCCCTATCTCTCGCATTACATTATTTGCCATTTGCCTCTCGTTTTCCTCTCCCCCACTTCACCCTTGCTGTTTTATTTGCCCTCTCTTTCCCAATCTCCTCCTCTCTTTTCCGTTTGCCTTTTTCCCGTTGCCTTTCTGTTTGCTTGTGTGTTGGATTACTTATTGCCATGGCGCAAGATAATGCCAAATTGTGTGATTTCTCGAATACCAATAATAATGATTTCCTTAGTACTCCGATTGCTCCTCTTAATAATGATGAGTCTTGTGAAATCAATACCACTTTGTTGAATCTTGTTATGAAAGATCAATTCGCCGGCCTTCCTAGTGAAGATGCCGCTACTCATCTAAACAATTTTGTTGATTTGTGTGATATGCAAAAGAAGAAAGATACGGATAACAATATTGTCAAATTGAAGTTATTTCCGTTCTCACTTAGAGATCGTGCTAAAGTTTGGTTTTCATCTTTGCCTAAAAATAGTATTGATTCTTGGAACAAGTGCAAAGATGCTTTTATCTCTAAGTATTTTCCTCCCGCTAAGATTATCACTCTTAGGAACGACATCATGAATTTTAAACAACTTGATCATGAGCATGTTGCCCAATCTTGGGAAAGAATGAAATTAATGCTTCGCAATTGCCCTACTCATGGTTTGAATTTGTGGATGATCATACAAAAATTTTATGCCGGATTGAATTTTGCTTCTAGAAATCTTATAGATTCGGCCGCGGGAGGCACTTTTATGGAAATTACGTTAGGGGATGCTACCAAATTGCTTGATAATATTATGGCTAATTATTCTCAATGGCACACCGAAAGATCTTCTAGTAAGAAAGTGCATGCTATAGAAGAAATCAATATTTTGAGTGAAAAGATGGATGAACTTATGAAGATGTTTGCTCCTAAAAATACTCCTCTTGATCCCAATGATATGCCTTTATCTACTTTGCTTGAGAATAATAATGAATCTATGGATGTGAATTTTGTTGGTAGGAATAGTTTTGGAAACAACGCTTATAGAGGGAATTTTAATCCTAGGCCTTATCCTAGTAATCCTTCTAATAATTATGGAAATTCCTACAATAACTCTTATGGAAATTTTAATAAGATGCCCTCTGAATTTGAGAGTAGTGTTAAAGAGTTTATGAATTCACAAAAGAATTTTAATGCTTTGCTTGAAGAGAAATTGCTTAAAGTTGATGATTTTGCTAGGAACGTTGATAGAATTTCTCTTGAAATTGATTCTTTAAAGCTTAGATCTATTCCTCCTAAGCATGATATCAATGAGTCTCTCAAAGCCATGAGAATTTCCATTAATGAGTGCAAGGAAAGAACCGCTAGGATGCGTGCTTCCAAAGATGCCTTTATTAAAGCGTGTTCTTCCAATTCTTATGAAAATCAAGATGAAGATCTAAAAGTTATTGATGTGTCCCCCATTAAATATTTGTTTTGCAATATGAATCTTGATGAATCTGAAGATTATCTTCCTTTACCTAGAAGGCGTTCTAAGAATTCGGAGTTTCTAGATCTTGATGATGAAAGTGGGATTGAAATAAATAAAAACCGTGATGTTGCTAAACCCACTATTTTGGATCTCAAGGAATTTAATTATGAAAATTGCTCTTTGATTGGTTGTATCTCCTTGTTGCAATCCGTGCTAGAATCTCCTCATGCTTATAGTCAAAATAAGGCCTTTACCGAACATATCGTTGATGCCTTGATGCAATCTTATGAAGAAAAACTTGAGTTGAAAGTTTCTATCCCTAGAAAACTCTATGATGAATGGGAACCTACTATTAAAATTAAAATTAAAGGTTTTGAGTTTCATGCTTTGTGTGATTTGGGTGCTAGTGTCTCTACTATCCCCAAAACTTTATGTGATTTGCTAGATTTCCGTGATTTTGATGATTGCTCTCTAAACTTGCATCTTGCGGATTCCACTATTAAAAAACCAATGGGAAGAATTAATGATGTTCTTATTGTTGCAAATAGGAATTATGTGCCCGTAGATTTTATCGTTCTTGATATAGATTGCAATCCTTCATGTCCTATTATTCTTAGTAGACCTTTCCTTAGAACGATTGGTGCAATTATTGATATGAAGGAAGGGAATATTAGATTCCAATTTCCCTTAAAGAAGGGTATGGAACACTTCCCTAGAAACAAAATAAAATTACCATATGAATCTATCATGAGAGCCACTTATGGATTGCCTACCAAAGATGGCAATACCTAGATCTATCCTTGCTTTTATGCCTAGCTAAGGGCATTAAACGATAGCGCTTGTTGGGAGGCAACCCAATTTTATTTTGTGTTTTTTGTTTTTGCTTATGTTTAGGAATAAATAATCCATCTACCTTCTATTTGGATGTGGTTTTGTGACGCCCCCGATTCAGGTCGTACACTAATCATGCACGCAAACGTGTACGATCAAGATCAGGGACTCACGGGAAGATATCACAACACAACTCTAAAAACATAAATAAGTCATACAAGCATCATAATACAAGCCAGGGGCCTCGAGGGCTCGAATACAAGTGCTCGATCATAGACGAGTCAGCGGAAGCAACAATATCTGAGTATAGACATAAGTTTAGACATAAGTTAAACAAGTTGCCATAAGATGGCTAGCACAAACTGGGATACAGATCGAAAGAGGCGCAGGCCTCCTACCTGGGATCCTCCTAAACTACTCCTGGTCGTCAACAGCAGCCTGCACGTAGTAGTAGGCACCTTCAGTGTATTAGTCGTCATCGACGGTGGCGTCTGGCTCCTGGGCTCCAGCATCTGGTTGCGACAACCAGAAAGAAAGGAAAGGGGAAAAGGGGGAGAAAGCAACCGTGAGTACTCATCCAAAGTACTCGCAAGCAAGGAGCTACACTACATATGCATGGGTATATGTGTAAGGAGGCCATATCGATGGACCGAATCTGCAGAATGCCGAATAAGAGGGGATAGCTAGTCCTATCGAAGACTACGCTTGGCAGCCTCCGCCTTGCAAAGATGTAGAAGAGAGTAGATTGAAGTCCTCCAAGTAGCATCGCATAGCATAATCCTACCCGGCGATCCTCTCCTCGTCGCCCTGTTAGAGAGCGATCACCGGGTTGTATCTGGCACTTGGAAGGGTGTGTTTTATTGAGTATCCGGTTCTAGTTGTCATAAGGTCAAGGTACAACTCCGGGTCGTCCTTTTACCGAGGGACACGACTATTCAATAGATTAACTTCCTGCAGGGTGCACCACATAACCCAACACGCCGATCCCATTTGGCGGACACACTTTCTCGGTCATGCCCGCCTCGGAAGATCAACGCCGTCGCAGCCCCACCTAGGCACAACAGAGAGTCAAGACGCCGGTCTAACTCCTATGGCGCAGGGGTCTGGGCCCATCGCCCTTTGCACACCTGCACATTGCGAACGCGGCTGGAAGCAGACCTAGCCTAGTGGCGTTCCAGTCCAATCCGGCGCGCGCCACTCAGTCGCTGATGTCACGAAGGCTTCGGCTGATACCACGACGCCGGGATACCCATAACTACTCCCACGTAGATGGTTAGTGCGTATAGACCAAATGGCCAGACTCAGATCAAATACCCAGATCTCGTTAAGCGTGTTAAGTATCCGCGAACGCCGAATAGGGCCAGGCCCACCTCTTGCCTAGGTGGTCTCAACCTACCCTGTCGCTCCGCCACCAAGATCCACACAGAGGGCCGTCGGGACAAAGGTCCTTTCAGCCCCCAATCTGTGAATCACTCGCGGGTACTCTTCGAGCGGACCCGACTTTAGTCACCATCTGTATAGTATGGATGTATGTATAGTATATACCCGTGATCACCTCCCGAGTGATCACGGCCCAATAGTGTAGCAAGGTAGACTGACAAGAATGAAGGGCCAATGATGATAAACTAGCATCCTATACTAAGCATTTAGGATTGCGGGTAAGGTATCAATGATTTATAGCAACAATGACAAAGCTATGCAATGTAATAGGAGTAACCGAACGAGAACATGCTACACTACTCTAATGCAAGCAATATAGAGAAGAATAGGCGATATCTGGTGATCAAGGGGGGGCCTGCCTGGTTGCTCTGGCAAGAAGGAGTGGTCGTCAACACCGTAGTCAAACTGGGGGTCATCGGCAGCCTCGGGGTCTACCGGAAAGAAGTAACGGAGGGGGAACACAAATTAAAGTATCACAAAGCGTAGCATGGCAATACGCGGTGCTAAAGGTGACCTAACGCAGTAGGAGGTGATACCGGTGAAGGGGGGAAACATCCGGGAAAGTATTCCCGGTGTTTCGCGTTTTCGGACAGAGGAATCGGAGGGGGAAGTTGCGAGTTCGATAGGTTAGGGATGTGTGGCGGACGAACAGGTTGCGTATCCGGATTCGCCTCGTCGTTCTGAGCAACTTTCATGTAGAAAGTATTTCCATCCGAGGTACGGTTTATTTTATATTAATTTTAAAAGATTTAATCATTTTTATAATTTATTTAATTATTTAATTCTAACATTGTCCGTAATGTGTGTTTGTTGACGCTATCATGACGCCAAACATGACGTCGATAGTCAGCAGAGGTGTTGATCGGTCAATCGACGTGTGGGTCCATGGGACCCACCGTCATACTGCTTAGGTTAATTAGTGTTTAGTTAAACTAATTACTGTTTAATTAAACTAACAAGTTAATCAGATTAATTAAATAGGATTAATTAACTTTATTAATTCACTAATTAATTAATTGTTAATTAATTAATTAAATAATTTTAATATTTTTATTTTTATTTATTTATATATATATATATATTTTAAAACGTTCTCGGGGGCATGGGCCCTTTGTCATAAACCCTAGGGGCCATAGTGGGTTTAGTGTTTGCGGCGCAGATGCAGGCGCTAAGCGCTCATGGGCGCCCGACCCAGAAAGGGCCGAGCGGGCGCAGAGGGCGCCGCGGGCGCGGTGGTCGACAAGCAAGACGCGGGCGGTCGCCGGAATGGGACGCCGGCGAAGAAGGCGGCAGCGAAAGCACGGCCGACGAGAGGAAGGACAAGGTCATGAAGGGAACATCATAGCCATGGTGGCCGCGAGCAAAGGCGGGGAGCGGGCGCGCGGACGAACGCGCATGCGGGGACGTGCAGGGGAGGGCGCGGAGCGGGGCTAGCGAGGCATGGGGCGACCGGCATGGTGCGGCGCCGTGAGGCCAGGCGGGGACGCGGCCGGGCGAGGGAGAGAGAGGAGGGGCGCGGGGGTGCTCATAGGGCCGGTAGGGTAATGGCAGCGTGCTCGGGGAGGCTCGGGGAGGTCCGTTGTGGAGGAGGACGGGGACGACGTCGACGTAGGAGGAGGCAGGCCGGCGATGGAGCGCTCCGGGACGTTGGCGTCGGGAGTGGTGGGGCGATGGCGCGCGACGGGTCGGGGCGTCGGTTGCCCCGATCCAGATCCACTCGGGGCGGGGGCGGGCGCCGAAGGACGGAGGGAGGAGTCGCTGGGCGGAGGCGATGGCTCCACGACTCGCCGGAGCGAGGGGAGACGGAGAGGAGATGAGGACGGGGCGGAGGAGCTCCGAGCAGTGGCGATAGGGCGCCGGGTTCGAACCCCTCCCGATCCAGATGGGATAGAGAGGTGGAGGGCAAATGAGAAGGAGTGGGGGAGTGGGTGTGATGTGGGGGTTAGGGTTTCGGTACCCTTGGGAGTGGGGGGCGGATAAGGGAGTGGGGGCGGGGTGGGCGGCCGCCTTCGGTGGCTACCGGGGCGGTGGCCTTCTTGGGCCGGAGCCCAAAGGGGGGTGATTGCTTTTCTTTTCTTTTTTGGTTAGATTTGTTTTTCCTTTTTCTTTTATTTATTTCCCTTTTCTGTTTTAATTCAATTTAAAATATTTATGCATTTTATACAAAAGTGTTTACTACACCATATTTACCTATGTAATATTTAGTACAAACCAAACATTTTAATTTTAATGTTTGAAATTTTTATTATTTACCAAACTTTGAATTTGAATTTTGGACGGTTTTGATCTAACGATAGATTAGCAAAGAAGAACTGTGATGACGTGGCACCATTAGCGTGGGATCACTGTAGCTTAATTATCCGGGCGTCACAATTCTCCTCCACTACAAGAAATCTCGTCCCGAGATTTAAGAGGTAGAGAAGGGGGGGAAGGTCTAGTTACGAAATTCTAACGGATCTTCTCGGCCTTGGTTGCTCTTCTCGAAGAGGTTGATCCATTACATTGATGTCTGCATTTCTCTGCTTCAGGTCATCATGGTGAAGTCGGCATCCTTTCTTCAGGAACTCCATCGTACTTACGAAAGAATAAGGGGGTTATTCCAGGGGAACAAACCTCTGTAAGGCTGACTATCTAGTCGATAACATCGGGAAGGTGGCGGAAAGTAACTCTCGAATTGAAACTTAGAAAATATCGAGAGCAAAGTAAGGCGGTATCATGGAAAGTTTCAAGCGGGCAGGAATGTTCGATGCCTGTTGCAGGGCGTGAAAGGGGTTCAAAGCAACGGGAATAAGTATTGTGTCTGATATCAGACTTGAAGGTGGCTCGTGAATTACATACGAGGCCACGGACGAGGAATAACTATTAGATGTACAGGAGAGTGTTTTGATCCTGTGGAACTGTGGATTATGGGCCCACCATGTGGGTCAAAGTAGAAAGGGGGCTGACATCTTGCACGGTCACAATAGCAAGGCATGTTAGAGGGTAGCCGGTCAGTTATGTCGGCAACAACAACGATACCAAGGGTGAGGGACGAAGAGAACCATTTTCCTGCTCGTTGAACGAGGCGGACCAACAGGCAAAGTTCTCGTCCATCGGTGGTTACCGGAATGTCGTCCACAATAGTAACAGGGTCTGACTGATAAGGTGGTACACCGAGGTGTTTTCGTAAGCAGGATAATTTTACTGCTTAGATCTTATAGATCACCAGAGAGGTTAAACCAAACAATGGAAAGGAATATATCATTATCAGATTAGACAGAACAATGGAAAGGAAAACGTGTTAGAACACATATCCCATGGGTATATCTACCCACGGACAAGTAAGGCATGATATGCATGACAGGATATAAAGTAGAAAGCCCTTTTAGGTAAGGGGAGAGAAACTTCATGACATTACCCATACAACGGTGTTTGGATAATTGATAAAGAAAATTCAACATTGTGCTTCAAATGTTCTTATTGATGATCGGAGTACCACCGACATGCTTCGAGATAGCATTGACATGGTCAACAGGTAAAGATCGGACTATGGATACATAAGGGATCCATCAGGATCAACTTATAGAATAAGTCTTCTAATTTCCTCAGGGAAGAATGGTTAACCTTGCTAATAAGGAAACTATAATAGCAGGTCCTCCGGCCAGGTGTGCTAGGCATGACATCACCTTACCAGGTCATATAAAGACCAATTTTATAACTCTTGGAAATATGACCCAACCATCATATCTGACCGAGATTCAGATTTGATTGATGCTAGGAATCAGAATACCTCGGACTCAGGATGCTTGAGAAGAAAAGGTGCAAAACAAATTGACGAGATAACATTGTAAGATTCTTGGGAAATCAACTATGGAAGCAAACTTCCGAAACAAGGGTTCATCACTAAACCAAGGAGAGGGTGAGGAAATGTCAGATGGACTCAGCAACAATTCATCGAGATTTCCAAAAGATGGATTTCCATAATTACGTTGAACTAGGAGATAATATATGTCAGATCATACGATATAATGATGTGTGCTCGAGGAAAAACATCCACAATTAAACATTGGTTGAAAGGTGCACCCGAATATGGGCTAGGTTGCACGACCAACCTCGGAATGGTGATTCAATAATCTATAGTCTAAGAATGAACGGTCGACCATTAACTTCAAAGCAAGAGGGTTGCTAGAAGGGCAGAATCCAATCAACACCGTTCACTTGTTGGAAGCAACACGGGGACCAAGAAAGAATGGTGATGGTGAGAAGTGTCACTATACCAAGAATTCTTAAGAGGTGGAGTAATCCTCATGACATTCTTGATATAAAAGATGGTAATACTCCAAGGTAAAGAAGAAGAAATGCTGGATAGCAAGGAACTCAATGTATAACACAGAACACAAACAAGTTTGTGTTGGAGGGAAGGCAATAATGTGGTCGATGACAACACAAATCATTGAGTGCAAGGATGGTATTTCTCATCATGAATTCAATTGATATCCTGAAAGAGCTCAAAATGTTGATGATGATCACGACACAATTGTCGAGAGATTCCACGGAGATGTAATTGATCGGAGATGACATCAAGTCAAAGGGCTGATGAAGCGAAAGGTTATTGGAACCACGAGTACGACACAAACTCAAAATCAAGCTTGCTGTTCAAGGCGAAATAATATGACGAGGAAAATCGACGTAAGCTTAGCTCATCGTCGAAAATTGTGCTCTGGGAAGAAGGACCAGGTAGCACAGTTAAAATCGGCACGACAAGGATATAGCCAAACAGGCTAGGAATGACGTGATTGAGTTCAAATCATAAGTAATGAAGGTTACCAAGAGTTGTTTAATCGCGATGCGGACTCGAGTCAGTTATCGATGTCTTAGAGTGTTTAATAACTCAGAGCCCGTGAAAAATTGGAATCAATGAGAATGTAGCACTTGATGAAGAACTCATAAGAAGTTATGCAGTTCTGTGATAATCTTGAGATACGGGGGTAATACTCGACGACAAATCAAAGTAGAGGTTGGACTGGGGTATTGATCCGCAGAAGACAAATGTTTAAACTTGCCCGAGAAATGGGAACAAAGGAGAACAATATGGTCAAAACCATAACTACTAGGGGTCCAATTTAATGACACCGAAAGAATTACTCGAATGAGTAAATATTTGGCAAGAAGCTTCCATGATAAGTTCCACACCGGGTCCATGGGCATGAACACAAAGGTTCAAGGTCGACGCCCACTTCCTCAATGCATAACCTTCCATTCACCTCCTCGTATTTCAAAAATGACATTAGTTATTGGAAGTTTTACCTGGTGCAATAACAGATAAGTATGACCCGTGAAATCTTTTGGGTTCACATAGATTAGGGAAGGCGTTGGTTCAACCCATCGGGGGATCGTGGAAACCTATACCACAAGCTTCAATAGTAAATATCACCAGCTCGAAAGCAGAGCATGGTTGGCCAAATCAAGGAATATGATTTACCAAAGGCATTATGTATTAGGGAAAGAACTTCCAAAGTGATTGAATATGAAGGACGTTGTCGGATAAAATCCAACGGTTCTGATGGTCCATAAAGGATCTGATGTGAGTATCGGCTCACAACCAGAGGAAGAATCAATGCAAAGACATTGGATTATAGAAACAACTGAGTAACTTAGAGCTCAATTGCAAAGGAATTATGATTTACAAAGCGAAGGATTAGAAGCAGACGCTCTGATCAAGGATGGATAAGTTCAATATACTTAGGGGCACAATCGACGACAATTTGATTGGCGAGAACCAGCTCATGTTTGAAATGACGTCTGAGCCAGAAGGATGAATTCTAGGATCTGATTGAGGATTGCGAGCATTCGCAACAAATTGAATCAACAAACTCAAAGTGATAATGACAAGAGATGCCAATAAGATTATAGACTTATGGGATTAACCATAGTGCAAGCAAGTAAGAATTTCAAGAGCAATAGGCTACTCAGGATTTTCGAAAGATCGAATGGTATTTCGAAGACTTTTGTGAAACACCTGAAAAACTGGGGAGAAACAAATCCTCGGTAAGTGTGAGGATTAATTTGTAAGTGTATTCAGACGACAAGGAACTGTAAGGCAGTAGGCACAAAGGATTATCAAAAGATCGACAAGTATTTCGGGGTATCTTGTAATAGCAAGACCAACTGGGATGAATGTAAGAATGACAACTGCATGTAGTTATCATATGGGTTGATGGTGGAAGGGGAATTGCAAACGCGATGAATAGAAGTTCTCGGGTTAACAGCGAAGAGTATCTCAGGGTCTTTTGTTGCAGCAGACGATCATCGTTAATATGGTGCTCTCCGGGTGAAAGTGACAACGAGATCCTAATGTTAGATTTAGCAAAATTCATTTATCCCGAATAGAAGAGAGATCAGAGTCCCAGAGTATAGACGAGGAGTAAAAGATCCTAATACCACCCAATGGCGACGTGGGCCCGTAAGGCACACAGCCATGTTAGTAAAAGTTTTGCAATGTCTAGACTCGACTTCGGCCAAGGAGTGTGGAAGGGGGATTCCTACAGGCAGTCGGCTCTGATACCAACTTGTGACGCCCCCGATTCAGGTCGTACACTAATCATGCACGCAAACGTGTACGATCAAGATCAGGGACCTCACGGGAAGATATCACAACACAACTCTAAAAACATAAATAAGTCATACAAGCATCATAATACAAGCCAGGGGCCTCGAGGGCTCGAATACAAGTGCTCGATCATAGACGAGTCAGCGGAAGCAACAATATCTGAGTACAGACATAAGTTAAGACATAAGTTAAACAGGTAGCCATAAGATGGCTAGCACAAACCGATACAGACGAAGAGGCGCAGCCTCCCCGCCTAGGATCCTCCTAAACTACTCCCGGTCGCCGGCAATGACTTTCGCACGTAGTAGAAGGCACCTTGATGTAGTAGTCGCCATCGACGGTGGCGTCTCGCCTCTGGGCTCCGAGATCTGGTTGCGACAACCGTAAAGAAAGGAAAGAGGGAAAAGGGGGAGAAAGCAACCGTGAGTACTCATCCAAAGTACTCGCAAGCAAGGAGCTACACTACATATGCATGGGTATATGTGTAAGGAGGCCATATCGGACCGAATCTGCGAGAATGCCGAGAATAAGAGGGGATAGCTAGTCCTATCGAAGACTACGCTCGGCAGCCTCCGTCTTCAAAGATGTAGAAGAGAGTAGATTGAAGTCCTCCAAGTAGCATCGCATAGCATAATCCTACCCGGCGATCCTCTCCTCGTCATACTGTTAGAGAGCGATCACCGGGTTGTATCCGCACTTGGAAGGGTGTGTTTTATTAAGTATCCGGTTCTAGTTGTCATAAGGTCAAGGTACAACTCCGGTCGCCCTTTTACCAAGGGACACGACTATTCAATAGATTAACTTCACTGCAGGGTGCACCACATAACCCAACACGCCGATCCCATTTGGCGGACACACTTTCTGGGTCATACCCGCCTCGGAAGATCAACACGTCGCAGCCCCACCTAGGCACAACAGAGAGGTTAGCACGCCGGTCTAACTCCTATGGCGCAGGGGTTTGGGCCCATCGCCCTTTGCACACCTGCACATTGCGAACGCGGCCGAAAGCAGACCTAGCCTAGTGGCGTTCCAGTCCAATCCAGCGCGCGCCACTCAGTCGCTGACGTCACGAAGGCTTCGGCTGATACCACGACGCCGGGATACCCATAACTACTCCCACGTAGATGGTTAGTACGTATAGACCAAATGGCCAGACTCAGATCAAATACCCAGATCTCGTTAAGCGTGTTAAGTATCCGCGAACGCCGAACAGGGCCAGGCCCACCTCTCGCCTAGGTGGTGTCAACCTGCCCTGTCGCTCCGCCACAAAGATCCACATAGAGGGCCGTCGGGACAAAGGTCCTTTCAGCCCCCTATCCGTGAATCACTCACGGGTACTTTTCGAGCGGACCCGACTTTAGTCACCATCTGTATAGTATGGATGTATGTATAGTATATACCCGTGATCACCTCCCGAGTGATCACGACCCAATAGTGTAGCAAGGCAGACTGACAAGAATGAAGGGCCAATGATGATAAACTAGCATCCTATACTAAGCATTTAGGATTGCGGGTAAGGTATCAATGATCAGAGCAACAATGACAAAGCTATGCAATGTAATAGGAGTAACCGAACAAGAACATGCTACACTACTCTAATGCAAGCAGATAGAGAAGAATAGGTGATATCTGGTGATCAAGGGGGGCTTGCCTGGTTGCTCTGGCAAGAAGGAGTGGTAGTCAACTCCGTAGTCGAACTAGGGGTCGTCGGCAGCCTCGGGGTCTACTGGAAAGAAGTAACGGAGGGGGAACACAATAAATAACAGAGCAATCAAAGTATCACAAAGCGTAGCATGGCAATACGCGGTGCTAAAGGTGACCTAACGCAGTAGGAGGTGATACCGGTGAAGGGGGGAAACATCTGGGAAAGTATTCCCGGTGTTTCGCGTTTTTGGACAGAGGAACCGGAGGGGGAAAGTTGCGTGTTCGATAGGTTAGGGATGTGTGGCGGACAAACAGGTTGCGTATCTAGATTCGCCTCGTCGTTCTGAGCAACTTTCATGTAGAAAGTATTTCCATCCGATGTACGGTTTATTTTATATTAATTTTAAAAGATTTAATCATTTTTATAATTTATTTAATTATTTAATTCTAACATTATCCAGAACAGTGTTTGCTGACGTCATCATGACGCCAGCATGACGTCAGTAGTCAACAGAGGTGTTGACTGGTCAACTGACGTGTGGGTCCAGTGGGACCCACCTGTCATACTCTGTTTAGGTTAATTAGTGTTTAGTTAAACTAATTACTGTTTAATTAAACTAACAAGTTAATCAGATTAATTAAACAGGGTTAATTAATTTAATTAATTCACTAATTAATTAATTGTTAATTAATTAATTAATTAATTTTAATATTTTTATTTTTATTTATTTATATATATATTTTTTAAAACGTTCTCAGGGGCATGGGCCCCGGCTGTCATAGGCCCTAGGGGCCATAGTAGGTTCAGTCTTTGCGGGTGCATGAGTGCAGGCTCTAGGCGCCGCAGGGGCACCACCCAGAGAGGGCCGAGCGGGCGCAGAGAGCGCCCGGCGCCAAAGCGTGGTCGACAACAAGCAAGACGGGCGGTTCTTGGAATGGGACGCCGCCGGCAGAAGGGCGGCATCGAGCATGGGCCGCGAGAGGAAGGACAAGGTCGCGAAGGGAACGGCCGTGGCCGTGGTGGCCTTGAAAGAAAAGCGAAGCGCGGTGTGAGGAGGAAGCGATTGCCGCTTGTGAGCGCTAACGCGCATGCGGGACGTCTGGTGAGGGCGCGGAGCGGGGCTGGCGAGGGCACGAGGCGACCGGCGTGGTGCGGCGCCGTGAGGCTAGACGGGGACGCGGCCGGGCGAGGAAGAGAGAGGAGGGGCGCGGGGGTGCTCACAGGGCCGGTAGGGTAATGGCAGCGTGCTCGGGGAGGCTCGGGGAGGTCCGTTGTGGAGGAGGACGGGGACGACGTCGACGTAGGAGGAGGCAGGCCGGCGATGGAGCGCTCCGGACGTCGGCGTCGGGAGTGGTGGGGCGATGGCGCGCGACGGGTCGGGGCGTCGGTTGCCCCGATCCAGATCCACTCGGGGCGGGGGCGGGCGCCGAAGGACGGAGGAAGGAGTCGCTGGGCGGAGGCGATGGCTCCACGGCTCGCCGGAGTGAGGGGAGACGGAGAGGAGATGAGGACGGGGCGGAGGAGCTCCGAGCAGTGGCGATAGGGCGCCGGGTTCGAACCCCTCCTGATCCAGATGGGATCGAGAGGTGGGGGGCTAATGAGAGGGAGTGGGGGAGTGGGTGCGATGTGGGGGTTAGGGTTTCGGTACCCTTGGGAGTGGGGGATAAGGGGTGGGGGGGTGGGTGGGCGGCCAGTTCGGTGGCAGTGGGCAGTGGCTTTCTTGGGCCGAGCCCAGTGGGGGGTGATTGCTTTTCTTTTCTTTTTTGGTTAGATTTGTTTTTCCTTTTTCTTTTATTTATTTCCCTTTTCTGTTTTAATTCAATTTAAAATATTTATGCATTTTATACAAAAGTGTTTACTACACCATATTTACCTATGTAATATTTAGTACAAACCAAACATTTTAATTTTCATGTTTGAAAACTTTTATTATTTACCAAACTTTGAATTTGAATTTTGGACCGGTTTTCATCTAACGATAGATTAGCAGCAGTAACCGTGGTGACGTGACATCATTAGCGTGGGATCACTGTAGCTTAATTATCCGGGCGTCATAGGTTTCATGTTTTAATTAGTGTTTGTGCCAAGTAGAACCTATAGGATAACCTACGATGATAGTTGATTTGATTCTGCTGAAAAACAGAAACTTTGCGCGCACAAATTTAGTTATGATAAATCGCGTTGATTATTTTTTATGCTGATCAATAAACACATTTTCCAGGACTTCCTATTTTCGTAAATTTTTTAGAGTTCCAGAAGTTTGCGTTAATTCTGATTACTGCTGCATCGCTCTGCTTTTTGACAGATTATGTTTTTCGTGTGTTGTTTGCTTATTTTGATGAATCTATGGCTAGTAAATTAGTTTATAAACCATAGAGAAGTTGGAATACAGTAGGATTAACACCAATATAAATAAAGAATGATTTCATTACAGTACCTTGAAGTAATCTTTTTTTCTTTCTCTAACGGAGCTCACGAGATTTCTGTTGAGTTTTGTGTTGTGAAGTTTTCAAGTTTTGGGTGAATTCTTTTGATGGATGGAACAAGGAGTGGCAAGAGCCTAAGCTTGGGGATTCCCATAGCACCCCCAAGATAATCCAAGGACACCAAAAAGTCAAAGCTTGGGGATGCCCCAGAAGGCATCCCCTCTTTCGTCCACTTCCATCGGTAATTTACTTGGAGCTATATTTTTATTCACCAACATGATATGTGTTTTGCTTGGAGCGTCTTGTATTATTTGTGTCTTTGCTTGTTAGTCTACCACAATCATCCTTGCTGTACACATATTTTTATAGAGCCATACATGATTTGGAATTTGTTAGAATACTCTATGTGCTTCACTTATATCTTTTGAGCTTGATAGTTTTGCTCATAGCACTTCACTTATATCTTTTGAGCGTGATAATTTTTGCTCTAGTGCTTCACTTAGATCTTTTAGAGCACGGTGGTGGATTTGTTTTAAAGAAACTATTGATCTCTCATGCTTCACTTAGATTATTTTGAGAGTCTTTAATAGGATGGTAATTTGCTTAATGTTAATATACTTGGTGTTCAAGATATGTGAAACTTTCTTTTGAGTGAATTGAATACTAAGATAAGTTTGATGCTTGATAATTATTTTGAGATATGGAGGTAATAATAGCAAAGTCGTGCTAGTTGGGTGATTATGAATTTGAGAAATACTTGTGTTGAAGGTTGCAAATCCCGTAGCATGCACGTATGGTTAAAGTTGTGTAACAAATTTGAAACATGAAGTGTACCTGGCTTGTGCATCTTTATGAGTGGCGGTCGGGGACGAGCGATGGTCTTTTCCTACCAATCTATCCCCCTAGGAGCATGCGCATAGTACTTGAATTTTTGATGACTTCTAAATTTTTGCAATAAGTATATGAGTTCTTTTGACTAATGTTGAGTCCATGGATTATACGCACTCTCACCTTTCCGCCTTTGCTAGCCTCTTCGGTACCGTGCATTGCCCTTTCTCACCTTGAGAGTTGGCGCAAACTTCGCCGGTGCATCCAAACCCCGTGATACGATATACTCTATCACACATAAACCTCCTTATACCTTCCTGAAAACAACCACCATACCTACCTATCATGGCATTTCCATAGCCATTCCGAGATATATTGCCATGCAACTCCATCATCATCATCATCATCATGACATACATTACTTTTGTCATATTGCCATTGCATGATCTTGTAGTTGACATCGTATTTGTTGCAAAGCCACCATGCATTATTTTCCATACATGTCACTCTTTATTCATTGCACCATCCCGGTACACCGCCGGAGGCATTCATATAGAGTCATATCTTGTTCTAACTTTCGAGTTGTAATCCTTGTGTTGTAATCAATAGAAGTGTGATGATCATCATTATTAGAGCATTGCCCAAAAAAAAGAGAAAGGCCAAAAAAAAGAAAGGCCCAAAAAAATAAAAAAAAGAGAGAAAATAAAAAAAGGGCAATGCTACTATCTCTTTTTCCACACTTGTGCTTCAAAGTAGCACCTTGTTCTTCATGTAGTGAGTCTCATATATTGTGCTTCAAAGTAGCACCTTGTTACTCATGTAGTGAGTCTCATAAGTTGTCTTTTCATACTAGTGGGAATTTTTCATTATAAAACTTGGCTTGTATATTCCAACGACGGGCTTCCTCAAATGCGCTAGGTCTTTGTGAGCAAGCGATTTGGATGCACACCCACTAGTTTTCTATTGTTGAGCATTCATAGCTCTAATGCATCCGTTGCATGGCAATCCCTACTCCTCATGTTGACACCAATTGATGGGCATCTCCATAGCCCGTTGATTAGCATCGTCAATGTGAGACTTTCTCCTCTTTTGTCTTCTCCACACAATCCCCATCATCATATTCTATTCCACCCATAGTGCTATATCCATGGCTCACGCTCATGTATTGCGTGAAGGTTGAAAAAGTTTGAGATTATCTAAGTATGAAACAATTACTTGGCTTGTCATCGGGGGTATAGAAGTTGGGAACATCTTTGTGTGACAAAAATGAAGCATAGCCTAACTATATGATTTTGTAGGGATGAACTTTCTTTTGCCATGTTATTTTGAGAAGACATGATTGCTTTGATTAGTATGCTTGAAGTATTATTATTTTTGTGTCAATATGAACTTTTGTCTTGAATCTTTCGGATCTGAATATTCATATCACAATTAAGAAGATTTACATTGAAATTATGCCAAAGTATCACTCCGCATCAAAAATTCATTTTTATCATTTACCTACTCGAGGACGAGCAGGAATTAAGCTTGGGGATGCCTGATACGTCTCCAACGTATCTATAATTTTTGATTGCTCCATGATACTTTATCTACTGTTTTGGACCATATTGGGCTTTATTTTCCACTTTTATATTACTTTTGGGACTAACCTATTAACCGGAGGCCTAGCCCAGAATTGCTGTTTTTTGCCTTTTTCAGTATTTCGAAGAAACAGAATATCAAATGGAGTCCAAACGGAATAAAACCTTCGTGATCGTGATTTTCCAACCGAACATGACCCAGGAGAAATCTTGGTTATTCACTCTATTTTTAAGTTTTATTTAAGTAAACCATGCACTGGAAAAGCAAAAGGGTCAACAGGCCAGGTTTTACCGAGTAGCATGGGGCACGTGGAATCCCGTGTGAATCAGCAAGGACCACCTTGCAAGGCTAAATACTCCTGGGTGACTGATAGCGAAGTAGTACCATGAGGGAAAGGTGAAAAGAACCCCCAGTGGGTAGTGAAATAGAACGTGAAACCGTGATGAGCTCCCAAGTCAGCTTGAGTTGGGTTAAAAGCACGGAAGGTATTTGCACCATCACCGTCCTCAAATAGAGTGTTTTCTACGGTCGCTCTGGACCCTACTCCAAGTAGTGCTCGAGGAGGTCACGAGGGTGGAGGGCGCGCCCCCCTGGGCGCGCCCCCTACCTCATGGGCCCCTCGGAGCTCCACCGACGTACTCCTTCCTCCTATATATACCTACGTATCCCCGAACGATCAGAACGGGAGCCAAAAACCTAATTACACTGCCGCAACGTTCTTTATCCACGAGATCCCATCTTGGGGCCTGTTCCAGAGCTCCGCCAGAGGGGGCATCCACCATGGAGGGCTTCTACATCAACACCATAGCCCCTCCGATGAAGTGTGAGTAGTTTACTTCAGACCTTCGGGTCCATAGCTAGTAGCTAGATGGCTTCTTCTCTCTTTTTGGATCTCAATACAATGTTCTCCCCCTCTCTCGTGGAGATCTATTCGATGTAATCTTCTTTTTGCAGTGTGTTTGTTGAGACCGATGAATTGTGGGTTGATGATCCAAAGATTATCTATGGAAAATATTTGATTCTTCTCTGAATTCTTTTATGTATGATTGAGTTATCTTTGCAAGTCTCTTCGAATTATCCTTTTTGGTTTGGCCAACTAGATTGGTAGTTCTTGCAATGGGAGAAGTGCTTAGCTTTGGGTTCAATCTTGCGGTGTCCTTACCCAGTGACAGAAGGGGCAGCAAGGCACGTATTGTATTGTTGCCATCGAGGATAACAAGATGGGGTTTTTATCATATTGCATGAATTTATCCCTCTACATCATTTCATCTTGCTTAAGGCGTTACTCTGTTTTTAACTTAATACTCTAGATACATGCTGGATAGCGGTCGATGAGTGGAGTAATAGTAGTAGATGCAGAATCGTTTCGATCTATTTGTTTTGGATGTGATGCCTATATACATGATCATTGCCTAGATATACTCATAACTATGCTCAATTCTGTCAATTGCTCAACAGTAATTTGTTCACCCACCGTAGAATACCTATGCTCTTGAGAGAAGCCACTAGTGAAACCTATGGCCCCCGGGTCTATTCTCATCATATCAATCTATATCACTTTATTTACTTGCTTTTTTACTTTGCCTTTACTTTTTACTTTGCATCTATCTATCAAAAATACCAAAAATATTATCTCTATCAGATCTCACTCTCGTAAGTGACCGTGAAGGGATTGACAACCCCTAAACATTGGTTGCGAGTTGCTATCATTTTGTGTAGGTACGAGGGACTTGTGCGTGGTCTCCTACTGGATTGATACCTTGGTTCTCAAAAACTAAGGGAAATACTTACGCTACTTTGCTGCATCATCCTCTCCTCTTCGGGGAAATCCAACGCAGTGCTCAAGAGGTAGAAGTGCTCATCCGGAATAACTAGGGCACAATCGTAGTAGTTCTCCTTTGGCCTCCTTAGCCGATAAGAAAGGAACGTAAGGCAGCAAACCCAGGAGCCGGGCAAACCCAACATTTGACAAAAGACATGATTCAGAGCTGATGCATATAAGGCCAAACTCGTGACGCCGAACACCCCCGAAGGCATTCGGACTTTGGAATAGAAAAGGGCTGAAGAATGCCCTTTCATTATAAACCCTGTATTTCCAGGTACATGCATTAGTCTGTCGTGGCAAAATGCCAATAACGATAGTATCCTCTGTGGGTATGGAACCCATGGGATGTTTAAACAACAAGAGACAATAAAATAGGTTTACACAGGGGCTTAATCTAAAGAGAAACCTTTCAGCGGGGCCCTGCTGCACGTGTGCGCCTTTGTCTCCGTTGTGCCGTATCCTGGAAGGGTATCACGTGAATGTTGTCTGTAAAAGAAGAAAACTCGTGTAGGAGAGTACAACGTAAGTACGCGATGGATAGTAAAAGTGTAAGACGTTGGCTTGCCAATAAGGTTAAGCCAAGTGTGGGGCTATATTAAATATTTATAGCCCCTAGTGTCCTCTATGGGATTACATGTACGGTGCCCTGGTTCAGTTTTGTCTGGGCTGCCGGACTCGTCTAACCGTGTCTGTGGTCTTAATGACCAGTCATGCTTTCTGATATTGGAGGCCGCTTATATTCCGGCCGCTAGGGCCGTCGCGTGTTACTCTGCGCGTGAAGAGCGCTTTGTGTTTCCGTTAACGGTAATGATGCCACATGGACCGGGCATCTTGAGTGTAAGGTAAGCATAGTGCGGTATTGCGTTGAAGCGGACGAAGGCCGCTCTTCCAAGCAATGCGTGATAGCTGCTTTGGAAGGGTGCGATGGTGAAGAGTAATTCTTCACTTCTGGAGTTGCCTGGGGAGCCGAATGTTACCTCCAGTACGACGGAGCCCCTGCCGTAGGCTTCAATGCCTGGTATCACCCCTTCAAAGGTGGTGTTGCTTTGACTAATTCTGGATGGGTCTATCCCCATCCTGCGGACATTGTCCTCATATAGTAAATTGAGACTACTGCCGCCGTCCATGAGGACGTGGGTGAGATGGTATCCGTCGATTATTGGGTCAAGCACCAAGGCCTCTGATCCTCCGCGCCGAATACTAGTTAGGCGGTCCGTGTGATCAGAGGTGATCGGACAAGCCATCCAGTAGTTAGGTGTGGGTACAATGGGCTCTATATCGTACGCGTCTCTGAACGCCCGTTCGCGCCTTCTCGTAGATGTGTGAGTCGCGTGGATCATGTTTACTGTTTTAACCTCTGGTGGGAATTTTTTCTATCCCCCAGTGTTCGGCTGGCGAGGTTCATCCTCGTCTTCACTTGGTGTTTCCCTTCCCTTGTGTTCGACATTTAATTTGCCGGCCTGCTTGAAGACCCAGCACTCTCTGTGCGTGTGGTTCGCAGGTTTGTCGGGGGTGCTATGAATTTGGCATAGTCATCCAGACTCTGCTCGCACCGACAGTCCTCTTCTTGCCTCAATCCGCATTGACAGTTGTGTTGTCCAGGCTCTCTTCCTTGTTTTGGCGTTTGTTTTTATTATGCCGTGGCTTTCCGTTGCCGTCCCTTATTTCGGATGTGCTTGGGTCGCTGGTGCCTTTACGGGCCAACCAGCTATCCTCACCCACGCAAAAGCGGGTCATAAGGCTTGTTAAGGCTGCCATTGTCCTTGGCTTTTCTTGGCCGAGGTGTTGGGCGAGCCACTCGTCGCGGATGCTGTGTTTGAATGCCGCTAAGGCTTCGGCATCCGGACAATCGACAATTTGATTCTTCTTAGTGAGGAATCTGTTCCAAAGCTTGTGGGCGGACTCTCCGGGTTATTGGATTATGTGACTTAAATCGTCCGCATCCGGAGGCCGGACATAAGTCCCTTGAAAATTGGCCCTGAAAGCGTCTTCGAGTTCCTCCCAACTCCAAATTGAATTTTTGGGGAGGCTTTTCAACCAGTGTCGAGCTGGTCCCTTTAGTTTGAGGGGAAGGTATTTGATGGCGTGGAGGTCATCCCCACGAGCCATGTGTATATGCAGGATAAAATCCTCGATCCGCACTTCAGGTCTGCTGTTCCGTCAGATGCCTCTATATTCACAGGTTTAAAACCCTGTGGGAATTCATGGTCCAGTACTTCTTCGGTGAAGCACAGGAGGTGAGCAGCCCCTCTGTATCTGGACGTGCTGTGGCATGCCGTCGGCTATTGTTGTGTCTGGTGTTTATTCTGAACTGGTATTCGATTGGTATAATCGTTTTGGTGGCCGTAGTCCCGCGTCGGGGTGTGTCCTTTAGATCCGTAGATGGACCTGGCCGCGCCGGCTTTCTTATCCAGGTGCTCGCGCAAATCGTGCGCCGCGTCGGTAGCCGCTCTGTTGCGGTTATGAAACGGTACGTATGGCCTCCTGGTCATGTTATTCTTTGGTGGAACGGCCTCATCCTCGAATTCAGGCAGTAGCTTGATAGCTCTTTGTATGGCGATCGTCGCTGTATCTTTCTTCAGTGTCTAGCACTTTATTCCATTTGCGATTGAGCATTTCCTGTGCGGCTTTTAGCCGTTGCTTCTGCTTCTTTAGACTTCTTGCGGTGGCCATAAGCTTTCTGTGGAGGTTATCTCGTTCCACGCGTTCTTCCAGGATGATGAATGCATCATCGTCCATACTGTGTTCTTGTACTGGGGCGGTTTGATGAACTCGTCCCTCGGGATCATTGTGATTGGGCGTCCGCTCCGAACTGTGTTTGGCATGACCTGGCTCCTCCTGATCCATCGCTGGGTCCATGTGGTCGTTGTTGCCTTCGGAGTTGACTGGTATGTCAATCTTTCTAGCGCTCTTGTCGCTGTTTTTACTGTTGCTGGACTTTGAGCGGCGCCTGCGCCGTCGTTTTGGCTTTTGCCTGGGGGTTTTATCTTCCGGATTGTCGCCGTCGTCCTCCTTGGGCGTATCCACCATGTATATATCGTGTGACGGGGTAGTAGTCCAGCGCCTCAGAGATTTTGAATCTTCTCCTGCATCGTCGTCCATACCGTCGATGCCTTCGGAGTAGAAGTCAAGCACGTCGGTTAAATCATCAACCGTGGCAATGAAGTGGGTGGTGGGTGGGCAACGAATTCCTTCGTCGCCTGCTTCCCAGTCGGGCTGGACATAGTTCAGCCAAGAGCCACCTGACAAAGAGAGCGACTTTAATTAGTTCAACATGTCGCCAAAGGGCGAGTGCTGGAAGATATCCGCAGCGGTAAACTCCATTACAGGAGCCCAACTAGGCTCGGCGGGCTCGGGAGCGCGCGGACTGGAACCTACTGAAGGAAATATGCCCTAGAGGCAATAATAAAGTTATTATTTATTTCCTCATATCATGATAAATGTTTATTATTCATGCTAGAATTGTATTAACCGGAAACATGATACTAGTCACTAGTATGCCTCTACTTGACTAGCTCATTAATCAAAGATGGTTATGTTTCCTAACCATAGACATGTGTTGTCATTTGATTAACGGGATCACATCATTAGGAGAATGATGTGATTGACATGACCCATTCCGTTAGCCTAGCACTTGATCGTTTAGTATATTGCTATTGCTTTCTTCATGACTTATAGATGTTCCTGTAACTATGAGATTATGCAACTCCCGTTTACCGGAGGAACACTTTGGGTGCTACCAAATGTCACAACGTAAATGGGTGAGTATAAAGGAGTACTACAGGTGTCTCCAAAGGTACATGTTGGGTTGGCGTATTTCGAGATTAGGTTTTGTCACTCCGATTGTCGGAGAGGTATCTCTGAGCCCTCTTGGTAATGCACATCACTATAAGCCTTGCAAGCAATGTAGCTAATGAGTTAGTTACGGAATGATGCATTATGTAACGAGTAAAGAGACTTGCCGGTAACGAGATTGAACTAGGTATTGGATACCAACGATCAAATCTCGGGCAAGTAACATACCGATGACAAAGGGAACAATGTATGTTGTTATGCGGTTTAACTGATAAAGATCTTCGTAGAATATGTAGGAGCCAATATGGGCATCCAGGTTCCGCTATTGGTTATTGACCGAGAATAGTTCTAGGTCATGTCTACATAGTTCTCGAACCCGTAGGGTCCGCACGCTTAACGTTACAATGACAATTTTATTATGAGTTTATAAGTTTTGATGTACCGAAGTTTGTTCGGAGTCCCGGCTGTGATCACGGACATGACGAGGAGTCTCGAAATGGTCGAGACATAAAGATTGATATATTGGAAGCCTATGTTTGGACATCGGAAGTGTTTCGGGTGAAATCGGCATTTTACCGGAGTACGGGGGGGTTACCGGAACCCTCCCGGGGGTTATTGGGCCTTCATGGGCCCTAAGGGAGAAGAGGAGAAGAGGCAAGAGGTGGGATGCACCCCCTCCCCTCCCTAGTCCGAATAGGACAAGGAGAGGGGGGCGGCGCCCCCCCTTTCCTTCCCCTCTTCCTCCTCCTTCCCCCTTCTCCTACTCCAACTAGGAAAGAAGGGAGTCCTACTCCCGGTGGGAGTAGGACTCCTCCTTGGCGCGCCCTCCTTGGCTGGCCGCCTCCCCCCTGGCTCCTTTATATACGGGGCAGGGGGCACCCTAGACACACAAGTTGATCTTCAAGATCGCCTTAGCCGTGTGCGTGCCCCCTCCACCATATTCCACCTCGGTCATATCGTCATGGAGTTTAGGCGAAGCCTGCGCCGATAGAACATCATCATCGCCACCACGCCGTCAGGTCGACGGAACTCATCCCCGACTCTTTGCTGGATCGGAGTCCGGGATCGCCATCGAGCTGAACGTGTGCTGAACTCGGAGGTGCCGACGCTCGAACTTGGATCGGTCGGATCGTGAAGACGCACGACTACATCAACCGCGTTGTCATAACGCTTCGCCACGGTCTCACGAGGGCGTGGACAATACTCCCCTCTCGTTGCTATGCCATCACCATGATCTTGCGTGTGCGTAGGAATTTTGTTGAAATTACTACGCTCCCCAACAAAGGCATCCGAGCCTGGTTTTATGCGTAGATGTCATATGCACGAGTAGAACACAAGTGAGTTGTGGGCAATACAAGTCATACCGCTTACCAAATGTCATACTTTGGCTCAGCGGTATTGTGAGATGAAGCGGCCCGGACCGACATTACGCCAGACGCTTACGCGAGACTGGTTTCACCGCTACGCCGCACTCATGCTTAAAGGTGACTGGCGGGTGTCTGTCTCTCTCACTTTAGCTGAATCGAGTGTGGCTATGCCCGGTCCTTGCGAAGGTTAAAACATTACTAACTTGACGAACTATCATTGTGGTTTTGATGCGTAGGTAAGAACGGTTCTTGCTAAGCCCGTAGCAGCCACGTAAAATTTCCAACAACAAAGTAGAGGACGTCTAACTTGTTTTTGCAGGGCATGTTGTGATGTGATATGGTCAAGACGTGATGCTATATTTTATTGTATGAGATGATCATGTTTTGTAACCGGTTATCGGCAATCGGCAGGAGCCATATGGTTGTCGCTTATTGTATGAAATGCAAACGCCTATAATTGCTTTACTTTATCACTAAGCGGTAGCGATAGTCGAGAAGCAATAGATGGCGAACGACAACGATGCTACGATGGAGATCAAGGTGTCGCGCCGGTGACGATGGTGATCACGACGGTGCTTTGAAGATGGAGATCACAAGCACAAGATGATGATGGCCATATCATATCACTTATATTGGTTGCATGTGATGTTTATCCTTTATGCATCTTATCTTGCTTTGATTGACGGTAGCATTTTAAGATGATCTCTCACTAAAATTATCAAGAAGTGTTCTCCCTGAGTATGCACCATTGCGAAAGTTCTTCGTGCTAAGACACCACGTGATGATCGGGTGTGATAGGCTCTACGTTCAAATACAATGGGTGCAAAACAGTTGCACACGCGGAATACTCAGGTTAAACTTGACGAGCCTAGCATATAACAGATATGGCCTCGGAACACGGAGACCGAAAGGTCGAGCGTGAATCATATAGTAGATATGATCAACATATTGATGTTCACCTTTGAAACTACTCCATCTCACGTGACGATCGGACATGGTGTAGTTGATATGGATCACGTAATCACTTAGAGGATTAGAGGGATGTCTATCTAAGTGGGAGTTCTTAAGTAATATGATTAATTGAACTTAAATTTATCATGAACTTAGTACCTGATAGTATTTTGCTTGTCTATGTTTGTTGTAGATAGATGGCTCGTGCTGTTGTTCCGTCGAATTTTAATGCGTTCCTTGAGAAAACAAAGTTGAAAGATGATGATAGCAATTACACGGACTGGGTCTATAACCTGAGGATTATCCTCATTGCTGCATAGAAGAATTACGTCCTGGAAGCACCACTGGGGGCCAGGCCTGCTGCTGATGCAACTGATGACGTTAAAAACGTCTGGCAGAGCAAAGCTGATGACTACTCAATAGTTCAGTGTGCCATGCTTTACGGCTTAGAACCGGGTCTTCAACGACGCTTTTGAACGCCATGGAGCATATGAGATGTTCGAGGAGTTGAAGTTAATATTTCAAGCAAATGCCCGGATTGGGAGATATGAAGTCTCCAATAAGTTCTATAGCTGCAAGATGGAGGAGAATAGTTACACAAGGAACACATACTCAAAATGTATGGGTATAATAATCACTTGATTCAACTGGGAGTTAGTCTTCCGATGATAGTGTCATTGATGTAATTATTCAATCATCGCCACCAAGCTACAAGAGCTTCGTGATGAACTATAATATGCAAGGGATGGACAAGACTATTCGAGAGCTCTTCGCAATGCTAAAAGCAGCGGAGGTAGAAATCAAGAAGGAGCATCAAGTGTTGATGGTCAACAAGACCACCAGTTTCAAGAAAAGGGCAAAGGGAAGAAGAAGGGAACTTCAAGAAGAACAACAAACAAGTTGTTATTCAAGAGAAGAAACCCAAGTCCGGACCTAAGCCCGAGACTAAGTGCTTCTACTGCAAGCAGATCGACATCGGTAGTGGAACTGCCCCAAGTATTTGGCGGATAAGAAGGATGGCAAAGTGAACAAAGGTATATGTGATATACATGTTATTGATGTGTACCTTACTAATTCTCGCAGTAGTACACAGGTATTTGATAATGGTTCATTGCTAATATTTGCAACTCAAACAGGGACTACGGATTAAGTGAAGATTGGCTAAGGACGTGGTGACGATGCACGTGGGAAATGGTTCCAAAGTCGATGTGATCGCGGTCGGCACGCTACCTCTACATCTACCATCGGGATTAGTTTTAGACCTAAATAATTGTTATTTGGTGCCGGCGTTGAGCATGAACATTATATCTGGATCTTGTTTGATGCGAGACGGTTATTCATTTAAGTCAGAGAATAATGGTTGTTCTACTTATATGAGTAATATCTTTTATGGTCATGCACCCTTGAAGAGTGGTCTATTTTTATTGAATCTCGATAGTAGTGATACACATATTCATAGTGTTGAAGCCAAAAGATGTAGAGTTGATAATGATAGTGCAACTTATTTGTGGCACTGCCGTTTAGGTCATATCGGTATAAAGTGCATGAAGAAACTCCATACTGATGGACTTCTGGAATCACTTGATTATGAATCACTTGGTACTTGCGAACCGTGCCTCATGGGCAAGATGACTAAAACGCCGTTCTCCAGAACTATGGAGCGAGCAACTGATTTATTGGAAATCATACATACTGATGTTTGTGGTCCAATGAATGTTGAGGTCACCTTCACAGATCACTACTGGAATCAGCTACTTTGCCATCTGCCAGCTCTTTGCCGTCAGCTAGCGGACAGCAAAGAAGCTCTTTGCCATCAGCTACCCGAAAGCAGACGGCAAAGAACTGGCTGATGGCAAAGAAAGCCTTTGCCATCAGCCAGCTCTTTTCCGTCCGCTAGCAGATGGCAAAGAGGGAGGGGGCCCACTGAGGAGCTGGTTAAAAAATACTTAACGCCCCCCCCCCCCGCTTTGTCGTCCGCCGCAGATGGCAAATATGAAGAAAAGCGGACGGCAAAAGCTACCTTAACTAACCTAACTAATGGCCGAGCCCCTCCCCGCCGTTACTCATCTCTCTCCTCGACCTCCTCCGCCCCGCCCCCCCGCCCCCTCGTCCCCGCACCCGCCCCCCTGCCTCCCGCCATCCACCCTCCCCACCGTCACGCCCCACCGTCCGCCACCCGTGCTGCCCCGCCCTCCGCCTCCGCCCGCCTCCCGCCTTGGCCATCCCACCTGCCCGAGCCCGCCACCCCACCCACCCACCACCCAGGCCAAATGCCCCTACTCGTGAGTTTTTTTTGTTTTTTTTTTTTGCTGTTTAATTCTTGTTTAATTGTTAGTGTTAGTGTTAGTGTTAGATTTAGTGTTAGAAAAGAAGAAAATTTAGTGTTAGTGTTAGAAAAAATAATATGTAGAAGAAAAGAAGAAGTGGAAAAAGATGAAAAAGAAGAAAAGAAAAGAAGTAGAAAAAAGATGAAAAAGAAGAAGAAGAAAAGAAGTAGAAGAAGTAGAAGAAGTAGAAGAAGAAGAATAGAAGAAAAGAAAAGAAGTAAAAGAAGTAGAAAAAAGATGAAAAAAAAGAAGAAGAAGAAAGGAAAGAACAAGAAGAAGAAGAAAGGAAAGAAGAAGGATAGAAGAAGAAGGAGAAAGGAAAGAAGAAGAAAAAAGAAGAAGAAGAGAAGGAAAGAAGAAGAAGGATAGAAGGAAACACCCCGACCCCGACACCACACCCCGACACCTGACCCCGACACCCTGACCCCGACACCCCGACCCCGACACCACACCCCGACACACAGACAACGACACCACACCCCGACACCCCGACCCCGACACGACACCCTAACCCCGAAACAGCACCCCGACACCGACATGACACCCGACCCCTAAACCTCCCGAAAAGGTGCTCTTTGGCCTTCCAGAGGCCGACGGGGTTATATATTTGTGAATTATTAGTTAGGTCATATATTTTTCAATTTTGTTATGAAAAACATCATATATAATTGTGTTGATCGGGTAGATTTAAATGTGCAGTTGTTTCATCGCTGCGAGGTTTGGTGTTCGACGACCTCGTCGTCGCTTGACGAGCTCTGCCTTTCGTTCGTGGGTGAGCACAAATGACATGTCCTTCTCCCCATTAATTATTTGCACAAATGACATGAAATTTGGTAGCTAGCTATATATGTGTCTTGAATCATCAAGATCGTAACCAATATGTGTCTCCCGTTCGAAAGCGTCATAGTTATAAATATGCATGCATTTGCATATTTATAACCTTGATTCTTTCGAATTGTCCAACACTATCCATGGACAGCCCAAGTATGTGTAGATTGGGTTCGTTTTCCCAAATGCTTTGCTCCGGATCCGACGCATAAATTTACGTCGATTGCCTCTTCGTTGTTCTCCGGTACACATCCTCTCTGCTTATTGCGTAGACGTGTATCGAGAACAACGGGAGGTGCTGCCAAATTTTATGCGTCGGATCCAGAGCATAGCTTGGGAAAATGAACCCAATCTACACATACTGGTGGGATTAGGACCTATCATTACCTATTAGAGTGTAGGTTGCATGGACGTAATAAAATTGACAAAGTAGATCAACCGATGAATATATACATGGTGAATTATATATATAATTGTTGTGTGTCCAGAGCTCGAAAGTCAAGATGAGTGATCGTATGCGTGGATTTATACCGGTCACACCGGTCGTAACAAATGGAGCGCCGAATGGTTCACAAAAACCAAGGGTTTGTGCAAGCCGCATTTGCAAATGGCCGAGGAAAACTTGGTGCCCTGCTTCCGGCGCGCAATTGGGAAAAGAGGACGGAGGCTGAAATGGGTAAACACCGCAGAAGAATGGTTTTACGCCCGATTATACGGTGTGGACATTTCATGGTGAGTCTCGCCTAACGTGACCGAGCTGAGGTGGATCATCGCCGCACCGACGAGCATGGTACCGGATGGAAAACATGGTGCAAGACTATGATGATGCTCGGATTCGACGAGGAGATGGAGGAATCTGCAAAGGCCTTCAATGAAATGTTGGAGTCTTCAAAACGTCCGCTTCCACGAGCACACCGAGCTTTGTCGGTTGGATGCCATCTCACAAGTAATGGCTTTGAAGGCTCGATTCAACCTAGGCGAGAATGCTATGACGCAATTATGACAAGATTTGGACGCTTTCTACCCAAAGGCCATGTAATGCCCGCAAACCTGTACCACCGGACAAAATCCTCCGTGCAATCAAGATGCCCTATGAGAAGATACATGCCTGTGAGAAAGGATGTGCCTTATTTAGGCTTGACTATGCGGACTTGAACTATTGTCCCATTTGCAAGTGTTCCAGGTATATTGTGGTAGACAACGGTATGGGTGAGAAGACACAAACCAAAATCCCTGTTAGTGTTCTTCGGTATATGCCAATCGTACCAAGACTTCAATGTCTTTTCATGGTCGAAGAGACGGCTAGATAGATGACATGGCACAAAACAGGCAAAAGAATCGAACTAGATGCAGATGGTAATCTGATGATGGTACACACATCGGATGGTGTTGCGTGGAAAAAGTTCGATGAATTACATGCTGACAAAGCGGCAGATCCGAGGCATCCTCGAGTCGGCATCAACACCGATGGGTTCAGTGTGTTTGGTATGACGGCAGCCCAATACAGTTGTTGGCCCGTATTTGTCTTTCCACTCAATCTCCCCCCCGGACAGATTATGCAAAGAAAGAACATTTTCCTGACGTTGATAATTCCAGGGCCCAACTATCTAGGGAAAAATATGAATGTGTACATGCAGCCGCTTAAGGACGAATTGCAAGAAGCCTGGGATAATGGCTTCAAGACATACGACGCCTATAGCAAACGAAACTTCATAATGCGTGTCTAGTACATGTACTCGACGCATGACTTGTCGATGTATGCGCTATTCATTGGCTGGTGTGTGCATGGAAGGTTCCCGTGCCCCACATGCAAGGGAGCTCTTGAGTTTCGTTGGCTTCAGGCCGGTCGCAAGTTTTCTTGCTTCGACATGCATAGACAGTTCCTGGATCCTCGCCATAAGTTCAGGAAAGACAAGAAGAACTTCATCAGAGGTAGAGTTGTAAAAACTCGCACCACCTGCGTTAACGAGCCAATGCACCTGGATCGCTTAAACGCCTCGAGCGATCCAGAGCGCCTAGGGTACTTCAAGGGTATAATTACGAGCATGCCCGACTCACAAAACATGCTTATGGGATCTGCCTTACTTCAAAGACCTCCTTTGCCCACACAACATCGACGTGATGCACACTGAGAAGAATATCGCCGAGGCACTTTTTGGTACATTGTTCGGCATAGATGGGAAGTCAAAGGATAATACTAAGGCTAGAGTCGATCTGGAGGCACTATGTGATAGGCCGTTACAAAACATGAAAGAACCGAAAGGAAAGCATAACTGGACGAAGCCAAAGGCATGGTTCAATCTTGGAAGGCCAGCTATGAGGGAAATTATCTTGTGGGTGAAAATGCTGTTGATGTTCCCCGATGGGTATGCAGCGAATCTAAAGAGGGGAGCGAGTCTTGATAAATTGAAGATATTTGGTCTCAAGAGTCATGATTGGCACATATGGATTTTGCGGGTAATGCCGGTGATGTTGCGTGGCTTCATCTCTGAGGATGAATGGCTAATACTGGCAGAACTCAGCTATTTCTTCCGTGTTCCTTGTGCGAAAGAACTATCGCCTGGTGTGCTAGATGAAATGGAAGAGTTGGCGCCAGAATTGATCTGCAAGTTAGAGAAGATCTTTCCACCGGGCTTCTTTAATCCAATGCAGCATTTGATTTTGCATCTCCCGACCGAGGCAAGATTGGGGGGGCCCGTGCAAAATCGTTGGTGCTACCCAACTGAGAGGATGCAGAAGACGCTTCGAGAAAAATGTAAAAATAAATGTAGAATTGAAGCGTCTATGGCTGAGGCATTCATCACTGAGGAGGCGGCAAACTTCGTGACACACACTACTGAAACCAAAATCGCTATTTGCATAATCAAGCCTCGGTACAATGTTGTGAGCCTAAAAAGGGTGGATCCAACCTCAGCCTATTCAAAGGCAATCTCGCACCAGCCAGTGTTTCAAATCCAGTATCTTTGGATAACAAAGAATAGCGGACCATTTCGTTGTATATCTTCAACAACCTGATAGAAGTGCGGCCGTAAAACGAGTAAGTTCTCGGTACATTGTTTCGCAACTTCTATTTCCTTTGAACTGCTCTTATTCTTGGATATTTCATACAGTCGATACGTCACCCTATTCTCGTATGGAGCAGTGATCCAAAAGGATTCCGTCGAAGAGTATGAGCTTCTCGCAAAGCAAGGAGGCGGCTATCCCGGTTTCATCTCTTGGTTCAAAAAAGGGTAAATTCTATTAGACAATTTCATTTCATTCGCTAATTTGTGCGTAATGCAACAATCCTTTCATATTAAACTTGTAGGCTAATTCAGAGTCTATGGATGCCGAATTGAGACAAGTCGCTAATGGTTTTGACTATAAGGTCCGTTCATTTGACAAATACGACATCAACGGGTATCGTTTTCGTACCTATGGCAAAGAGCTATCTATGGCCGACTGAAAGTCTACAAATTGTTGTGTATCTGCTATCGACGAAGGAAGTACCGAGTATTATGGGAGAGTTGAAGCAATTTATGAACTTCTATTCTATGGTGAAAACCCATCGAATGTGGTAGTCTTCAAATGTTATTGGTTTCAGCCGAAGGAGACTAGAAGGACTCATGAACATATAGGGCTAGTTGAAATCAACCAAAGCACCCATTTAGATGTTCCTGATGTCTATATTATGGCTCAACAGGCAACCCAAGTATTCTATCTACCTGGCCCGCCAAACTAATCCAAATCTGAAAGGTTGGGATGTCGTTTATGAAGTGCCGCCACGTGCTAGACTATCTCCCCAAAGGAAGAGGATTATGAACCTCACATTAACCTGCATACATATGAAGGAGAATTCTTCCAAGAGACACGCTCTTTCAAAAAGCATTTCAAGAACCGTATACTTCACCCCAAAACATTGAAGTAGATAGCGACATGTGAATCCCACATCACCCCAGAGGAGGAACAAGAAGAGCCGAACAAGAAGATGTTACTATCATGGACGACCTCTCAATGCTTGACCGACACGTAAAGGTGGCCTTCCACATGTTGATGCCATTGAACCCTATGAGCCCGCATTGATTATAGTGATGATGATGATTATGCATTTATTGATGATACTGATCGAGATTATTAGTAGTGTCAGGTATTCAATTTTTTTATGTTGTACTTGATGATGATACACTTAAGTGATATACATATTATTATTCATGTCGGTATTTTTTTTATGTTGTACTAATTTCGTTTACTCTTTGTCATGGCAGGTGTTGAAAGATGGAAGGGGAGCCGACTGAGGCCAAGGACAAACGTGCCCAAATTGAAGGTGTGCCACACCATCAAGGTAGCTCCAGCTTACATTAGTTCGGGCGGAATTGGGTAATGTGGTTTGCTTCATTATTAATGCAATTTATTCATCATGCTAGCTTGAGCCCTTTAATTACTAATTTACTTTGTTTCTCTCTTTCAGGCAAGCTACAATAAGACGAATAAGGTGCCAGAGGGGTACGACCTGTATGCCATGGCCCACACTGCCTCTTACAAGCAAGTCAAGGGGAAGGCGAGGATAGGGGAGGAGTTTAACCCGAGCCAGATCCCCTACAATCCAGAGCAGGTGATGATATCTAGTGGCGGGAGGTCCCGTGGCTCCATAGCCATTGATCCAGAGTTTTCTCCTGAGACCACGGTGAGTTTAATTTGAATGGACGTTACTTGCTAGTCTTAACATTCGAGTGTCATCATGCTAACGAAACATTGGAAATGATCTTTTGTGCAGCGTTACTCCACACAAGCATCACACGATCCTTCTCCAGCTACTGGCCTGAGCCAGCCCGCTCCCACACCTCCATGATCAAGGTAAGTTTCTCTAGTTTTTTGCTTAACAAATGCATAAAGACCTAGACTTAGCTTTATTTCATCCAATATGCTTACCTTAATGACCTAGACGTAGCTTCTTTTCCCCGCAAAATGACTTAATAAGCTTATCGACCTCCAAAACCAGCCATTTTACCTAAGTTAGCTCTAAAACAATCTATACTTAGCTTTGTTTCCTCCAAAATGACCTAAGTTAGTTATAATATGCTTAGTTAACTAGGTTTGCTCAATAATGACATGTACTTACCTTACTTATGTAAAAACGGCATAATTAGCTTAGTTAGCTCATAAACGATCCATTTTACCTACATTAGCTCTAAAATGATGCATTTTACCTAAGTTAGCTCATAAACCATCCATTTCACGTAAGTTACCTCACAAACGATGGCGTGCTTCTTCTTCTAGTCACCTTTTCCTAACTTTCTTATTTGCCATTTTGCGATTTCATTCACTTCTCGGGAGCTAGCTTGCTATGATGGAGTGCTTGTTTTAATTTCATTCTCTTCTAGTATTCTTCTAGCTTGCTATGATGGAACTTGCTATCTTAATGAAACTTTGCATTGTAATATGTATGTGCAACTTTGCTATCTTGATGGAACTTGCTATGTATGAGTGGATGGAACTATATATGTATGTACGATGAAACTTATGTGCTGCTAAATAGCTCTGTGTAATATATCTATATATGTCATATATATTTGCTGTGAAAATTGTTGGATTTAAAAAAAACATAAAAAAAGAGCCAATATGCAGGCTCTTTGCCATCAGCCATCGACGGCAAAGGTATCTTTGCCATCGCTAACAATGACGACAAAGAGGCCACGTGGCGTGCAACTCAGTGTTTCTGGGAGGTCAACCTATTTGGTCGGGCTTTGCCAACAGATAGTGACGGCAAAGAGAAAAAAAAACTTTGCCTACAGCGGCGGACGGCAAAGGCCTTCCGATGTTTGCCATCAGTGGCCGACGGCAAAGGCTTGCCGTTAACCACCTAATGGAGTAACAGCGCAATTATTGCCGTCTGTATTCTTTGCCATCGGCAGCTAATGGCAAAGGTGAAGGAAATATGCCCTAGAGGCAATAATAAAGTTATTATTTATTTCCTTATTTCATGATAAATGTTTATTATTCATGCTAGAATGTATTAACCGGAAACATAATACATGTGTGAATACATAGACAAACATAGTGTCACTAGTATCCCTCTACTTGACTAGCTCGTTGAATCAAAGATGGTTAAGTTTCCTAGCCATAGACATGAGTTGTCATTTGATTAATGGGATTACATCATTAGGAGAATGATGTGATTGACATGACCCATTCCGTTAGCCTAGCACTTGATCGTTTAGTATGTTGCTATTGCTTTCTTCATGACTTATACATGTTCCTGTAACTATGAGATTATGCAACTCCCATTTACCGGAGGAACACTTTGGGTGCTACCAAACGTCACAACGTAACTGGGTGATTATAAAGGAGTACTACAGGTGTCTCCAAAGGTACATGTTGGGTTGGCGTATTTCGAGATTAGGTTTTGTCACTCCGATTGTCGGAGAGGTATCTCTGGGCCCTCTCGGTAATGCACATCACTATAAGCCTTGCAAGCAATGTGACTAATGAGTTAGTTGCGGGATGATGCATTACGTAACGAGTAAAGAGACTTGTCGGTAACGAGATTGAAGTAGGTATTGGATACCGACGATCGAATCTCGGGCAAGTAACATACCGATGACAAAGGGAACAACGTATGTTGTTATGCGGTTTGACCGATAAAGATCTTCGTAGAATATGTAGGAGCCAATATGGGCATCCAGGTCCCGCTATTGGTTATTGACCAAGAATAGTTCTAGGTCATGTCTACATAGTTCTCGAACCCGTAGGGTCCGCACGCTTAACGTTATGATGACAATTATATTATGAGTTTATGAGTTTTGATGTACCAAAGGAGTTCGGAGTCCCGGATGAGATCGGGGACATGACGAGGAGTTTCGAAATGGTCGAGACGTAAAGATCGATATATTGGACGACTATATTCGGAGTTCGGAAAGGTTCCGAGTCATTCGGGTATTTTTCAGAGTACCGGAGAGTTACGGGAATTCGCCGGGGAATATATGGGCCTTATTGGGCCATACAGGGAATAGAGGAGAGAGGCCGAAGGAAGGAGGCGCAGCCCCTCTCCTGGTCCGAATTGGACAAGGGGTGCAGCCCCTTTTCCTTCCTCTTCTCCCCTCTTCCTTCTCTCCTACTCCAACAAGGAAGGGGGGGGGGGGGGTGGGGAGTCCTACTCCCGGTGGGAGGAGGACTCCTCTGGCGCCGCCTCTGGCCGCAGAACCCCTCCCTGCTCCTTTATATACGGGGGCAGGGGGGCACCTCTAGGCACAACAACACAAGTTGATCTACGGATCATTCCTTAGCCGTGTGCGGTGCCCCCCTCCACCATATTCCACCTGGTCATATCGTCGCGGAGTTTAGGCGAAGCCCTGCGCCGGTAGAGCATCATCATCGTCACCACGCCGTCATGCTGACGGAACTCATCTCCGGAGCTTTGCTGGATCGGAGCACGGAGATCGTCATCGAGCTGAACGTGTGCTGAACTCGGAGGTGCTGTACGTTCGGTACTTGGATCGGTCGGATCGTGAAGACGTACGACTACATCAACCGCGTTGTGATAACGCTTCCGCTTACGGTCTACGAGGGTACGTGGACAATACTCTCCCCTCTCGTTGCTATGCCATCACCATGATCTTGCATCTGCGTTGGAAATTTTGAAATTACTACGTTCCCCAACAGTGGCATCCGAGCCTAGGTTTTATGCGTTGATGTTATATGCACGAGTCGGCGGTATTGTTGGATGAAGCGGCCCGGACCGACATTACGCGTACGCTTACGCGAGACTGGTTTTACCGACGTGCTTTGCACACAGGTGGCTGGCGGGTGTCAGTTTCTCCAACTTTAGTTGAACCGAGTGTGACTACGCCCGGTCCTTGCGAAGGTTAAAACAACACTAACTTGACGAACTATCATTGTAGTTTTTGATGCGTACGTAAGAACGGTTCTTGCTCAGCCCGTAGCAGCCACGTAAAACTTGCAACAACAAAGTACAGGACGTCTAACTTGTTTTTGCAGGGCATGTTGTGATGTGATATGGTCAAGACGTGATGCTATATTTTATTGTATGAGATGATCATGTTTTGTAACCGAGTTATCGGCAATCGGCGGAGCCATATGGTTGTCGCTTATTGTATGAAATGCAACGCATACATAATTGCTTTACTTTATCACTAAGCGATGGCGATAGTCGAGAAGCAATAGATGGCGAATGACAACGATGCTACGATGGAGATCAAGGTGTCGCGCCGGTGACGATGGTGATCACGATGGTGCTTTGAAGATGGAGATCACAAGCACAAGATGATGATGGCCATATCATATCACTTATATTGATTGCATGTGATGTTTATCCTTTATGCATCTTATCTTGCTTTGATTGACGGTAGCATTTTAAGATGATCTCTCACTAATTATCAAAAGTGTTCTCCCGAGTATGCACCGCTATGAAAGTTCTTCGTCTTTGAGACACCACGTGATGATCGGGTGTGATAGGCTCTACGTTCAAATACAACGGGTGCAAAACAGTTGCACACGCGGAATACTCAGGTTAAACTTGACGAGCCTAGCATATACAGATATGGCCTCGGAACACGGAGACCGAAAGGTCGAGCGTGAATCATATAGTAGATATGATCAACATAGTGATGTTCACCATTGAAAACTACTCCATCTCACGTGATGATCGGACATGGTTTAGTTGATTTGGATCACGTGATCACTTAGATGACTAGAGAGATGTCTATCTAAGTGGGAGTTCTTAAGTAATATGATTAATTGAACTTAAATTTATCATGAACTTAGTCCCGGTAGTATTTTGCAAATTATGTTGTAGATCAATAGCTTGCGTTGTTGCTTTCATATGTTTATTTTGATATGTTCCTTGAGAAAATTGTGTTGAAAGATGTTAGTAGCAATGATGCGGATTGGATCCATGATCTGAGGTTTATCCTCATTGCTGCGCAGAAGAATCATGTCCTTGATGCACCGCTAGGTGACAAACCTGTTGCAGGAGCATATGCAAACGTTATGAACGTTTGCCTAGCTCAATATGATGACTACTTGATAGTTTTATGCACCATGCTTTATGGCTTAGAATCGGGACTTCAAAGACGTTCTGAACGTCATGGACCATATGAGATGTTCCAGGAATTGAAGTTAATATTTCAAGCAAATACCCGAGTTGAGAGATATGAAGTCTCCAACAAGTTCTATAGCTAGAAGATGGAGGAGAATCGCTCAACTAGTGAGCATGTGCTCAGATTGTCTGGGTACTACAATCGCTTGAATCAAGTGGGAGTTAATCTTCCAGATAAAATAGTGATTGACAGAATTCTCTAGTTACCATCACCAAGTTAGTAGAACTTCGTGATGAACTATAATATGCAAGGGATGACGAAAGTGATTCCCAAGCTCTTCGTGATGTTGAAATCGACAAAGGTAGAAATCAAGAAAGAGCATCAAGTGTTGATGATTGACAAGACCGCTAGTTTCAAGAGAAGGGCAAAGGGAAAGAAAGGGAACTTCAAGTGGAAAGACAAACAAGTTGTCACTCCTGCGAAGAAGCCCAAAGCTGAACCATAGCCTGAAACTGAGTGATTACACTGCAAAGGAAATAGTCACTGCAAGCGGAAATGCCCTGAATATTTGGTAGATAAGAAGGATGGCAAAGTGAACAAGGGTATATTTGATATACAGGTTATTAATGTGTGCCTTGCTAGTGTTTATAGTAGCCCCTGAGTATTTGATACTTGTTCGGTTGCTAAGATTAGTAACTCGAAATAGGAGTTACAGAATAAACAGAGACTAGTTGAAGGGGAAGTGACGATGAGTGTTGGAAGTAGTTCCAAGATTGATATGATCATCATCGCACACTCCTATACTTTCGGATTAGTGTTAAACCTAAATAAATGTTATTTGGCGCTTATGCTGAGCATGAATATGATTTGATCATGTTTATTGCGATACGATTATTCATTTAAAGTTAGAGAATAAATTGTTATTCTGCTTACATGAATAAGACCTTCATGGTCATACACCCAATGAACATAGTTTGTTGGATCTCGATCATAGTGATACACATATTCATAATATTGATGGCAAAAGATGAAAAGTTAATAATGATAGTGCAACTTATTTGTGGCACTACCGTTTGGGTCATATCGGTGTAAAGCGCATGAAGAAACTCTATAAAGATGGATTTTTGGAATCACTTGGTTATGAATCATTTGATGCTTGCGAACCGTGCCTTTTGGGCAAGATGACTAAAACTCCGTTTCTCCGAACAATGGAACAAGCTACTGACTTATTGGAAATAATACATACCGATGTATGTGATCCAATGAGTGTTGATGCTCGTGGCAAGTATCGTTATTTTCTGACCTTCACAAGATGATTTGAGCAGATATGGGTATATCTACTTGATGAAACATAAATCTGAAATAATTGAAAGGTTCAAAGAATTTCAGAGTGAAGTGGAAAAATCATCGTAACAAGAAAATAAAGTTTCTACGATCTGATCGCGGAGACGAATATTTGAGTTACGAGTTTGGTCTTTAATTAAAACAATGTGGAATAGTTTCATAGCTCACGCCACCTGGAACACCACAATGTTATGGTGTGTCCGAACGTCGTAACTGCACTTTATTGGATATGGTGCGATCTATGATGTCTCTTACTGATTTACCACTATTGTTTTGGGGTTATGCATTAGAGACAGCTGCATTCACGTTAAAAGGCACCATCTAAATCCGTTGAGACGACACCATATGAACTGTGGTTTAGCAAGAAACCCAAGTTGTCGTTTCTTAAAGTTTGGGGCTGTGATGCTTATGTGAAAAAGTTTCATCCTGATAAGCTCAAACCCAAATTGGAGAAGTGCGTCTTCATAGAATACCCAAAGGAAACTGTTTGGTACACCTTCTATCGCAGATCCGAAGGCAAGATATTCGTTGCTAAAAATGGATCCTTTCTAGAGAAGGAGTATCTCTCGAAAGAAGTGAGTGGGAGGAAAATAGAACTTGATGAGGTAATTTGTACCTTCTCCCGAATTGGAAAATAGTTCATCACTGAAATCAGTTCCAGTGATTCCTACACCAATTAGTGAGGAAGCTAATGATGATGATCATGAAACTTCAGATCAAGTTACTACAGAACTTCGTAGGTCTTCCAGAGTAAGGTCTGCACCAGAGTGGTACGATAATCATGTTCTGAAAGTCATGTTACTAGACCATGATAAACCTACGAACTATGAGGAAGCGATGATGAGCCCAGATTCCGCAAAATGGTTGGAGGCCATGAAATCTGAGATAGGATCCATGTATGAGAACAAAGTGTGGACTTTGGTGGACTTTCCCGATGATCGGCAAACCATAGAAAATAAATGGATCTTCAAGAGGAAGATGGACGTTGATAGTAGTGTTACTATCTACAAAGCTCGACTTTTCGCAAAAAGGTTTTTTGACAAGTTCAAGGTGTTGGCTACAATGAGATTTTCTCAACTATAGTGATGCTTAAGTCTGTCCGAATCATGTTAGCAATTGCTACATTTTATGAAATCTGGCAAATGGATGTCAAAACTGCATTCCTTAATAGATTTATTAAAGAAGAGTTGTATATGATGCAATCAGAAGGTTTTGTCAATCCTGAAGATGCTAACAAAGTGTGCAAGCTCGAGCAATCCATCAATGGACTGGTGCAAGCATCTCGGAGTTGGAATATACGCTTTGATGAGTGGATCAAAGCATATGGTTTTATACAGACTTTTGGAAAGACCTGTATTTACAAGAAAGTGAGTGGGAGCACTACAGCCTTTCTGATAAGTATATGTGAATGACATATTGTTGATCGGAAATAATGTAGAATTATTCTGCAAAGCATAAAGGAGTGTTTGAAAGAAGTTCTTTAAAAGAAAGACTTCAGTAAAGCTACCTACATATTGAGCATCAAGATCTATTGAGATAGATCAAGATGCTTGATAAGATTTTCAATGAGTACATACCTTGACAAGATTTTGAAGTAGTTCAAAATGGAACAGTCAAAGAAAGAGTTCTTGCCTGTGCTGCAAAGGTATGAAATTGAGTAAGACTCAAATCCCGACCACAGCAGAAAATAGAAAGAGAATGAAAAGTCATTCCCTATGCCTCCGTCATAGGTTCTATAAAGTATGCTATGCTGTGAACCAGACCTATTGTATACCTTGCTCTGAGTTTGATAATGGAATACAATTTTGATCTAAGAGTAGATCACTGGACAGCGGTCAAGAATATCCTTAGTGAGGACTAAGGAGATGTTTCTCGATTATGGAGGGGACAAAAGAGCCCGTCGTAAAAAGTTACAACGCTGCAAGCTTTTACACCGATCCAGATGACTCTAGGTCCTAATCTGGATACATATTGAAAGTGGGAGCAATTAGCTAGAGTAGCTCCGTATAGAGCATTGTAGACATAGAATATTTGCAAAATACATACGGCTCTAAATGTGACAGACCCGTTGACTAAGCTTCTCTCACGAGCAAAACATGATCACACCTTAGTACTCTTTGGGTGTTAATCACATAAGCGATGTGAACTAGATTATTGACTCTAGTAAACCCTTTGGGTGTTGGTCACATGACGATGTGAACTATGGGTGTTAATCATATACAGATATGAATATTGGTGTTAAATCACATGGTGATGTGAACTAGATTATTGACTCTAGTGCAAGTGGGAGACTGAAGGAAATATGCCCTAGAGGCAATAATAAAGTTATTATTTATTTCCTTATTTCATGATAAATGTTTATTATTCATGCTAGAATTGTATTAACCGGAAACATAATACATGTGTGAATACATAGACAAACATATAGTCACTAGTATGCCTCTACTTGACTAGCTCGTTGAATCAAAGATGGTTAAGTTTCCTAGCCATAGACATGAGTTGTCATTTGATTAACGGGATCACATCATTAGGAGAATGATGTGATTGACATGACCCATTCCGTTAGCCTAGCACTTGATCGTTTAGTATGTTGCTATTGCTTTCTTCATGACTTATACATGTTCCTGTAACTATGAGATTATGCAACTCCCATTTACCGGAGGAACACTTTGGGTGCTACCAAACGTCACAACGTAACTGGGTGATTATAAAGGAGTACTACAGGTGTCTCCAAAGGTACATGTTGGGTTGGCGATTTGAGATTAGGTTTTGTCACTCCGATTGTCGGAGAGGTATCTCTGGGCCCTCTCGGTAATGCACATCACTATAAGCCTTGCAAGCAATGTGACTAATGAGTTAGTTGCGGGATGATGCATTACGTAACGAGTAAAGAGACTTGCCGGTAATGAGATTGAACTAGGTATTGGATACCGATGATCGAATCTCGGGCAAGTAACATACCGATGACAAAGGGAACAACGTATGTTGTTATGCGGTTTGACCGATAAAGATCTTCGTAGAATATGTAGGAGCCAATATGGGCATCCAGGTCCCGCTATTGGTTATTGACCAAAAATAGTTCTAGGTCATGTCTACATAGTTCTCGAACCCGTAGGGTCCGCATGCTTAACGTTATGATGACAGTTATATTATGAGTTTATGAGTTTTGATGTACCGAAGGAGTTCGGAGTTCTGGATGATATCGGGGACATGACGAGGAGTCTCGAAATGGTCGAGACGTAAAGATCGATATATTGGACGACTATATTCGGAGTTCGGAAAGGTTCCGAGTCATTCGGGTATTTTTCGGAGTACCGGAGAGTTACGGGAATTCGCCGGGGAGTATATTGGCCTTATTGGGCCATACGGGAATAGAGGAGAGAGGCCGAAAGGAAGGAGGGGCACAGCCCCCCTCTGGTCCGAATTGGACAAGGGGTGCAGCCCCCTTTTCCTTCCTCCTCTCCCCCTCTTTCCTTCTCTCCTACTCCAACAAGGAAGGGGGAGTCCTACTCCGGTGGGAGGAGGACTCCTCTGGCGCGCCTCTCGGCGGCCAACCCCTCCCCTGCTCCTTTATATACGAGGGCAGGGGGGCACCTCTAGGCACAACAACACAAGTTGATCTACGGATCGTTCCTTAGCCGTGTGCGGGCCCCCCCTCCACCATATTCCACCTCGGTCATATCGTCGCGGAGTTTAGGCGAAGCCCTGCGCCGGTAGAGCATCATCATCATCACCACACCGTCGTGCTGACGGAACTCATCTCCGGAGCTTTGCTGGATCGGAACACGGAGATCGTCATCGAGCTAAACATGTGCTGAACTCGGAGGTGCCATACGTTCGGTACTTGGATCGGTCGGATCGTGAAGAAGTACGACTACATCAACCGCGTTGTCATAACGCTTCCGCTTACGGTCTACGAGGGTACGTGGACAATACTCTCCCCTCTCGTTGCTATGCCATCACCATGATCTTGCATGTGCGTAGGAAATTTTGAAATTACTACGTTCCCCAACAAAAGGACCCTTTGCCGTCAGCCGCCCAAAGCGGACGACAATGTAGCTCTTTGCCGTCCCGTACATTGCCGTCCACTTTTGCCATCAGCGGCGGACGACAAAGACCTTTGCCGTCCGCCATACGTGCCTTTGCCGTCCGCCGTGGCTGATGGCATAGTAGCTGATTCCTGTAGTGGATGATTTAAGCAGATATGGGTATATCTACTTAATGAAACACAAATCTGAAACATTTGAAAAGTTCAAAGAATTTCAGAGTGAAGTGGAAAATCATCGTAACAAGAAAATAAAGTTTCTACGATCTGATAGTGGAGGAGAATATTTGAGTTACGAGTTTGGTTTACATTTGAAACAATGCGAATAGTTTCGCAACTCACGCCACCCGGAACACCACAACGGAATGGTGTGTCCGAACGTCGTAATCGTACTTTACTAGATATGGTGCGATCTATGATGTCTCTTACTGATTTACCGCTATCGTTTTGGAGTTATGCTTTAGAGACGGCCACATTCACGTTAAATAGGGAACCATCAAAATCCGTTGAGACGACGCCTCATGAACTATGGTTTGGCAAGAAACCAAAGTTGTCGTTTCTTAAAGTTTGGGGCTGCGATGCTTATGTGAAGAAACTTCAACCAGATAAGCTCGAACCCAAATCGGAGAAATGTGTCTTCATAGGATACCCAAAAGAGACTGTTGGGTACACCTTCTATCATAGATCCGAGGGCAAGATTTTCGCACGTTAAAATTCGGATCCTTTCTAGAGAAGGAATTTCTCTCGAAAGAAGTGAGTGGGAGGAAAGTGGAACTTGATGAGGTAATCAGACTGCTCCCTTATTGAAAGTAGCTCATCACAAGAACCGTTCTGTGACAACTACACCAATTAGTGAGGAAGCTAATGATATTGATCATGAAACTTCAGATCAAGTTTCTCTCGAACTCAGAGGTCTACCAGAGTAAGATCCGCACTGAGTGGTACGGTAATCCTATTCGGAAGTCATGTTACTTGACCATGATGAACCTACGAACTATGAGGAAGCGATGATGAGCCCAGATTCCATAAAATGGCTAGAGGCCATGAAATCGAGATGGGATCCATGTATGAGAACAAAGTATGGACTTTGGTTGACTTGCCCAATGATCGGCAAGCCATTGAGAATAAATGGATCTTTAAGAAGAAGACGACGCTGATGGTAATGTAATCGTTTATAAAGCTCGACTTGTTGCAAAAGGTTTTCGACAAGTTCAAGGGGTTGACTACGATGAGACTTTCTCACCCGTAGCGATGCTTAAGTCTGTCCGAATCATGTTAGCAATTGCTGCATTTTATGATTATGAAATTTGGCAAATGGATGTCAAAACTGCATTCTTGAATGGATTTCTGGAAGAAGAGTTGTATATGATGCAACCAGAAGGGTTTGTTGATCCAAAAGGTGCTAACAAAGTGTGGAAGCTCCAGCGATCCATTTATGGACTGGTCAATGTAACGCCCACGATGCGGCTATATCTCCCACGTGTCGAAGCACGACTTAGAGGCATAACCGCATGGTGGTTTTGTCGCAAGAAGGGTCATCTTCACACAATCCCATGTAATGAACAAGAATGGGATAAAGAGAGTTGGCTTACAATCGCCACTTCACACAATACATAATTTTATCCATACATCATTCAAAATACACTCATAGACCGGCTACGGTCAAATCCAAATGAAAAGAAGACAACCCCAAATGCTAGATCCCCGATCGTCTCGACTGGGCTCCGCTACCGATCATCTAGAAACGAAACATAGTAACGACCAAGGTCCTCGTTAAACTCCCACTTGAGCTCGATTGCGCCACTTGCGCTGGTTTCCTCGGCACCTGCATCTGTTTTGGTAGAATATGTGAGCCACGGGGACTCAACAATTTCACACCCGCGAGATCAAGACTATTTAAGCTTGTAGGTAGGAAAAGGGGTAATATGGTGGAGCTGCAGCAAGCACTAAGCATATATGGAGGCTAACATACGCAAGTGAGAGCAAGAAGAGAAGCAATGCATCAGTCGAGAGACTAGAAGTGATCAAGAAGTGACCCTGAAACTACTTACGTTCAAACATAACTCAAACCGTGTTCACTTCCCGGACTCCGCCGAGAAGAGACCATCACGGCTACACACGCGGTTGATGCATTTTAATTAAGTCAAGTGTCAAGTTCTCTACAACCGGACATTAACAAATTCCCATCTGCCTCATAACCGCGGGCACGGCTTTCGAAAGATAATACCCTGCAGGGGTGTCCCAACTTAGCCCATCATAAGCTCTCACGGTCAACGAAGGATACACCTTCTCTCGGGAAGACCGATCAGTCTCGGAATCCCGGTTCGTAAGACATTTCGACAATGGTAAAACTAGACTAGCAAAGCCGCCCGATGTGCCGACAAATCCCGATAGGAGTCGCACGTATCTCGTTCTCAGGGCACACCAGATAAGTCAACCTACGAGTAAAACCAGGCCTCGAGTTTCCCCGTGGTGGCCCTGCAGGTTGCTCGGTTTGGACCAACACTCGAAGGAGCACTGGCCCGGGGGGGGGGGGGGCTAAAATAAAGATGACCCTTGGGCTCGCGAAAACCCAAGGGAAAAAGGTGTAGGTGGCAAATGGTAAAACCAAGGTTGTGCCTTGCTGGAGGAGTTTTATTCAAAGCGAAGTGTCAAGGGGGTCCCATAAATCACCCAACCGCGTAAGGAACGCAAAATCAAGGAACATAACACCGGTATGACGGAAACTAGGGTGGCAAGAGCGGAACGAAACACCAGGCATAAGGCCGAGCCTTCCACCCTTTACCAAATATATAGGTGCATTAATTTAAACAAGAGATATTGTGATATCCCAGAATATCCATGTTCCAACAAGGAACAAACTTCATCTTCACCTGTAACTAGCAACGCTATAAGAGGGGCTGAGCAAAAGCGATGACATAGCCAAACAACGGTTTGCTAGGAAAGGATGGTTAGAGGCTTGACATGGCAATATGGGAGGCATGATAAACAAGTGATAGGTAGAGCTAACATAGCGATAGAGCGAGCAACTAGCAAAGCAAAGATAGAAGTGATATCGAGGGTATGGTCATCTTGCCTGCAAAGTTCTCAGAGTTGTCGAAAGCTTGATCCTCGTTAGCATACTCAACAGGTTCCTCGTACACGTACTCGTCTCCCGGCTCTACCCAAAGCAAGAACACAAGCAATGGAACCACAATCAAACATGGAGCAATGCACAAGCAACATGATGCAATACATGGCATGATATGCAAGATGTGATATGCAATGCTTATGCGTGCTCCGGAAGGAAAATGATGAACAAGGCATAAACTTGGCAGACCAAGTATGCCGCTAGAAAGATGAGATGATTTCGGTTGAAATCGATATAAAGATCACTGGAATCGGATGCACGGTTTACAAATGGCAAGCAAAACAAGAATGACACAAATCTGCGATTAACAGCATGATAGCACTTAGAATACATCAAGAAACTATGCTACAGCACCCCAACACAATAACAAAGCATATGGCAGTGATCTATAGGAGATGCTTGAGAAAAGATGTACATTGAGCTATGGCTAATTCACACATTAACAGGTTGAAACAACCATGGCAAAAGTGCAAAAGATATCAGCTTGGACATGGCATAAACAGCATCAGGTAGCAATGTTCAGAGCAAGCAATCGACATGCTACAGGAACTTATAATATCAAAAAAAGACATGGCATGATTCAACTCAAAGCATAGAACAAAAGTCCTTTACTGACCATGAGGCAAAAAGAATCAGAAGATATGATTACACCCAGGTAAACATATCAAGTTTCGTTAACAGATTCAGGAAACAGAGCATGGCATTAACAGCATTATGAAGGCATCTTTGCGAGCTCGATTCACTCACCACAAGTCATTGCATGACAAGATAAGCATAGCACATGCAAGAATACATGTTGAAACTAAAAATGGCAAGAACAAGTTCATAGCATGCAAGGATCAACTACAACAACCTTGGCAAAATTGAATATCTTGTAAACAATCTGCCAGGAAACATTTTATAGCACAAGTAGATGACATGCTAGACTACTCCATAATTGCAAACAGGGGCATTAGTGGATAGATTATAACCATATGTACAAAACATCCTTACTGAAGTATCTCAAAATATGCATGGATCTCTCTGTAGCATCATGTTTACATGGCATAAAAATAACAGCAGAACAGGGACTAAAATCAGCAACACCACGAGGCCTAGTTTGCATGCTTGTGCTAGTCACCACATTGATCACAAAAATACATGGTAAGCACCTCTGTAAGGATGGCATGGCATAGAACAAAACACCTGTAGGGCTCAAGTTCATAAGATGCACACATCAATCATGGCAAAAATGACAAAAGTGCATGTTCTGATAAGAATCTGAAACTAACATCACATAGTCCTCTTCCAACAGCATTTCGGGCATCAATATGAGCTCAAATGAAAATGATGCAATGAGAAAAAAATGATGTACTCATCGAGGCGAACAATTCGGTATGGTACACGCCCAAAATGGGGCCACAGGTGCAAAGTTATGACATGATGAATATGGCATGATAATGTGCAGACTTAGAAAAAAAACGAGGTCAACCTCTAGGAACTGGATCTGGATCGGGCATGGGCGCGTGGATCGAGACGGGCCGGCGCGAGCTCGCCGGAGTAGGAGGGAGACGGCAGGAGGAAGGGCTCGGGGCCGGCCGGAGTAACCGGATCCGGCCGCGGACGCGACGGGCGATCGCGGCGGAAGCGGGCGGCGACGCTGACGCTTGGGGAGGCGGTGGCATGGCGGATGGGGCGACGCGAGCGGCGGCGGAGGAGCGGGACGACATGGGCGGCGCGCCGAAGCGGGGGCGGCGATGCTCAAGGGAGCGGGGCTTGGCTCGGGCGGGCTGCCTCGGGCCGGCGGGCTGGCGGCGGCGCTGGTGGCCGAAGCGCCACGTGGCGGCACGCGTTCGCCGGCGGTGGCGGGCGGACGCGTCCGGCTCCGTTCGGACGTGTCCGGCGGCGGAGAGGGAGCGAGGCTAGGGTTTGATCTGCGAAATTTTCGGGGGGAGCATCTATTTGTAGGTAGAGGGAGCTAGGAGACTCCAAATGGGGTATAGTTTTCGCCCACACGATTGTGATCCAACGACGGAGAGCATGGAAGTGACTTAGATGGGTTAATGGGCTGTTTTGGAGGGGTGTTGGGCTGCAACACACAAGAGGCCTTCACGGTTACCCGGTTAACCGTTGGAGTATCAAACGACCTCCAAATGGCATGAAACTTGACAGGTGGTCTACTGGTGGTGTACCAAGGCCACTTGGCAAGCCTCGGTCCATTCCGAGAACATTTAACAATCGCTCACAAAAAGAGACAAGAGGGGTGCGCCGGTGCATGTGGGAGTGTCGGATTGCGAAACGGACAACGGGAAAAATGCTCGAATGCATGAGATGAACACGTATGGAAATGAGATGCACATGATGACATGATATGAAATGCATGACATGATCAAAAAGCAAAAAGAAATACAAAAGCCAACCACGAAGGGAATACCATAGCACATAGCCGAAAATGGCAAGAGTTGGAGTTACAAATATGGAAAGTTACATCCGGGGTGTTACAACACTCCACCACTACAAGAGGATCTCGTCTCGAGATCTAGGACTGAAAGAACTCCGGATATTCGGAACGGAGGTGATCCTCGCGCTCCCAGGTGGCTTCTCGGTTGGAATGGTGTGACCACTTCACTTTCAGGAAATTGATTGACTTGTTGCGAGTCTTGCGCTCGGTTTCTTCAAGAATAGCAACGGGTGCTCATGATAAGAGAGATCTTCTTGGAGGTCAATTTCTTCAAAGTTGATAGTGCGCCAGAGTCTTGAAGCACTTGCGAAGCTGTGACACGTGAAACACATCGCACGCTTGCAAAATTGGATGGAAGCTCGAGTTGATAGGGAGGTCGCCTTTTGCCAATGATCTTGAAAGGACCCACGATCTAGGGGCAAGCTTCCTTTGATACCGGGCGGACGAGTGCCTTTCATTGGAGAGACGCGGAGGTATACATGGTCACCGATTTCAAAAGCCACATCACGATGCTTGTCATCATAATAGCTCTTCCGGCGCGACAGCGGCTTTGAGATTCTCACGAATGAATTTGCACATTTCTTCGCTTCGTGATCAAGTCGTTGCAAGAAGTTGGCGCTCACATGTCTCGGACCAATTGAGAGGAGTACGACACTTTCTGCCATAGAGAATTTCGAATGGGGCCTTGCCCGAACTCGCTTGGAAGCTGTTGTTGTAGGAGAACTCGGCATATGGAAGACAATCTTCCCACTTCACACCGAAAGAGATGACACAAGCCCTAAGCATATCTTCAAGGATTTGATTGACTCGCTCGACTTGGCCACTAGTTTGAGGATGGAAAGCTGTGCTGAAACGAATGTTGGTGCCCATGGCCTTCTGAAAGGAGTCCCAGAACTTACAAGTGAAGATGCTTCCACGATCTGAAGAGATCAATTGTGGAATTCCATGCAAGGAGACAATTCTGGAGGTGTATAGCTCTGCCAGCTGAGCTGCCGTGATAGATTCTTTGATAGGAAGGAAATGAGCCACTTTAGTAAGCTTGTCAATGACAACGAAGATAGCATCATTTCCACGCTTGGACTTAGGAAAACCAGTCACGAAGTCCATCTCGATATGATCAAACTTCCATTCCGGAATAACAAGAGGTTGCAGGAGACCAGCTGGTCTTTGGTGTTCTGCTTTCACCCTTCTGCAGACATCACATTCATTCACGAATTGATCAATCTCTTGCTTCATTCGAGTCCACCAATACGACTGCTTGAGGTCATGGTACATCTTCGTACTTCCAGGATGAATGGATAGGAGGGAATTGTATGCCTCGTTCATAATGACTTTTCTCAGATCACCTTTAGGAACCACAATTCGATGCTCGAAGAAAAGAGTATCTTTGTCATCAATGTGGAAGCACTTGTATTTGGGAATGCCCTTGTCAATACCACGTTTCACCTTTTTGACCATGGCATCCATGAGTTGTGCCTCACGAATTTGATCTTCCAAAGTAGGAGAGACTATGAGGTTGGCAAGAAAGACTTGAGGAACAACTTGAAGATTCAGTTTGCGGAAAGCTTCACAAAGATCCGGTTGGAAGGGCTTGAGAATTAAGCTGTTGCAATAAGCCTTTCTGCTCAAGGCATCTGCAATCACATTCGCCTTGCTAGGAATATATTCAATACTTGGATTGTACTCTTGAATCATTTCGACCCATTGAGTTTGTCTGAGGTTGAGGTTGGGTTGAGTGAAGATATACTTGAGACTCTTGTGATCGGTGAAAATGTCCACTTTTCTTCCCAACAAGAGATGTCTCCATGTTATCAATGCATGGACAACTGCCGCAAACTCAAGATCGTGAGTGGGGTAGTTCTTTTTGTTGGGCTTCAACTGACGAGAGGTATAGGCCACAACTTTCTTCTCTTGCATTAACACAGCACCGAGACCTTGAAGAGAAGCATCACAGAAAACTTCGAATGGTTTGGATTCATCAGGAGGAGTCAAGACAGGAGCTGTGACTAGCTTCTCTTTGAGGGTGTTGAAAGCAACGTCACACTCAGGCGTCCAGATATACTTTACATGCTTCTGGAGGAGGTTGGAAAGAGGCTTTGCAATCTTAGAGAAGTTCTCAACGAATCTTCGGCAATAGCTTGCAAGACCAAGAAAACTGTGGAGCTGCTTGACATTCTGAGGAGGTTCCCAATTCACAACTGCAGACACCTTCTCGGGATTAACAGTGATGCCCTTGGTGGAGATGATGTGACCAAGATAAAAAACTTCATCAAGCCAGAACTCACATTTGGAAAACTTCACATAGAATTGATGCTCTCTAAGCTTGTCGAGCACCAATCGCAAATGTTTGGCATGATCCTACTTATTCTTGGAGAAGACCAAAATATCATCAAGATACACCAGGACGAATTCATTGGTGTAGGGGTTGAAGATAAATTTCATCATGCGAGATAACATTGGAGGAGCATTGACAAGGCCGAAAGACATGACAGTATATTAATAAGAACCATAGCTTGTTCTGAATGCTGTCTTGGGAATATCTTGTTCACGAATGCGAATTTGATGATAACCCATACGAAGGTCAAGCTTGGAGAATACTTTAGCACCTTTGAGTTGCTCGAAAAGCTCATTGATGTTGGGAAGTGGATACTTGTTCTTGATTGTCTTCTTGTTCAATGGACGGTAATCGACGCACAGTCGGTCCGTGCCATCCTTCTTCTGGACAAAAAGAACTCCACAACCCCATGGAGATGAACTCGGTCTGATCAAACCCAGACGCTCTTGTCCATCGAGCTGTTTCTTCAATTCCTTCAGTTCTTCAGGTCCAAGCTTGTAAGGACGCTTGCAAACGGGTTCAGTGCCAGGCTCTAGATCGATAACGAATTTGACTGGCCGATGCGGAGGCATACCCGGAAGCTCTTCTGGAAAGACATCTTGGTACTCACAAACGACTGGAATCTGGGAGATAGCATTGTACTCACCCTTCTCATTGAGAGAAAATAACCGAATGGTTTCATCACGAGCGGCATAGATGATAAATCCTCAGAAGAGTGTGTCAAATGAATTTCCCTGGCAACACAATCAAGTTGAGCTTTGTGCTGAGAAAGCCAGTCCATCCCGAGAATTAGATCAATATCAGAGTCACCAAGGTCCATTGGAGAAGACAGAAATCTATAGTCGCCCATCTTGATACCGACATTCGGAACCAATAAGGTAGATCTCAAACGCTTAGCCGGAGAAATAACTTGCATTGCTCTAGGTAATTCCTCTGTGTCAAAATTGTGCTTCGATGCAAAAGGATATGACATGGAAGAATTCGATGCACCGGTATCAAATAAAACTTTTGCAGGAATATCATTAACTAGAAGATTACCCATTATCACGTCAGAAGAATCCTCTGCTTGCGCTGCATTCATCATGTTCACCTTTGCAGACTTTGGATTATGCTTGACCACTGCATTGCATGAAGACCTCACAGGAGGAGGATGCGGAAGGCGCCTTTGGTTGAAGCACTTGTTCACGTAATGACCTTTTTGCTAGCACTTGTTGCAAGTCACCTCTGAGAGCGGACGGTGATAAGGAGCATTTGACCTTGGAGCTTGAGAATTAGACTTGTTCTGATAACCTGGGTTGGGTGGGTGGGAAGATCCACGAGCACCTGAGTTCTTCTGTTGGTAAGGCTGATGAAACGGAGGAGGAGGAAGGTAGAACTTTTGCTGCTTAGCTGCCACTTGAGAGGAAGAAGAAGACTGAACTGCATCCCTGATTCTCTTCTTAGAAGCTTCACACTTGAGCTGAGCACCTTCTTGCTTGAGGGCCATATTGTAGAATTGATCAAACTGAGTAGGCTCAACAAGAACGAGAGCTAACTGCAGATCCTCTCTAAGGACACCTCTGAATTGATAGATCATACTCTTTTCATCAGAACGCCTTGTTTAGCGGGCGAGCAAGTTTCAAACTGCTTGTTGTATTCAGACACCGACATGTTTCCTTGCTTGAGATTGCGGAACTCCTCACGCTTACTCTCAACAAAACTGGTAGGAATGTGGTGAGCTTTAAAGTCCCGACAGAAATCAGTCCAAGTAATCACTCGATCTCCTCTAGAATCCTTGTATTGCTGGAACCAATCAGCTACTTGATCATTGAGCTGAAAAGAAGCGAACTTGACATAGTCCTCAGGCCTGACATTGCTGCATTCAAAATGCTTGTTGATATCCATGAGCCAATCGTCGGCATCTGTGGCCTCGATACAGTAGCTGAAAAACTTCGGCTGGTTTGCAAGGAACTAGTTGAGGGTAGGAAACTGAGGCTGATGGTTGAACTGCCCTTGACCTTGATTCCCTTGGTTGCCTTGGCCTTGGTTGCGCTCTTGCATCAGCTGAATCAACAATCGAAAGGCGTTGCTGTGGTTGCCATCAAAGCTTGCCATGCCTCCGGAGGCGGAGGTGGAGGTGGAGGGTTCGCCTGACTCCCATCATTGCATTCCGGATTCTGACGCATTGGCGGAGCCATCCTGAAGAGGGTGACATCCGTTAGCATCTTGATAGACAGATAGACAAGTTGAATCAGCGGATAGAAATTGCAACATATAGTCTTCACAATAAACATTCGAACAAGGATGAATGAATGAACTCCAAAGTAAACATCACGTCCATTAAGGTGAGAAGCCACTTGATAAGATATTGATGAAAGAAAATAAAAGGCAAGGTACGAATGGAACAAATAAGTGGTAAGGATTACCCAATCACAAACCAAATATCTGTGGGAAGAAATGCTAGAGCTACTTGAATCCCACCTATAAACTCCCGAAACTTTCTGGTTATGCAATCAGGTGTTGGGGATATAGGGGAAGCAATATATCTCACCCAAACTAACAATCCCTACATCCAGCCGTATCCATCCGTCAACACATAACCAAGAAACCTTCGAAAATCGTGTACCTCAACCTTCAAAAAAGCATCCGTTATACGAGTCATGGCAATACTCCCGAACTCCCCAGTATTGGGTGACATCGAGGTTATCTCACCAACAATTGCAAAAAAGAGATTTTTGATGTCGGCAAAACTCAGGTATTCCAGAACTGCAACGATAAAATTGTGACGACAACACCTCGGAGCTCAACTCCCCGGGACACTGCCACAACCCCTAAATGTCAGGAGGCACCAAGAACAATGTTCTCATCACAAAACCATCGGAACGATTCCAAGATACCCGCGTGATCCTAATTTTTTTTTTACTGAAATCTGAGGAGAGGAGAGTCAAAACTTCTACGTCAGAAGACCTCACCAGAGCGACGAAGGGACTGAGGAGTAAAAAGAATCCTACTCTCCGATATATATAATCCTAAGACTCAAAACCTTTTTTTCTAGACTCAACAACGTCAGCAAACAATCAAGCAGGGGGCTCCTAAGTCGGGGATGGCTCTGATTACCAACTTGTAACGCCCACGATGCAAATTTATATCTCCCACGGTCAAGCACGACTTAGAGGCATAACCGCATGGTGGTTTTGTTGCAAGAAGGGTCATCTTCACACAATCCCATGTAATGAACAAGTATGGGATAAAGAGAGTTGGCTTACAATCGCCACTTCACACAATACATAATTTAAGCCATACATCATTCAAAATACACTGATAGACCAGCTACGGTCAAATCCAAATGAAAAGAAGACAACCCCAAATGCTAGATCCCCGATCGTCCCGATTGGGCTCTGCTACTGATCATCTGGAAATGAAACATAGTAACGACCGAGGTCCTTGTCAAACTCCCACTTGAGCTCGATTGCACCACTTGCGCTAGATTCCTCGGCACCTGCATCTGTTTTGGTAGAATCTGTGAGCCACGGGGACTCAGCAATCTCACACCCATGAGATCAAGACTATTTAAGCTTGTAGGTAGGAAAAGGGGTAATATGGTGGAGCTGCAGCAAGCACTAAGCATATATGGAGGCTAACATATGCAAGTGAGAGCGAGAAGAGAAGCAATGCATCGGTCGAGAGACTAGAAGTGATCAAGAAGTGACCTTGAAAATACTTACATTCAAAGACCGCGGGCACGACTTTCGAAAGATAATACCCTGCAGGGGTGTCCCAACTTAGCCCATCATAAGCTCTCACGGTCAACGAAGGATATACCTTCTCCCGGGAAGACCCGATCAGTCTCGGAATCCCGGTTCGCAAGACATTTCGACAATGGTAAAACTAGACCAGCAAAGTCGCCCGATGTGCCGACAAATCCCGATAGGAGTCGCACGTATCTCATTCTCAGGGCACACTGAATAAGTCAACCTACGAGTAAAACTAGGCCTCGAGTTTCTGCAGGCCCCAGAGGTTGCTTTCGGTTCGACCAACACTCGAAGGAGCACCGCCCGGGGGGGGGCTAAAATAAAGATGACCCTCGGCTCGCGAAACCCAAGGAAAAAAGGTGTAGGTGGCAAATGGTAAAACCAAGGTTGGGCCTTGCTGGAGGAGTTTTATTCAAAGCGAACTGTCAAGGGGGTCCCATAAATCACCCAACCGCGTAAGGAACGCAAAATCAAGGAACATAACACCGGTATGACGAAAACTAGGGTGGCAGGAGTGGAAAAAAACACCAGGCATAAGGCCGAGCCTTCCACCCTTTACCAAATATATAGGTGCATTAATTTAAACAAGAGATATTGTGATATCCTAGAATATCCATGTTCCAACAAGGAACAAACTTCATCTTCACCTGCAACTAGCAACACTATAAGAGGGGCTGAGCAAAAGCGGTGACATAGCCAAACAATGGTTTGCTAGGAAAGGATGGTTAGAGGCTTGACATGGCAATATGGGAGGCATGATAAACAAGTGATAGGTAGAGCTAACATAGCGATAGAGCGAGCAACTAGCAAAGCAAAGATAGAAGTGATATCGAGGGTATGGTCATCTTGCCTGCAAAGTTCTCAGAGTTGTCGAAAGCTTGATCCTCGTTAGCGTACTCAACAGGTTCCTCATACACGTACTCGTCTCCTGGCTCTACCCAAAGCAAGAACACAAGCAATGGAACCACAATCAAACATGGAGCAATGCACAAGCAACATGATGCAATACATGGCATGATATGCGAGATGTGATATGCAATGCTTATGCGTTCTCCGGAAGGAAAATGATGAACAAGGCATAAACTTGGCAAACCAAGTATGCCGCTAGAAAGATGAGATGATTTCGGTTGAAATCAATATAAAGATCACCGGAATCGGATGCACGGTTTACAAATGGCAAGCAAAACAAGAATGACACAAATATGCGATTAACAACATGATAGCACTTAGAATACATGAAGAAACTATGCTACAGCACCCCAACACAATAACAAAGCATATGGCAGTGATCTATAGGAGACGCTTGACAAAAGATGTACATTGAGCTACGGCTAATTCACACATTAACAGTTCAAACAACCATGGCAAAAGTGCAAAAGATATCAGCTTGGACATGGCATAAACAGCATCAGGTAGCAATGTTCAGAGCAAGCAATCGACATGCTACAGGAACTTATAATATCAAAACAAGACATGGCATGATTCAACTCAAAGCATAGAACAAAAGTCCTTTACTGACCATGAGCCAAAAAGGATAAGAAGATATGATTACACCCAGGTAAACATAGCAAGTTTCGTTAACAGATTCAGGAAACAGAGCATGGCATTAACAACATTATGAAGGCATCTTTGCGAGCTCGATTCACTCACCACATGTCATTGCATGACAAGATAAGTATAGCACCAGCAAGAATACATGTTTATGAAACTAAACATGGCAAGAACAAGTTCATAGCATGCAAGGATCAACTACAACAACCTTGCCAAATTGAATATCATGTAAACAATCTGCCAGGAAACATTTTATAGCAAAAGTAGATCAAGAAAATGACATGCTAGACTACTCCATAATTGCAAACAGGGGCATGAATGGATAGAGTATAACCATATGTACAAAACATCCTTACTGAAGTATCTCAAAATATGCATGGATCTCTCTGTAGCATCATGTTTACATGGCATATAAATAACAGCAGAACAGGGACTAAAATCAGCAACATCACGAGGCCTAGTTTGCATGCATGTGCTAGTCACCACATTGATCACAAAAATACATGGTAAGCACCTCTGTAAGGATGGCATGACATAGAACAAAACACCTGTAGGGCTCAAGTTCATAAGATGCACACATCAATCATGGCAAAAATGACAAAGTGCATGTTCTAATAAGAATCTGAAACTAACATCACATAGTCCTCTTCCAACAGCATTTCGGGCATCAAGATGAGCTCAAATGAAAATGATGCAATGAGATAAAATGATGTACTCATCGAGGCAAGCAATTCGGTATGGTACACGCCCAAAATGGAGCCACGGCTGCAAAGTTATGACACGATGAATATGGCATGATAATATGCAGACTTAGCAAAAAAACAAGGTCAACCTCTAGGAACTGGATCTGGATCGGGCACGGGCGCGCGGATCGAGACGGGCCGGCGCGAGCTCGCCGGAGTAGGAGGGAGACGGCCGGAGGAAGGGCTCGGGGCCGGTCGGAGTAACCGGATCCGCCCAGACGCGGGGCCGATCGCAGCTGGGCGCGGGCGGCGACGTCCGGCGATGGCGGGCTGGCCGGGCGCTGGGGAGGCGGTGGTGCGGCGGATGGGGCGACGGCCGGAGCGGTGGCCGGAGGAGGGGGACAGCCGCAGCGCGGGCCGAGCGGGCGGTGGCGGCGTCGAGGAGCCTGGGGCACTGGCTCGGGAGGACTGCCTGGCCCGCCAGCAGGCGGGCGGCGCGGTGGCAGGGCGCCACGTGGCGGCACGCGGTTCGCCAACAAGGCGGCGGGCGACAGCGTCTGCCTGGCGTCGGACGTGTCCGGCGGCGGAGAGGGAGCGAGGCTAGGGTTTGATCTGCGAAATTTTCGGGGGGAGCACCTATTTATAGGTAGAGGGAGCTAGGAGACTCCAAATGGGGTGTAGTTTTCGCCCACACGATCGTGATCCGACGACGGAGAGCATGGAAGTGACTTAGATGGGTTAATGGGATGTTTTGGAGGGGTGTTGGGCTGCAACACACAAGAGGCCTTCGCGGTTACCCATTTAACCGTTGGAGTATCAAACGACCTCCAAATGGCATGAAACTTGACAGGTGGTCTACCGGTGGTGTACCAAGGCCACTTGGCAAGCCTCGGTCCATTCCGAGAATGTTTAACACCTGCTCACGAAAAGAGACAAGAGGGGTGCGCCGGTGCATGTGGGAGTGTCGGATTGCAAAACGGACAACAGGAAAAATGCTCGCATGCATGATATGAACACGTATGCAAATGAGATGCACATGATGACATGATATGAAATGCATGACATGAACAAAAAGCAAAACGAAAGACAAAACCCAACCACGGAGGGAATACCATAGCACATAGCCGAAAATGGCAAGAGTTGGAGTTACAAATATGGAAAGTTACATCCGGGGTGTTACATGCAAGCATCTCGGAGTTGGAATAAACGCTTTGATAGTGTGATCAAAGCATATGGTTTTATACAAACTTTTGGAGAATCCTGTGTTTACAAGAAAGTGAGTGGAAGCTCTGTAGCATTTCTGATATTGTATGTAGATGACATATTATTAATTGGAAATGATATAGAATTTCTGGATAGCATAAAGGGATACTTGAATAAAAGTTTTTCTATGAAAGACCTCGGTGAAGCTGCTTACATATCGGGCATCAAGATTTATAGAGATAGAACAAGACGCTTTATAGGACTTTCACAAAGCACATACCTTGAAAAAGTTTTGAAAAAGTTCAAAATGGATCAGGCAAAGTAAGGGTTCTTGCCCGTACTACAAGGTGTGAAGTTGAGTCAGACTCAATGCCCGACCACAGCAGAAGATAGAGAGAAAATGAAAGATGTCCCCTATGCTTCAGCCATAGGCTCTATCATGTATGCAATGCTGTGTACTGCACTGATGTGTGCTTAGCAATAAGCTTGGCAGAAGGTACCAAAGTAATCCAGAGTGGATCATCGACAGCGGTCAAGAACATCCCGAAATACCGAAAAGGACTACGATATGTTTCTTGTATATGGAGGTGAGAAAGAGCTAGTCGTGAAATGGTTACGCCGATGTAAGCTTTGACACCGATCCGCATTTATTCTAAATCGCAAACCGGATACGTGTTTATTAAACGGTGGAGCTGTAAGTTGGTGCAGTTCTAAACAAAGCGCCGTGTCGGGATACATGTGAAGTGGAGTACATAGCTGCTTCTGTAAGCAAAGAAATGAAGGAGTCTCGATGAAGGATTTCATTTCCGATCTAGGTGTCATACCTAGTGCATCGACCAATGAAGATCTTCTGTGACAATATCGTGCAATTGCCTTGGCAAAGGAATCCAAATTTCACAAGAGGACCAAGCACATCAAGAGATGCTTCAATTCCATCCGGACCAAGTCCGTGGGAGACATAGAGATTTTCAAGATACATACGGATCTGAATGTTGCGCACCCGCTGACTAAGCCTCTTTCACGAGAAAACATGATCAGCACCAAGACTCCATGGGTGTTAGAATCATTATCGTAATCTAGATTATTGACTCTAGTGCAAGTGGGAGACTCAAGGAAATATGCCCTAGAGGCAATAATAAAGTTATTATTTATTTCCTCATATCATGATAAATGTTTATTATTCATTCTAGAATTGTATTAACCGGAAACATGATACATGTGTGAATACATAGATAGTCACTAGTATGCCTCTACTTGACTAGCTCATTAATCGAAGATGGCTATGTTTCCTAACCATAGACATGTGTTGTCATTTGATTAACGGGATCACATCATTAGGAGAATGATGTGATTGACATGACCCATTCCGTTAGCCTAGCACTTGATCATTTAGTATATTGCTATTGCTTTCTTCATGACTTATACATGTTCCTGTAACTATGAGATTATGCAACTCCTGCCACACGGAGGAACACTTTGGTGCTACCAAACGTCACAACGAATCGGGTGATTATAAAGGAGTACTACAGGTGTCTCCAAAGGTACATGTTGGGTTGGCGATTTTGAGATTAGGTTTTGTCACTCCGATTGTCGGAGAGGTATCTCTGCCCTCTCGATAATGCACATCACTATATGCCTTGCAAGCAATGTAGCAATGAGTTAGTTACGGAATGATGCATTACGAACGAGTAAAGAGACTTGTCGGTAACGAGATTGAACTAGGTATTGATACCGACGATCAAATCTCGCAAGTAACATACCAATGACAAAGGGAACAACGATGTTGTTATGCGGTTTGACCGATAAAGATCTTCATAGAATATGTAGGAGCCAATATGGTCATCCAGGTTCCGCTATTGGTTATCGACCGAGAATAGTTCTAGGTCATGTCTACATAGTTCTCAAACCCGTAGGGTCCGCGACGCTTAACGCTACGATGACAGCTTTTATTATGAGTTTATAAGTTTTGATGTACCAAGTTTGTTCGAATCCGGATGTGATCACGACATGACGAGGAGTCTTGAAATGGTCGAGACATAAAGATTGATATATTGGAAGCCTATGTTTGGACATCGGAAGTGTTCCGGGTGAAATCGGCATTTTACCGGAGTATCGGGGGTTACCGGAACCCTCCCGAGGGTTATTGGGCCTTCATGGGCCCTAAGGGAGAAGAGGAGAAGAGGCAAGAGGTGGTCTGCGCCTCCTCCCCTCCCTAGTCCGAATAGGACAAGGAGAGGGGGGCGGCGCTCCCTCTTTCCTTCCCCTCTTCCTCCTCCTTCCCCCTTCTCCTACTCCAACTAGGAAAGAAGGGAGTCCTACTCCCGGTGGGAGTAGGAATCCCCCTTGGCGCGCCCTCCTTGGCCGCCCGCCCCTCCCCTTGGCTCCTTTATATACGGGGCAGGGGCACCCTAGGACACACAAGTTGATCTTCAAGATCGCTCTTAGCCATGTGCGGTGCCCCTCCACCATATTCCACCTCGGTCATATCGTCATGAGTTTAGGGAAGCCTCGCTGGTAGAATATCATCATCGCCACCATGCCATCGCGGTCGACGGAACTCATCCCCGACACTTTGCTGGATCGAGTCCGTGGATCGCCATCGAGCTGAACGCAGTGCTGAACTCGGAGGTGCCGTGACGCTCGTACTTGGATCGGTCGGATCATGAAGACATACGACTACATCAACCACGTTCTCATAACGCTTCCGCTTATGGTCTACGAGGGTACATGGACAATACTCTCCCCTATCGTTGCTATTCCATCACCATGATCTTGCGTGTGCGTAGGAATTTTTTTGAAATTACTACGTTCCCCAACACCTACAACCGGATACGAGTCCGGGGGTCCGGAGTCACAGGCTTCCTCAGAAGTGAGGCCTGTGTTCGGCTCCACCGCCGATGAGTGTACGTCCTGCGGGGCGGGGTCCATCCCTCTGTCCTTAGGCAATGCAGCCTGCTCCGGATTTATGTCCGGGGCTACTGCAGGGGTGATATCCTGAGCATTGTCCGATAGCAGGTCTAAGCCGTGCTCGTCGTGACTGTCCGGTGCTCCTGGCATAGGCCCGAATCCGTCGAAGATCAAGTCTCCGCGAATGTCCGCCGTGTAGTTCAGGTTTCCGAACCTGATTTGGTGGCCAGGGGTGTAGCTGTCGATCTGCTCCAGATGGCCAAGCAAATTAGCCCGCAGTGCGAAGCCGCCGAACACAAAGATCTGTCCGGGGAAAAAAGTTTCACCCCGGACCGTGTCGTTGACGATGATTGAAGGAGCCATCGAGCCTTGAAGTGAAGACACAGATGAACTCTCAATGAAAGCACCTATGTCGGTGTCAAAACCGACGGATCTCGGGTAGGGGTCCCGATCTGTGCGTCTTAGGCTAATGGTAACAGGAAGCAAGGGACACAATGTTTACCCAGGTTCGGGCCCTCTCGATGGAGGTAAAAACCCTACTTCCTGCTTGATTAATATTGATGATATGAGTAGTACAAGAGTAGATCTACCACGAGATCATAGAGGCTAGCCTATGATGATTATGATTGTAATTGTGATCGGCCTTCTAAGGACCAACCTCTCTGGTTTATATAGACACCGGAGAGGGCTAGGGTTTACACGGAGTCAGTTACATGGAAGGAAATATAATATTCGGATCGCCAAGCTTGCCTTCCACGCAAAGGAGAGTTCCATCCGGACACTGGACGAAGTCTTGAGTCTTGTATCTTCACGCTTCAATAGTCCGGACGATGTACATAGTCCGGCTGTCCGGATACCCCCTAATCCAGGACTCCCTCAGGCGCCGTGACCAAATTCATGACTTGGTTTCGTGATGTTAATGCTGATTTCGTCGGTTTTATTGAAATGTTCAAGGCCTCTTTTTCTTTCACAGAGTTAGTGTAAGTGCATCTAGTGCCACCCCTAGTTGGTTTTGGAGTATTGACGACAAACATGGTTGAGGGACTAATGTGTTTGTGAGAATTGCAGGATAACACAGTGATACGTCTCCAACGTATCTATAATTTTTGATTGCTCCATGCTACTTTATCTACTGTTTTGGACTATATTGGGATTTATTTTTCACTATTATATTACTTTTGGGACTAACCTATTAATCAAAGGCCCAGCCCAGAATTGCTGTTTTTTTTGCCTTTTTCAGTATTTCGAAGAAACAGAATATCAAACGGAGTCCAAACGGAATGAAACCTTCGGGATCGTGATTTTCCAACCGAACGTGATCCAGGAGACTTGGACCCTACTCCAAGAAGCTTCCGAGGAGGTCACGAGGAGGCGCGCGCTGGCGCCAAGACTCCTACCTCGTGGGCCCCTGAGCTCCACCGACGCATTCCTTCCTCCTATATATACCTCGATCCCCTATGATCGTAACAGAGCCAAAACCTAATTCCACCGCCGCAACCTTCTGTATCCACGTGATCCCATCTTGGGTTCTGTTCTGGAGCTCCGCCAGAGCGGGCATCCACCATGGAGGTCTTCTACATCATCACCATAGCCCCTCCGATGAAGTGTGAGTAGTTTACTTCAGACCTTCGGGTCCATAGCTAGTAGCTTGATGGATTCTTCTCTCTTTTTGGATCTCAATACAATGTTCTATCTATTCGATCTAATCTTCTTTTTGCAGTGTGTTTGTTGAGACCGATGTATTGTGGGTTTATGATCCGGTATTATCTATGGAAAATATTTGATTCTTCTCTTAATTCTTTTATGTATGATTGAGTTATCTTTGCAAGTCTCTTTGAATTATCCGTTTGGTTTGGCCAACTAGATTGGTAGTTCTTGCAATGGGATAAGTGCATGGCTTTTGGTTCAATCGCATGTGTCCTTACTCAAAGGATGTAAAGAGTTGCAAGGCACGATTGTATTGTTGCCATCGAGGATAACAAGATGGGGTTTTTATCATTTTGCATGAATTTATCCTCTACATCATGTTGTCTTGCTTAAAGCGCTACTCTTTTTAACTTAATACTCTAGATGCATGCCGGATAGCGGTCGATGAGTGGAGTAATAGTAGTAGATGCAAAATCGCTTGATCTACTTGTCACGGACGTGATGCCTATATACAAGATCATTGCCTAGATATACTCATAACTATGCTCAATTCTCACAATTGCTCAACAGAATTTGTTCACCCAATCGTGAGAATACTTATGCTCTTGAGAGAAGCCACTAGTGAAACCTATGGCCCCGGGTCTATTCTCATCATATCAATCTATATTACTTTATTTACTTGCTTTGTTTTTTACTTTGCCTTTACTTTTTACTTTGCATCTATCTATCAAAAATACCAAAAATATTATCTCTATCGATCTCACTCGTAAGTGACCGAAGGGATTGACAACCCCTAAGCGCTGGTTGCGAAGTTGCTATCGTGTTGTGCAGTGCTGAGGACTTGGCGCGTGACCTCCTATCGGATTGATACCTCGGTTCTCAAAAACGAGGGAAATACTTATGCTAATGTGGTGCATCATCCTCTCCTCTTCGTGGAAAACCAACGCAAGCTCGAGACGAGCAAGAAGGATTTCGGCGCCGCTGTCACCGAGGCTTACGCAAAAGTCAACATACCAAGTACCCATCACAATCCCTATCTCTCGATTACATTATTTGCCATTTGCCTCTCGCTTTTCCTCTCGCCCACCTCACCCTTGCCGCTTTATTCGCCTCTCTTTCCCAATCTCCTCCTCTCTTCCGCTGCTTTTCCTCGTCCTTTTGTTTGCTCGTGTGTTAGTTTGCTTGCTCGTCATCATGACTAGTCTTATATCTTCTCCGTTATCTCCCGAGAATGAAGTACTAAATTTTAAACAAAGCGAGGGAGAAAATCTAAAATACGCTTGGTATAGAATTTGCAATGCTCAAAATAGATCTACCAGGAAGCAATCTACTTCAATTCTTCTTCGCAATTTTTATGTAGGTGCTAATCCTTGGTATAGATATATCCTTGATACCATTACCGGAGGGAATTTCTTGGGTAGCCATACTTTTGATTCCTATAATGCTTTAATAGATTTATTTGGCTCACCTCCTCTTTTGGTTAATGGAACTATGTTAACTTTGGAGCATGTTATGCAAAGGCTTGAAATTATTGAAAACAAAGTTGCTACCATTGAATCCATTGAAAATCTAGATAAAAAGATTCATAATCAAATTACTCAATATGGATCTAAGGTTGGAATGACTTTGAAAAATATTAAGGAGAAGGAACCCATGGTTAATGAAAAAATAAATCTAGACTCTACTCGAATCAATAAACTTGATTTTGGTGTATTGAAGACTTATAGGTTAAGGGACTGATGCATTTGTAAGTGTACACAGGTGTATAAGTCTATGAGGAGTTTGATATTTATAGAGAAAGTCGACCCCTAAAAATGAAGTTCTTCGACTGAAGACTTTGATATTCTGAAGACTTTATGAATACTTTGAAAGTGAAGAAATTGGTGTGACCTTGAAGACTTGGTATTCATTTGAGGAACATGAAGCGTGAAGACTTTTGTTTTCATAGTTTCATTTTCTCTTTCTTGAGTCATAGGAAACACCGTACTGTTAAAGGGCGTCGAGGAAATACTAAGGAAAAATTTCCATGTGATGCTCAATGAAAATCCTACACCTACCAATCCCTCGAGAAAAGCCATTGAAATCTCATCTGCTTCATCAATTTCTTCATGACAAAGACGCAGTTCTTCCGTCATTGAGGACTTTGCTCGATCGAGGAGTTAGGAATTCACAGTCGAATTGCCTACACAGGAGGAACATGATAAGCTCGAGGAATTTGAGAGTCAAATTTCCGATCGTTCTTTATCTTCTTGCACCGCTGTCCGAAAATATCTTATCCACTTAACGGTCATATCATTGAAGGGCATTTATGTCTTATCATGTCGGGCTGCTCCCTATGCTATAAATAGCCGCCCCCTACAACCACTAGTTGGTTGGCTGCTCCAAGAGAACTTGCCACTTGTCATCTGAGAGCAACCCATCCACCGAGGACTTTGAGCGAAAATCATCAAGTGAGGAAAAATCCAAAACCAAACCCCCACAAACCCAAAGTGATTGAGCATCACTGAAGAAATTGATCCTCGCGTGATCCGACGCTTGTTTCCTTTGAAGACTATGCTTCTTCCGCATTTGTTAGGCGTCAAGGTCTAGAGAATCCAAGAGGAATTGTGGATCGCCGAGTGACCAAGTCTGTGAAGGTTTGAAGTCACCTCAAGACTTACCACAGTGATTGGACGAGGCCTGCGTGGTCTTAGTTCAAGGAGAATCACGGTGGACTGGGTGTCCCGAGTTGTGGCTCGGTGATCGGGTGTACTGGACCGAGTGTCCTCGAGTTTAAATACTCGGCCGCTCCAACCAGACGTACAACCGAGACAGCAGTTGAACCGGTTTACCAAATCATTGTCTTCACCAACTAATCGGTTCTATTTCCTCAACCCTTTCATTTCCTCATTATCGTTGAATGTTATTCATATCTGTGTTTGAAGACTTTGATCAAGACTTTCAATTTCCTCGCTTCAATTTCTTCACCGCTTGTCTTCATCTTGTTATCCTGTGATTACGCTTTTGTACTCCGTGCTTGTCTTCATTTCATCATGATGACCATGCTTGTATCCTGTTATGCTTACTTCGAGTACTTATTCCGCTACAGTAGTAGTTCTTCACTAAGGAATTTCACCGCAAATTCCTCGCTGAAGAATTCATAAAAATCGCCTATTCACCCCCCTCTAGTCGATATAACGCACTTTCAATTGGTACCAGAGCAAGGTACTCCCTTGTTAGTTGTGATTTTGGTTTAACCGCCTGGAGTTTTAGTTATGTCGACCGCAGGTATGAAGAAAGTGACATGCCCTATCTTTGACGGTCATGATTATCCCAATTGGAAGGCCATGATGAGGAAGCGCTTCATGGCTATGAACAGCGAGCTGTGGACCGTCGCTGAGATTGGTCTTACTGATCTATGCAAGATGGCGGACGCTGATGATATTCGCAAGTACACTCTGAAAGTGCGTTATATCGACTAGAGGGGGGGTGAATAGGCGATTTTTATGAAATTCTTCACTGAGGAATTTGCCGGTGAGGAAATTCCTTAGCGAAGAACTACTTGCAGCGGAATATGTACTCAGATGTAAACATAGCAGGATACACACATAGTCAGCATGATGAAATGAAGACTAGAACAGAGTACGGAAAGCGTAAACACAAGATAACAAGATGAAGACAAACAGACTGAAGAAATTGAACTCGAGGAATTTGTGGAAGTCTTCAACAAAGTCTTCAAGCACGATATGAACAACATGCAACATGTAATGAGGAAATGAATGAGTTGAGGAAATAGAACCACTACTTGGTGAAGACAATGATTTGGTAAACCAGTTCCAACTGCTGTCTCAGCTTGTACGTCTGTTGAGCGGCCGAGTATTTAAACTCGAGGACACACAGCCCCGACACCCGCCTCCGAGCCGCAACTCAGACACCCAGTCCTCACCGTATTCTCCTTGAACTAAGACCACGCAGCCTCGGCCCAATCACTCGTGGTAAGTCTTCAGTGACTTCCAAACCTTCACAGACTTGGTCACTCGGCGATCCACAATTCCTCTTGATGTTTCTAGACCTTGACGCCTAACCGTCTGAAGAAGCACAGCCTTCAAAGGTAATAAGCGCCGGATCCACGCAGATCAATTTCTTCAAAGATGCTCAATCACTTTGGGTTTGTGGGGTTTGGTTTTGGGATTTTCCTCACTTGATGATTTTCGCCAAAGTCCCTGAGGATGGGTTGCTCTCAAATGACAAGTGTCAAGTTCTTCGAGCAGCCAACCAGCTAGTGGTTGTAGGGGCGGCTATTTATAGCCTAGGGAGCAGCCCGACATGATAAGACATAAATGCCCTTCAATGATATGACCGTTAGGTGGATAAGATATTTTGGTCCACGCCAAGAAAGACAAAGAATGGTCGGAAATTTGACTCTCAAAGTCCTCGTGGCTATCATGTTCCTCACTGGTAGGCAATTTGCATCGGCGAATTCCTAACTCCTCGCCAGAAAAAGTCATCAAGGACTGTAAGAACTGCGCCTCTATCATCAAGAACTTGACTGAATCTGTATGAGATTTCCAATGGCTTCACTCAAGGGATTGGTAGGTGTAGGATTTTGAGTTGAGCATCACATGGAAATTTTTCCTTAGTATTTCTCGACCCCTTTGACAAAGATGGTGTTTCCTATGACTCAAGAAAGAGAAAATGAAACTACGAAAACAAAAGTCTTCACGCTTCATATTCCTAATGAATATCAAGTCTTCACGGTCACACCAATTTCTTCACTTTCAAAGTCTTCGTAAAGTCTTCGTAATATCAAAGTCTTTAGTCAAGAACTTCATTTTTAGGGTCGACTTTCTCTCAGAAATATCAAACTCCTCATAGGCTTATAGACCTGTACACTCACAACGATCAGCCATTTAACCTATAAGTCTTCAATACACCAAAATCACTAAGGCACTAGATGCACTTACAATCTCCCCTTTGGTGATTGATGACAACATAGGTTAAGTTTTCAACGGGATAAACATATGAAGTGTAAATACTGATATTGAGGATTTGATTGCAAGATATAGAAGAACTCCCTAATATGTGCATAATGAGGAATTTGCTTTTGAGGCAATGCACATTTGAAGAATTGAATCATGGAGATCTCCCCCTATATCTTGTAATTCATACACGCATTTGATATATAATATGAAGAATTTGAAATGCATGATGAAATATGGTGCCTGATGAGATTTAACATGCGTGCAATAGTATTGACTAGGAATAAGCACGCGGAATATCACATCAAAAGTTTCAGAGCTCAAATATCACATTCAGAGCATAGTGCTTCAGAGCATCAAACGTATCAAAATCAGAGGATCAAACGTATCGAAGCACTATCAAAAGTATCAAGGCACCATCGGATTTAAGATTACAACTCGATCCAATAAAAGTTTCGGAAGAACGAGAGTTGTAACTTAATAAAAACGCCCATAGTATAAACCCGCTTGAAGACTAACTCAGATTTCTCCCCCTTTGTCATCAATGACCAAAAGGATCAAACCGAGGACTAACGCCTCAAGATATTCAAGTTGATGGAGGAGCGCAGCGTTGTCGGGTTGTTTGTTGAAGTAGGGCCTGCCGCAGTTGTCGCCCAAATCTTCATATTCATCGGCCACGCGATGAAGAATACGAGCTGGCCACCAAATCAGAACTTTGACTCTTTGAATTTCTTCGAGGTGGTGCGTACTACCAATGCTTCCTCAAGACCCATAGTCTTCAATTCTTCCGCTGAGTAGACATGATTAAGAACAGCCCAAAGCGGTTGAGGGTTTCATGAAGGTAGTACTGATTTTCTTCACAGATTATGCGTTGAGGTCATGTTGTGAAGAATTGCAGCAAATTGGCGCTTCACCCATTTTTGATTGCGATCAACCTTCTAATGAAGACCGAGGAGTAACTCACGATCACCATCACCCCGGTGCGCTTGCTTGAGGCTGTTGCTTGGTTGAGGTATTTGCGGCAAGTGTCATGCGCTGCGTAATCGCCATTGGTGGAGTAAGATGCAGCTTTGCTAAATTGACCATCCAATGGACGAGTGCCTTCATCAATCACAGCTGCTGCTTTGCCCTTATCATCGATGATGAAACCGGTCGCTTGAGGACTTCAATGGGCGGCAAGTAGCAGCCATGGTTCAGAGTGTCACTTTGTAGTTCAAGGAAGATCTTGCCTTATGAATCTCATGATCCAAGGCGATATGGCTTCAGCTCAAAAGGTGACATTGCAACATTGGCCAGAGTCCTCATGAAGAAATCATGGAAGTTGACAGGAACGCCATGAATGATATTGAAAAGCATGTTCTTCATGATGCCAACGACATCTTCTTCATTTGAGTCGTGGCCTTTGATGGGACTCATTGTCTTCGTCAAGATTCTATAGACGGTCCGAGGCACATACAACAATTCCTTGACGAGGAATTTGGTTCGAGGGGCCTGTCCTAGCTTCAGCGGCTTCATGAGCACTTGCATAAAGTGATCAGACAGTTCACGGTCATTGTAGATGCAACATGCAGTTTCATGGGAGGATCAAGAGGAAGGACACGGGCAATTCAGTTGTTGGTGCCTTGTAGTGAGTATTCTCTGTCATCCAATCCAATACCCATGAGTTGATATCTTCAAAGATCTCCAAGTGATGTGCAGGTGGCATAGAATGAAGAATGAGTTCTTCATTCCAACACAGATATCGCAGCAGAAATTCAGCAGCCTCGCATCATGAAGAACACGGAGTAATCGCTCAAGCACGACAGGATTCCATATCCACATGAGGAATATGCTCATGGTCAAGATCTTGTCCTTGTCAAATAGCACCGAGGAATAGAAGTTTGCTTGAGTGGGAGTCCGTAGCGCCTTTTTCCTCATACGAAAGCAGAGTCATATGGATTATAAGCAATGAAGAACACATGCTCGTAAAAGAAGTCTTCAGCCTTGAATTTTTGCTTGCTCGAGAACGGATTCTTCGGTTTGGGCAGAGGAATATCGTGATTTGAAGCACAACCTCGTGAATCGCGATCTCGTGTTCTTCAGTCGAGGAATTTCTGTTCCTCTTCTTGTGCAGTTTGAGGATCAGCAAGGGGTTCTTCAGCGCTAGTGGCTGGAATTTCTTCATTGATGCATTTATGTGGGATGAGTTTCTTCAGAGCCCAATTGAACAGCTTGTAGCCGGGACCGAGGAACTTGTAGAATCAGAGTGAAGAGAGGAGTATTGGGATGCCGACTTTCCCAAAAGTCATCGCTCATCACCGTGTAGTGCACCCAATATCCACGCTCGCTTTTCTTTTCAATTCTCAACACCGCCTCTTCACCGTGAACCGAGGCATGGGTGAGGAAACAATCGGGTGAAGGGAAAGCTTCCACTTCAATTTCTTCATCAAGCTGTTCAAGTAGCAACAGATTGATTTTCTTCATCGATCCGCTGGGATCTTGTAATCTTCTCCATAAGGAACAATTTCTTGACGATATGGAGGAAATGGGAATGGCATCAATAGGATTTTCAATCGAGCTGGTCATTGGCTTCATTTTCTTCGCAATCAAGAATTTGACGCAGCCGATGCCTTCCTTTTCTTCATCGCAGCTCGCTCAGAGCCTTTTGTCTTCTTCACTTCATAGCGTATGGAAGAATTGGAGTTGGTGTTGGCGCAGGAGGAGCCGAGGATTGTGGTACAGCTTTCTTCAGCGAATCGGTGCAGCTTGCCCTGCTTCTTCAGATTCTTCAGCGCACTACTAGTGGATGCCCGGGAATTTCTTCAAATGCTGGAATGGAGTCATCAGCCCGAACTTGTATTCAAATCAGCATGCTGAAAGTCATCAGCAAGGCCGGCATGTTCTTCAAGCAGTTGAGCAGAGTCTTCAGCTTGAGGATTTTCTTGTTGCGATGGATCTGCAATAGCTTGTCATTTTCTTCGCAAATTGATTTAATCTCACCTTGGCTCCTTGCCAATCAGCATTGTAAGCATCGAAATCCTTGCTGAGTGCTTGAATTTCAGATTGAGCTTTTAGAAGTTCTTCAGGAGTCAAATTGACGATGTTTTTCCTCAGAAGCTTCTCCTTTCTGGCTTGTGTTCTCTTTAATTCACGAGCCTTTTCAAATTTCCATTTCTCTTCAGAGATGAAATGGTTCAAAGATATGACTTTGACCAGAGTCGCTGGCAGATCCGTATGGGAGTGTTTGGATCCTAATGCCACAGTCGATGAAGTCAAGGATCTTCTTCGATCCAAAAGCAGAGGCACATTTGTTCTTTTGGCTCTAGCGGCCTTGGTCACTTGCCTCTCGATGATTTCGCAAGTTCTTCATCGAGGCTTCATCATCGAGGGAACGCTGAATGCAACTCGCTTTCTTATTTGACTTGGCCGAGGACCACGCCCACTGTTGCTTTTGTCTTCAGCAGAGTGGGGCCTGTTGAGGACATTGGTGCAGCCGAGGAACTTGCCGAGACACCGTATAATTGAGAATCCCTGAGTCCTTTGACATGTTGCCAGAGGCACAGGAGTTGAGGACTTGGAGGGAGCTGCTGAGGATTTGGAGTGAGCAGCAGCAGTCTGAGGAATTTGCCGTGAGGGCGCGGCTGAGGAACTGGGCCGTGAGGGCGCTGATGGTGAAGCACTTGGCTTGCGAGCAGGCTTCTTCGGCATTGATTTCCTCGGCTTGACCGAGGGCTCAGCGGCAGCAGCAGCAGAATCCTCATTGAATTTCCTCACCGCCTCCTTGGCCTGTCTTGCCAATTTGGCTTGGCGCTTGGACCATTCTTCAGGAAAGTCTTCACCACGCTTGATGCTAGTGGGATCAGCGACTTGGACAGGTGCCAGTGGAGCTCTTGGGCATGGAGGGTTTAAAGCGAATTTCCTCATGTACTTGGGAGTAACATAGCGGTATTCCCTCCATTCTCGTGCCCATCTTCGTTCTATCCTCCTAATGCGACTTTGCGCTGATTTTTGGTCTCCTGCCAAACTTGGATTCATCAAAAGTGCAGAATCTTTGTATATTTCCTCAGAATCTCAAAAGCAGTCATGACCTCCGATTTCTTTCCTCCTTCTCGGTCTCTTGCCTTCTCGCCATTTTCTTCAGTGAGGAATTGGAACAATAGAGCACTCAAGAAGTATGCAGTTTTTCTTCGAGGAACGCTGCAAATGAGTTAAGTTGATGAGAACCTAGTGATTCAAAGAATGACATGAGTACCGTGAACAGAGTGTAGGTGCGAGGAATTTGGAGAGGTCATATGCTCTCGTATGATTTTTCAAAGGAACAAGTTTTGAGGAATTTGACCAGTTAAGCCTTGAGGAATTTCACTAAGCATTTTGTCTCAGGTTCTAGAGTTGTACAGATTGAAAATCCGCACAATTGAGGAATATTGAAGAAATGAATGCTTAGAGAGATAAATCAAGAGCATATAGTGTGTGAGGTGTTCATATGTGAAGATTTGAAGAACAAAAACACCTTTGAAGATTTTCAGAAAGATTTGAGAATCAACGCGAGTAATAAAAGTGACTTTTAATTACCCGAATCAAGAACACGACTAACAGAGATGAACTGAGTGAAGTTCGTCACGTTAGATCTCCCACGCCCTAACTTGGCAGAGGGAGACAGCTACGGGCGGCGGCGGAGTGAAGAATTCATGCCGGGCGCGAGTACGACGGGCGATGAGGTCGAGGCAGTGAAGCTTTTCCTCACCGGCGGCGATGAATTAGCGGCGGCGCTAGGGTTTGAGGAGAGCTCGAGCGAGAGATAGCGACCGAAAGCGAGTAAATGAAGTAAGGAAGGAGAGGGGTATTTATAGCCACGGTGAAAAACTGTTTGCCTCAATATTTTGGGACTAACATGCCCCGCCTTTTCTTCTTCACGCGACATGTGTCACCCACGCATTATGCGATGAGATCGTAGGATCGTGGGTGATTAAACTAATGCATCGTGGGATGCGAACGGTTTGAGCGGTAAAACCGAAAACTTGGATAAGATTTGTTTAAAATTTCGCTCGCAATTTCTTCACTGTCAAGGACACGGTGAAGACTTTGAACGAAGTTTCAATCGTAACGCATATGAAGAATTTGTGAATATATTGGATTGAGTATAGCATAGAGGGGAAGGGTCCGATCACATTCACTTAGCGTAAATCACAACTTGAAGAAATAGCAATAAGTGAACGCAGAGAGGACATAAACTCATATATATATATATATAGCCAATGAAGAAAAACGACGAAACATTGAAGATTTTGCAAAGTTGAAGAATTTTAAAAAACCGAGGAATTTCAAAATGAGGAAAACTCAAATTGAAGATTTTCAACTTTTGTGGTATGTAGCCCATCAGATAAGAATGATGATTTCGCACACCGCTGCATAATTGTCGAGGGTTCTCGAGAATCAAATTCTTCATTAATTTCTTCACACTTAGAATGTTATTCTTCATTGATTGAGGAACAACGCTTCTTCATGTGTTGCACATCTAAGTCATCAATTATGCATAAGAGTTAGGATGTGTCCTTTTCAAAGAACATTCAAGATTCTAAGATATTTAGCTCACACCGTAACTTGCTAAATCTCTTCTCATCCAAGGGCTTAGTGAAGATATCAGCTAGTTGTTCTTCATTTCACATGCTCGATGGAGATATCGCCTTCAACACATGATCACGAAGAAAATGATGACGAATTTGATGTGCTTAGTCTTCGAAAGTGCTGAACTGGTTGTGAGCAATCTTGATGGCACTCTCATTGTCGCAGAGGAGAGGCACATTCTTCACGCTGACGCCATAGTCCTTGAGGGTTTTCTTCATCCAAAGCAGCTTGACACAAAGATGAGCCAAAGAAAGAATGTATTCAGCTTCAGCAGAGACAAGGATACACAGCCTGCTTCTTCGAGGACCAATGCACCAAAGATCGTCCGAGGAAATGACAAGTGCCGACGCTGACTTGCGGTCCACACGATCACCAAAGATAGTCGAGTCGTAATATCCAATGAGATCAAAAGCAGAGCCCTTGGGGTACCATAATCCTAGTGTTGGTGTGTGAGCTAGATATCAAGAATATGCTTCACAACCTTATGGTGTGATTCCTTCTGCAGCTTGAAATCGGGCACACATGCAAACACTAAGCATTATATCCGCCTAGATGCACATAAGTACAATAAAGAACCAATCATGGAGCGTATACCTTGTGATCAAAGTCAATACCATTTTCATCAAGCATAGATGGCCATTTGTGGGCATAGGAATTTTGACGCTTTGCAATCTTGCATGCCGAATTTCCTCAAGACATCTTTGAGGTATTTCTCCGAGATATGAATATGCCATTGCGCTGTTGATTTAATTTGAAGACCTAAGAAGAATTTCAACTCTCCCATCATAGACATTTGATATTCTTCACTCATCATATAGGCAAATTCATCACTATATCGCTGGTTAGTACAGCCAAAGATAATATCATCAACATATATTTGGCACACAAACAGTTCACCATCATATGATTTAGTAAATAAAGTAGGGTCGAGTGAACTGGTGTGAAGCCATTCTTCACGAAGAATTCCTTCAATGTGTCATACAACGCCGAGGGGCTTGCTTGAGGCCATAGAGGGCCTTATTGAGTCTCAAGACTTTGTCGATTCTTGGGATCTTCAAAACCTGGGGTTGAGCAACATATACTTCTTCCTCAAGCTTACCATTGAGGAATGCACTTTTCACATCCATTTGATATAAGATGATATCATGATGGTTAGCATAGGCAAGTAAAATGCTAATAGCCTCAAGTCTAGCAACAGTGCAAAAGTTTCATCAAAATCAATTCCTTCAACCTGTGTATAGCCTTGAGCTACTAGTCGTGCCTTATTCCTCACCACAAGGCCATTTTCATCTTGCTTGTTGCGAAGATCCACTTTGTGCCAATGATATTATGCTTGCGAGGATCTCGGGCGATCACCAATTCCTGCACATTGTTCAACTCAAACCGATGTAATTCTTCTTGCATAGCCCTAATCCACTCCGCCCGTAAATGCTTCATCTACCTTAGTGGGCTCGAGATAGAGACAAAAGCATAGTGCCCACAAAAGTTAGATAAGTGTGAGGCTTTTGAGCGTGTGAGAGGACCTCGGTGCGCTAATGTCATCGATGATCTTCCACTTGCACTTCTTTTGCAACGCTGTGGATGAGTTGGTTGTCGCTAGGATTTTGATCAGATTTTCTTCAAAGACCATTTTCCTCATCATGTTCTTCGTGTGCATCACCGACGCTCTTCATGAACAGAATGAATTCTTCAACAGATTCTTCAAGAGGAATGACATCCTCGCTGTTTTGAGCTTGATAGCATCCTCAAAAGGGTTCATCTAACATGTATGTAGGTGCTCTTTGTGAGCCATTAGTTTCATCAAACCGCACATCTACAAAGGTCAACAATCTTGTGAAGAACAATGTTGAAGACTCAGAGGTGTGCGAGTCCTTTCCGAACCAAGCATAAAACCTTCATGTGCTTTCGTGCAAATTTAGAGTTGTGGTGAGGATCTCTAATCCAACATTTAGCAATCAAGACTTTGAAATAACTCACATTGGGTTTCTTGTCGCTGAGGAGTTCATAGGCGCCTTCTTGAAGAATTTATGAAGATATACTCTGATGATGATGTGCAAGATTAATTGCATCAATCCAAAAGCGCCGAGGCGCTTTGTATTCATCAAGCATAGTGCAGCCATCTCAACAAGAGTTCTATTCTTGCGCCCACGACGCCATTCTCCGAGGAGTATAAGGAGCAGATAATTCATGAGTAGTACCAAGTTCATCAAGATAGGCATCAAGACCAGAATTTTGAACTCGGCCCATTGTCACTTCGATATGCTTGATCTTCACACCAAAGTTGGTTGAAGCCCTCAAGAAAATCGCTTGAAGACTTCCGCACTTCATGTTTGTAAGTAACAATGTGTACCCATGTATATCGAGAATAATCATCAACAATGACAAAACCATATACAGATGCATCATTAGTGACAAATGAATAATGATTAGGTCCAAGAGGTCCATGTGAAGCAATTCAATGGACGGAAGTGGTCATGATAGTCTTCGCCGGATGCTTGGCCTTGGTCATTTTTCTCCGCTTCACATGCTCCGCATAAGGATCCTTGAGGAATTTGACATTCTCAATGCCAATGACATGTTTCTTCTTCGCAAGCATGTTCAAATTCCTCATGCCTGCATGACCAAGTCATCGATGCCATAGCCAGCCTTCTGAAGCTTTTGCAAGTAGACACACGGCTGGTTGTGGTCCTGGAGAGAAATCAACAATATACAGATGTCCTCTCCTAAAGCCTTCAAGACTTTGGAATTGTCACTTCCATAATCACAACACAAATGATATTTGCCAAAGACAACAACCATATCAAGATCACAAAGCATTGAGATCGACATGAGATTGTATCCTAAGGACTCAACAAGCATGACTTTGTCCATGTGCTTATCCTTAGAGATAGCAACCTTACCAAGACCCAATACCGACTTTTGCCTTTGTCAAGAAAGATTATATGCTTCAGAGGTGAAGGTGATAAGGAGCATCCATCAATAGATTCTTGTCACCAATATGTGATTTGTACATCCACTATCGAGGACCCATTCAGGGTTTTGGGTTGATCATCCCGCAGATGAATTAGTGTAACTTACAATCTCATATGCTTCATCGCTGAAGAATATGATATCAAGTTCATCGATGAATTTCATCAAGCAAGAAATGATATAGCAAGATGAGGACGTGTGAAATGAAAGTTCATTTCATCATGATTCGCCAAGGCCCTTTCAGCATATTGTCGTCCCCAAAGAAATTCTTCAGACGTTAGAGCACGCCCGAGACCTGACCCTGCAGAAGAGATTAGTTCTTTTTCTTCACCACCCACATCTTGAGGGGTGGCAAAGAGTTCATCATCCTGCGAGCACCATGTGAGAAAGGTGGCAAAGATGCCAAACCATTTCGCTTAGCATAGGAGGGTTTAGGGTAAGCATATGAATAAGCAGAGTAATTCTTTGAGGACTTATGAACATAATGGTTTGAAGAATAATGCACATATTCATAGCCCTTAGCTCTACCCTGCAAGGCAGATTTGTCAGCACGATGATAATCATATGAGGACTTTGATCCAGTTGAGGAATTTGATCCTCCTGAAGAATTTGGTCCATATGAGGATTTGGATCCATATGAAGAGTTTGGTCCATATGAAGAATTTGATCTGGGGTTCTCGTTTTTCATGTGTGGTGTCATGAGGACATTCACCAAGACTTTCAACACAGCTTTTGGGAACCCAGATTTTCTTCATAGGAGAACTGCTCTCGCAGCTTAGTGCCAACATATCTAGCAAATACTTCACCATTCTGATTTTGAACAGTTTATAGTTGAGTCAAATGTCTCATCCAAGAATGAGGAGATTCACATGTAAAGCCAGATAAGTTAGATGGATCAATCGAGGTTCCTTTGCAGAACCCATGAGGTTTTGGGATACCGCTCAGTTTCCAATATGTTCCATCGGCATTGAGTTTCCTCTCAAAGGCAATACCTCTTTCCTAGGGTTTCGCTTAGGATCTGCTTTTGAGCATATCACAAAGTGTCTCGATGCCCTTTGAGGCTTTTGTACAGGCTCGTCATGTACAATTCCTTCAGCCCTCGCATTGTAAGTGATACTAGCAATGTCCTCGATGAGGAATTAGTGATAGCAGAGGCGATGAAGAATTTGTAACATTTGAAGCATTTGAACATTCAGTGAAGAAGCAGATTCACGTTCAATGCACTTTAAGCATGGAGGAACAAATTCTTCCTGAGAAGCGCTGATTTGTTGAGCTAGTAATGAATCGCACTCCTTCTGAAGATCTTCATAACACACTCTTAGCTTTTCAAGATCTGCCTTTCTTTGAATAGCTTCAAGAGAAAGCTTCTCATGATCAGTCAAGAGGGTATTATGCTGATCTTGAAGGGCGTCAAACTTGGAGTGAATTCTCTGAAGACATTCACCCAATGCTTTTGACTGATACATTTTTTGCGCAACATATTATCACTTCTTTCTAGCATATCTTGGGTTTGTTCTAAAACCGTTTGTTGTTTAGTGGCAACGCAAATGAGTTTAGTATAGCAGGATTCAATGTCATCATCGATTCATCGCTGTCGATTCATCATTATCGATTCATCATCACAAGACTCGATGAGGAGCATTCGTTACCTCAAAGACCGCTTGCCATAAGAAAAGATGCGCATTTATGATGATTCCGCTCGAAGTCGCCGCTTTGAGAGATTCCTTGAAGTCCTCAAACCAGGAACATGACAAGTTCGATGACCTTCATAGACATCGAGATTCGGTCCCGATGAGCATTGAATTGCCAAGATGCATAATTCGCCCGAATTGGTCTCTCGGATAGGCAGGAGCAGATGATATCATTCACTATGATATCAAGTCGAGTGTACTTGCAGATATCATCAAGATTCGCCATCTTGCATAGATCAAGAAGACCAATCTCGTGACGGTCCACAGCTTTGTCGCTCCTTGCCATGAGGCGCTTCTTCTCATGGCCTTCCACTTGGGATAGTCATGACCGCAAAGATAGGGCATGTCACTTTCTTCATACCGCGCTCCATATAACTAGAACTCCGTGGTTAAACTAAAATCACACGTAACAAGGGAGTACCTTGCTCGATACCAATTGAAAGTGCGTTATATCGACTAGAGGGGGGGTGAATAGGCAATTTTTATGAAATTCTTCACTAAGGAATTTGCCGGTGAGGAAATTCCTTAGCGAAGAACTACTTGCAGCGGAATATGTACTCAAATGTAAACATAGCAGGATACACGCATAACCAGCATGATGAAATGAAGACTAGAACAGAGTACGGAAAGCGTAAACACAGGATAACAAGATGAAGACAAACAGACTGAAGAAATTGAACTGAGGAATTTGTGAAAGTCCAGTCAAAGTCTTCAAGCACAGATATGAACAACATGCAACACATAATGAGGAAATGAATGAGTTGAGGAAATAGAACCAGTCAGTTGGTGAAGACAATGATTTGGTAAACCAGTTCCCAACTGCTGCCTCGGTTGTACGTCTGTTGGAGCGGCCGAGTATTTAAACTCGAGGACACACATCCCTGACACCCAGCCTTTGAGCTGCAACTCAGACACCCAGCCTCACCATATTCTCCTTGAACTAAGACCACGCAGGCCTCGCCCAATCACTGTGGTAAGTCTTCAGTGACTTCCAAACCTTCACAGACTTGGTCACTCGGCGATCCACAATTCCTCTTGATGTTTCTAGACCTTGACGCCTAACCGTCTGGAAGAAGCACATCTTCAAAGGTAATAAGCGCCGGATCCACGCAGGATCAATTTCTTCATGATGCTCAATCATTTTGGGTTTGTGGGGTTTGGTTTTGGGATTTTCCTCACTTGATGATTTTCGCCAAAGTCCCTGGAGGATGGGTTGCTCTCAAATGACAAGTGTCAAGTTCTTCAAGCAGCCAACCAGCTAGTGGTTGTGGGGGCGGCTATTTATAGCCTAGGGAGCAGCCCGACATGATAAGACATAAATGCCCTTCAATGATATGACCATTAGGTGGATAAGATATTTTGGTCCGCCAGCAAGAAGACAAAGAACGGTCGGAAATTTGACTCTCAAAGTCCTCGGGACTATCATGTTCTCATCGGGTAGGCAATTCCAGACCGGCGAATTCCTAACTTCTCGCAGAAAGAAGTCATCGCGACTGTAAGAACTCGCTCTCGCTACTAAAGAACTTGACTGAATCAGTATGAGATTTCCAATGGCTTCACTCAAGGGATTGGTAGGTGTAGGATTTTGAGTTGAGCATCACATGGAAAATTTTCCTTAGTATTTCTCGAATTTCTTTAACAAAGACGGTGTTTCCTATGACTCAAGAAAGAGAAAATGAAACTACGAAAACAAAAGTCTTCACACTTCATATTCCTCAATGAATATCAAGTCTTCACGGTCACACCAATTTCTTCACTTTCAAAGTCTTCAAGAAGTCTTCGTAATATCAAAGTCTTCAAATAAGAGCTTCACTTTTAGGGTCGACTTTCTCTCAGAATATCAAACTCCTCATAGACTTATAGACCTGTACACTCACAAACGCATTAGTTACTTAACCTATAAGTCTTCAATACACCAAAATCACTAAGGGCACTAGATGCACTTACACACTCGACTTGACATCATAGCAAAGGATATCATCTGCTCTCGCCTATCCAGAGATCAATTCGGGCGCATTATGCATCTTGGCAATTCGAAGCTTATCTGGGACCGAATCTCTGATGTCTATGAAGGTCATCAAACTCGTCATGATCCCTGGTTTGAGGACTTCAAGGAATCTCTCAAAACGATGACTTTCGAGCCAGAATCATCATCTTCTGCATCATGTCTCATGGCAAATGGTGCTGAGGTAACCGAATGCTCCTCATCCGAGTCTTGTGATGATGAATCTGATAATGATGAATCTGATGATGATATTGAATCTTGTTATACCAAACTTGTTTGCATTGCCACTAAACAACAAACAGCTTTAGAACAAGTTCAAGATATACTAGACAAAAGTGATGATATGTTGCGTAAAGAAATGGATCAGTCAAAAGCATTGGGTGAATGTCTTCAGAGAATTCACTCCAAGTTTGACGCCCTTCAAGATCAACATAACACCCTCTTGACTGATCACGAAAAACTTTTTCTGAATCTCCTCAAAGAAAGGAAGATCTTGAAAAGCTAAGAGTGTGTTATGAAGATATTCAGAAGGAGCGCGATTCTTTACTAGCTCAACAAACCAGTGCTTCTCAGGAAGAATTTGTTCCTCCATGCTTAAAGTGCATTGAACGTGAATCTGCTAATTCTTCACCAATGTTCAAATGCTTCAACTGTTATAAATTCTTCATCTCCTCGCTATCACTAATTCCTCATCCGAGGACATTGCTAGTATCACTGACAATGCAGGGCTCAAGGAATTGTACATGATAGGCATGTACAAAAGCCTCAATGGGCATCAGACTCTATGTGATGTGCTTAAAAAGCAGGTCCTCAACAAAAACCCTAGGAAAGAGGGTATTGCCTTTGAGAGGAAACTTAATGCGATGGAACATATTGAAGCCCGAGCAAGACCCCAAAACCTCATGGGTTGTTGCAAAGGGACCTCCAGCTTGATCCATCTAACTTATCCGGCTTTACATGTGAATCTCCTCATTCTTCCGATGAGTCATTTGACTCAACTATAAACTGTTCAAAAATCAGAATGGTGAAGTATTTGCTAGATTTGTTGGCACTAATCGCAGAACGGTTCCCTATGAAGAAAATCTGGGTTCCCAAAAGTTATGTTGAAAGTCTTCAGTGAATGTCCTCATGACACCACCGTGAAGAACAGAACCCCAGATCAAATTCTTCAGATGGACCAAATTCTTCATATGGATCCAAGTCCTCATACGGACTAAATTCTCACATGGATCAAATTCTCAAAAGGATCAAAGTCCTCATATGATTATCATCGTGCTAACAACTCGCTCTCGCAGGTAGAGCTAAGGGCTATGAATATGTGCATTATTCTTCAAATCATTATGTTCATAAGTCCTCAAGAATTTCTCTCGCTTATTCATATGCTTACCCTAACCCTTCTTATGTGAAACGAAATGGTTTGGCATCTTTTCCACCTTTCTCATATGGTGCTTGCAGAGTGGTGAACTCTTTGCCACCCCTTCAGATGTGGGTCGTGAAGAAAAAGAACTAACCTCTTCTCAGGGTCAGTCTCCGACGTGCTTTAACGCTCCAAGAATTTGCTGGGACCCGATTTAAAATGCTCGAAAGGACGCAGCGAATCATGATGAAATGAACTTTCATTTCACACGCCCTCATATCGCTACATCTGTTTATCGCTTGATGAAATTCATCCGATGAACTTGATATCATATTCTTCATCGATGAAGCATATGAGATTGTAAGCTACACTAATTCATCTCGCAGGATGATCAACCCAAAACTACCAATGGGTCCTCGATAGTGGATGTACAAATCAAATGACCGGTGACAAGAATCTATTGATGGATGCTCCTTATCACCGCCACCTCTCAAGCAACATCTTCACGACAAAGGCAAAAGTTAGGTATTGGGTCTTGGTAAGGTTGCAATCTCTAAGGATAAACACATGGACAAAGTCATGCTTGTTGAGTCCTTAGGATACAATCTCATGTCGGCCTCAATGCTTTGTGATCTTGATATGGTTGTTGTCTTTGGCAAGTATCGCTGTGTTGTGATTATGGAAGTCGACAATTCCAAAGTCTTCAAGGCTTTAGGAGAGGTGACCAGATATTGTTTATTTCTCTACAGACCACAACCAGCCGTGTGTCTACTTGCAAAAGCTTCGTATATGGCTATGGCATCGACGACTTGGTCATGCAGGATGAGAAATTTGAACACGCTATGAAGAAGAAGCATGTCATTGGCATTGAGAATGTCAATTTCTCAAGGATCACTTATGCGGAGCTTGTGAAGTGGAAAATGACCAAGGCCAAGCATCCAAATAAGACTATCGTGACCACTACTCGTCCATTCGAATCGCTTCATATGGACCTCTTCGACCTAATCATTACTCAAAGAAATACTAATGATGCATCTCTATATGGTTTTGTCATTGTTGATGATTATTCTCGATATACATGGGTACACATTGTTACTTACAAACATGAAGTGCAGGAAGTCTTCAAACGTTTTTCCTCGAGGGCTTCAACAGACTTTGGTGTGAAGATCAAGCACATCAGAAGTGACAATGGAACTGAGTTCAAGAATTCCGGTCTTGATGCCTATCTTGATGAACTTGGTATTACTCATGAGTTATCTGCTCCCTATACTCCTCAGCAAAATGGCATCGTGGAGCGCAAGAACAGAACTCTTGTTTAGATGGCTCGCACTATGCTTGATGAATACAAAACGCCTCAGCGTTTTTGAATTGATGCAATTGATACTGCGTGCCACATCATCAACAGAGTATATCTTCACAAATTCTTCAAGAAGACGGCCTATGAACTCCTCACTGACAAGAAACCCAACGTGAGTTATTTCAAAGTCTTCGTAAATGTTGGATTGAGATCCTCACCACAACTCTAAATTTGCACCGATAGCACATGAAGGTTTTATGCTTGGTTACGAAGGATTCTCGACACCTACAGAGTCTTCAACATTGTTCTTCACAAGATTGTCGACATCAGAGATGTGCGGTTAGATGAAACTAATGGCTCGCAAAGAGAGCACCTACCTTCTGTGTTAGATGAACCAGCACCGAGGATTCTATCAAGTTCAAGGCAACCGAGGATGTCATTCCTATCAAGAATCTGCCGATTTAATTCATTCCTGCTCATGAAGAACGCCGAGCTGATGCACTGAAGACCATAAGGCTGTGAAGCATATTCTTCGATATCTAGCTCACACACCCACACTAGGATTATGGTACCCCAAGGGCTCTGCTTTTGATCTCATTGATATTCTCGACTCGACTATGCCGGTGATCATGTGGACCGCAAGTCAACATCCGCACTTGTCATTTCTGACGATCTTTGGTTTGTTGGTCCTCAAGAAAAGAATCACAGATTATTGTCTACACCTGAAGCTGAATACATTGCTGCTGGCTCATGCTGTGCTCAACTGCTTTGGATGAAGCAAACCTCAAGGACTATGGCGCTAACGTGAAGAATGTGCCTCTCCTCTCGCGACAATGAGAGTGCCATCAAAATTGCTCACAACCCAGCTTCAGCACTCAAGACAAAGCACATTCAGATTCGCCATCATTTTCTTCGTGATCATGTGTTGAAGGGCTTACATCTCCATCGAAAGCACGTGAAGATCAAGAACAGCTAGCTGATATCTTCACTAAGCCCTTGGATGAGAAGAGATTTAGCAAGTTGCGTGTGAGCTAAATATCTTAGAGTCTTCGAATGTTCTTTGAAAAGGACACACATCCTAACACTTATGCAAAATTGATGACTTAGATGTGCAACACATGAAGAAACGTTTTTCTTCAATCAATGAAGAATAACACTCTAAGTGTGAAGAAATTAATGAAGAATTTGATTCTCAGAACCCTACAACAATTATACGCGGTGTCTGAAATCATCATTCTTATACGGTGGGTCACGCCACCACAAAAGTTGAAAATCTTCAATTTGAGTTTTTCCTTAGTTTTAAAATTCTTCAGTTTTTCAAATTCTTCAACTTTGCAAAATCTTCACTGGTTCCGTCGTTTTTCTTCATTGGCTATACATATATATGAGTTTATGTCCTCTACAAGATTCACTTATGGCTATTTCTTCAAGTTGTGTTTTCGCTAAGTGAATGTGATCGACCCTTCCCTCTATGCTATACTCAATCCAATCTATTCACAAATTCTTCATGTGCGCTCTATTTGAAACTTGTTCAAAGTCTTCACCGTGTCCTTGTCACCAAGAAATTGCGAATCTAAACTTTAAAACAAATCTTATCCAGATTTTCGGTTTTACCGCTCAAACCGTTCCGCATCCCATGATGCATTATTTTATTCACCCACGATCTTACATGATCTCATCTGCTCAGTACGTGGGTGACACATGTCTCGTGAAGGAGAAAGGGCAGGGGCATGTTCGTCCCAAAATCTTCGGGCGAACAGTTTTTCACCGTGGCTATAAATACCCCTCTCCCCTTCCTCACTTCATTTACTCCGCTCGACCGCGCTCTCTCTCGCTCGAGCTCCTCAAACCCTAGCGCCGCCGCTACTCCATCATCGCCAGTGAGGAAGAGCTTCGCTGCTCGACCTCGTCGTCGTCAGATTTCGTGCGGTTATGGAAATCTTCACTCCGCCGCCGCCAGAGCTGTCTCCCTCTCGCCAAGTTAGGGCGTGAGATCTAACCCGATTTAACTTAACGCCTTTTCATCTCAGTTCGTTGTGTTCTTTGTTTCGGGTAATTAAAAGTTACTTTTATTACTCACTTTGATTCTCAAGCTTTCCTGAAAATCTTCAAAGGTGTTTTATTCTTCAAATCTTCACACATATGAACACCTCACACATCGTATGCTCTTGATCCATTTCTAAGCAATCATTTTCTTCAAGATTCCTCAATCGTGTGGATTTTCGGTTTGTACAACTCTGGAACCTAAGACAAAGAGCGCTTAGTGAAATTCCTCAAGGCTCAACTGGTCAAATTCCTCAAAACTTGTCTTTTCGAAAAACTTCTGAGAACACATATGACCTCTCCAAATTCCTCGCACATACACTCTGTTCACAGGTACTCATGTCTGCTGCTGAATCACTAGGTTCTCATCAACTTAACTCATTTGCAGTGTTCCTCGAAGAAAAATTGCATACTTCTTCAGAGTGTTCAATTGTTCAAATTCCTCATCTGAAGAATATGGCAGAAGGAAAGAGACCACAGAAAGGAGGGAAGAGGCCTGAGGTCATGACTGCTTTCAAGATCCCTGATGAAATCTATAAGGACTATCGCACACCTGATGAAGCCAAGTTTGGCAAAGAGAACAAAAATCAGCGTAAAGTGCGCATTCAGAGAATTAAACGAAGATGGGCAAGAGAATGGAGGGAATATCGATATGTTACTCCAAAGTACATGAAGAAATTCGCCCTCAATCCTCCGTGCCCTAGAGCTCCATTGGCACCTGGCCAAGTAGCTGATCCCACTAGCATCAAAAGTGGTGAGGACTTTCCTGAAGAATGGGCTAAACGCCAAGCCAAATTGGCAAGACAAGCCAAGGAGGCAGTGAGGAAATTCAATGAGGATTCTGCTGCTGCTTCTGCTACTGAGGCCTCGGTCAAGCCGAGGAAATCAATGCCAAAGAAGCCTGCTCGCAAGCCAAGAGCTTCACCAACAGCGCCCTCACGGCCAAGTTCCTCACCTATGCCCTCACGGCAAATTCCTCGCAGACCGCCATCGCTCCACCAAAGTCCTCAACTCCTGTGCATCCGGCTACATGTCAAAGGACTACGGGTTTCTCAATTGCTTCGTGTCTCAAAGAAGTTCCTCACCTGCACCAATGTCCTCATCAGCCCCACACTATTGAAGACTAAAGCAACAATGGACGCGGTCCTCGCCAAGTCCAAGGAAGAAACAGGTTGCATTCCAAGTACCCTCTGATGATGAAGCTTCTGATGATGAACTTGCAGAAATCATCAGAGACAGGCAAGTGAAGGCCGCTAGAGCCAAAGGCACATCTGTGCCACTGCTTTTGGACCCGAAGAAAATCCTCGACTACATTGACCTCTGGCATAAGGATCCAAACACCCCAATGCCTGATCTTCCTCTGACTCCTGGTCAAAGTCACATGCTGACCCATTTCATCACACGAGAGAAATGGAAATTTGAGAAGGCAAGAGAGATAAAGAAAGCTCAATACAGAAAGGAGAAGCCCCTGAAGATAAATGTTGTCAGAATGACACCTGAGGAACTTCTCCAGGCTCAATCTGAAATTCAAGCCCTCAGCAAAGACTTCGATGCATACTCTGCTGATTGGCAAGGAGCCAAAGTGAGATTCATCAACCTGACGAAGAAAATGACAAATGATGCTGCCTCATCGCAACACGAAAATCCTCAGTGCAGACTCGCTCAGCCTCGCTGAAGAACATGCCAAGATCACTGATGACTTTCAGCCTCTCAAGAAAATGTAAGTTCCAGGGCTAATGACTCCATTCCAGCCACCAAGAAATTGCTGTGGCATCCACTAGTGGTGCGCTCAAGAAATCAAGAAATCAGGCGATCGCACTCAGCCATACCAAGAAAATCAACCAGATTCCTCAGCTCCTCCCGCGCTTACACCAACTCCAATTCTTCCTTCCGCCTATGAAGTGAAGAAACCAAGGCTGCAGAGCGAGCTGCAAAGAAGAAAAGGAAGGCATCAGCTGCGTCAAATTCTTCGGCTGCGAAGAAAATGAAGCCAATGACCAGCTCTTTTGAAAATCCTATTGATGCTCTTCCAATTTCCTCCATGTCATCAAACGAAATTGTTCCTTATGGAGAAGACTACAAGATCCCAAGCGGATCTGATGAAGAAAATCATTCTGCTGCTACGTCAGAGCAGCTTGATGAAGAAATTGAAGTGGACGCAATCCCTTCAACCCCAATCATTTCCTCACCTATGCCTCAGTTCACAGCTGAAGAGGCTGGTGTTGAGGAAATTGAAGATGAAGATGTGGATATTGGATGCACTACACCAGTGATGAATGATGACTTTTGGGAAAGTCAGCATCCCAATACTCCTCCCTTCACACCTATCCAACAGATTCCTCAGTCCCCGGCAACAACAGTTCAGATGGGCTCTGAAGAAACTCAACACACTCCATCTGTTCATGAAGAAATTCCAGCCGCTAGTGTCAAGAACCTCGCTCTGCTGATCCCCAAGCTGCACAAGAAGAGGAACCAGAAATTCGAGCTCAAGAACCCGAGCTATGATTCCCGAGGTTGTGCTGCAAATCACCGACACTCCTCCGCCCAAGCCAAGAATCCGCTCTCAAGAAAGCAAAAATTCAAGGTCAAGACTTTTTTCGAGCATGTGTTCTTCATCGACTATAATCCATATGACTCGCTTTCAGATAAGGAAGAGGCGCTTCGACTGCTAGTCAAGCCAACTTCTATTCCTCAAAGGTTGTTTGACAAGGACAAAATCTTCGATCATGAACATATGTAAGTGCATCTAGTGCCCCTTAGTGATTTTGGTGTATTGAAGACTTATAGGCTAAGTGAATGATGCGTTTGTGAGTGTACATAGGTCTATAAGTCTATGAGGAGTTTGATATTTACAGAGAAAGTCGACCCCTAAAAATGAAGTTCTTCGACTGAAAACTTTGATATTCTGAAGACTTTCTGAAGACTTTGAAAGTGAAGAAATTGGTGTGACCTTGAAGACTTGGTATTCACTTGAGGAATATGAAGCGTGAAGACTTTTTGTTTTCATAGTTTCATTTTCTCTTTCTTGAGTCATAGGAAACACCGTACTGTTAAAGGGGGTCGAGGAAATACTAAGGAAAAATTTCCATGTGATGCTCAACTCAAAATCCTACACCTACCAATCCCTTCGAGTGAAGCCATTGAAATCTCATACAGCTTCAATCAAGTTCTTCAAAGGATGAGATGCAGTTCTTCCGTCATCGATGACTTTGCTCGATCGAGGAGTTAGGAATTCGCCAAAGGCGAATTGCCTACACAAAGGAGGAACATGATAGCCCCGAGGAATTTGAGAGTCAAATTTCCGATCGCTCTTTACAAGGTTGCTACCGCTGTCCAAAATATCCTATCCACCTAACGGTCATATCATTGAAGGGCATTTATGTCTTATCATGTCGGGCTGCTCCCTAGGCTATAAATAGCCGCCCCCTACAACCACTAGTTGGTTGGCTGCTCTGAGAGAACTTGACACTTGTCATCTGAGAGCAACCCATCCTCCGAGGACTTTGTGCGAAAATCATCAAGTGAGGAAAATCCCAAAACCAAACCCCCACAAACCCAAGTGATTGAGCATCACTGAAGAAATTGATCCTGTGTGGATCCGACACTTGTTACCTTTGAAGACTATGCTTCTTCCAGACGGTTAGGCGTCAAGGTCGAGAGCATCCAAGAGGAATTGTGGATCGCCGAGTGACTAAGTCTGTGAAGGTTTGGAAGTCACCTGAAGACTTACCACGAGTGATTGGACGAGACCTGCGTGGTCTTAGTTCAAGGAGAATATGGTGAGGATTGGGTGTCCTGAGTTGCGCTCGAGATCGAGTGTCCGGACTGTGTGTCCTCGAGTTTAAATAATCACCGCTTCCAACCAGACGCATAACCGAGACAGAGTTGGAACTGGTTTACCAAATCATTGTCTTCACCAACTAACCGGTTCTATTTCCTCAACTCTTTCATTTCCTCATGACTGTGTTGTATGTTGTTCATATCTCGTGCTTGAAGACATTGATCAAGACTTTCACAAATTCCTCGGTTCAATTTCTTCACCGCTTTGTCTTCATCTTGTTATCCTGTGTTTACGCTTTCAGACTGTGCTAGTCTTCATTTCATCATGATGACTATGTTTGTATCCTGTTATGTTTACTTCGAGTACTTATTCCGCTGTAAATAGTTCTTCGCTAAGGAATTTCTCACCAGCAAATTCCTCAAAGAAGAATTCATAAAATCGCCTATTCACCCCCTCTAGTCGATATAACGACTTTCAATTGGTATCGAGCAAGGTACTCCTTGTTCTCGTGTGATTTTGGTTTAACCGCCGAGTTTTAGTTATGTCGACCGCAGTATGATCAAGGTCTCGGCTGGGTGTCCTACCTTGATGGAACGGACTACCCCTTATCGAAGAACAAGATGCTAATGCATCTTGAGGCAATTGATAACGATCTCCGTATGTTGTGGAAAATGGTGTCCCTCTGTCACTCCCTCACCGAACGCCACCGATGTGAAGAGATTCAAACAACTCGATTCTCAAGCTTAAGAATATCATATGTGGTCATCTCGAGCAAAGGACAAGATGGAAGAGTGAGTGCTTTGGAAACTGCTAAGTTTATCCGGGATAGGCTGTCCAAAGTAAATGAAGGAGTTTCAACTCAGCGTGACTCTCGAGTCGATGTTCTTCGAATCTCTTCAACCGCTTCAAAAGACTCGACAATGAGAATGTCCAACAAACCTTTGATCGCCTCATCGACATCTCAAATGAGCTTCAAGCCCTCGGTGCCACCGACATCACCGATCATGAAGTTGTGAAGAAACCGTTGAGATCGCTGATTCCTCATTTGATACTCGGGACCGATGATACAAGAACGTCTTGACTACAAGTCGCTTGATCCTCGCTGATATCCTCGAAAGGCTAAACACTCATGAGTTCCAGCTTGCTGAAAAGAGAGATCTCTATGGTTTAAACTATGGCAAAACATGTGCCCTGAAGGCCAAGGCTGTGTCTCGATCAATATGAGGATTCTCGTAGTAGCCTTGGTGACCTCAAGAATCGAGCCAGATCTAGCACTGCTTGAAGAAATTCCGAAGTTCACAAGACGTGGTCGCTGGAAAATCCTCAAGAGGCAATGATTCCTCATCCAAAGGACTATAAGAGAAGGCTTTGCCACAAATGCAAGAAGCCTGGTCACTATATTCAAGATTGTCCTCGGGGGAAAAGGAAATGAAGAAGAAGAAATACAAGGATTACAGCCTCGATGATGCGAAGAAGAAGAAGAAATCGTCAAAATCTTCGCTATCAAAATCCTCAAGTCTTCATCTCACAAGAAGAGCAGCTCCAAGAAGGCTCGGCATTCATTGGCAAGGAGATGGACTCAAGCTGAATCTGAGGAAAATGATGAAGAGGAGGCGCTCAAGAAACCGAGTCTCGTGTGGCGAGTCTGGCGTGCCTTACCGCCTTCACAGCAAGTCCATCTTCAACACTAAAGAAACTGACTCCACCGACAAGCCTGTTGAAGATAATGATGGCTACGCTCCCACCTATTGCTTCATGGCGAAAGGAGCTAAGGTACTCAAATACAACTCCTCTGAATCTAGTGAAAATGAATCTGATGAGGATCTCAAGCCCAGCTACTCTAAACTTGCTAAGATTGCTGTGAAACAACAACGGGCTCTTGAAAAGGTTCAAAACATGCTAGATAAAAGTGATGATATGTTGGGTGAAGAAATGGATCGACTAAAGCCTTGATCGAAAATCTTCAGAGACTTCAGCCTAGGTTTGATAACCTTCAAGGTCATCATAACTCTCTTGTCTCGATCATGAGAAACTTTCTTATGAATTTCTTCAAGAAAAGCAAGATCACGAGAAGCTTTCTTGAATCTCTTCAAAGAAAGGAAGATCTTGAAAAGCTAAGAGTGTGTTATGAAGATCTTCGTAAGGAGCGCGATTCATTACTAGCTCAACAAATCAGCGCTTCTCGTGAAGAATTTGTTCCCCATGCTTAAAGTGCATTGAACGTGAATCTTCTAATTCTTCACCAATGTTCAAATGCTTCAACTGTTACAAATTCTTCATCCGCCTCGCTATCACTAATTCTCATCCGAGGACATTGCTAGTATCATCGACAATGCAGGGTTGAAGGAATTGTACATGACAGTATGTACAAAAGCCTCAAAGGGCATCGACACTTTGTGATGTGCTCAAAAGCAGATCCTCAAGAAACCCTAGGAAAGAGGGTATTGCCTTTGAGAGGAAACTCAATGCCGATGGAACATATTGAAGCCTAAGCAAGACCCCAAAACCTCATGGGTTGCTGCAAAGGGACCTCCAGCTTGATCCATCTAACTTATCCGGCTTTACATGTGAATCTCCTCATTCTTCCGATGAGTCATTTGACTCCAACTATAAACTGTTCAAAAATCGAATGGTGAAGTATTTGCTAGATATGTTGGCACTAATCGCAGGAACGGTTCCCTATGAAGAAAATCTGGGTTCCCAAAAGTTGTGTTGAAAGTCTTCAGTGAATGTCCTCATGACACCACTCGTGAAGAACAGAACCCCAGATCAAATTCTTCATATGGACCAAATTCTTCACATGGATCAAAGTCCTCATATGATTATCATCGTATAACAACTCTGTCTCGCAGGTAGAGCTAAGGGCTATGAATATGTGCATTATTCTTCAAACCATTATGTTCATAAGTCCTCAAGAATTACTCGCTTATTCATATGCTTACCCTAACCCTCTTATGTGAAACGAAATGGTTTGGCATCTTTGCCACCTTTCTCATATGGTGCTCGCAGAACGATGAACTCTTTGCCACCCCTCCAGATGTGGGTGGTGAAGAAAAAGAACTAATCTCTTCTGCAGGGTTAGGTCTCCAGATGTGCTCTAATGTGTGAAGAATTTGCTGGGGACCTGACGAAACTGCCTGAAAGGACGCAGGAAAATCATGATGAAATGACCTTTCATTTCACACGTCCTAATTCTGCTATATCTGTTTAACTGCTTGATGAAATTCATCTGATGAACTTGATATCATATTCTTCACTCATGAAGCATATGAGATTGTAAGTTACACTAATTCATCTGCAGGATGATCAACCCAAAACCACTGAGTGGGTCCTCGATAGTGGATGTACAAATCACATGACTGGTGACAAGAATCTATTGATGGATGCTGCCTTATCACCGCCACCAAGCATATCATCTTTGGCCGACAAAGGCAAAAGTCGTATTGGGTCTTGGTAAGGTTGCTATCTCTAAGGATAAGCACATGGACAAAGTCATGCTTGTTGAGTCCTTAGGATACAATCTCATGTCAGCCTCAATGCTTTGTGATCTTGATATGGTTGTTGTCTTGGCAAATATCGCTGTGTTGTGATTATGGAAGTCGACAATTCCAAAGTCTTCAAGGCTTTAGGAGAGGAGATCTGATATTGTTGATTTCTACAGACCACAACCAGCCGTGTGTCTACTTGCAAAAGCTTCGTATATCTGGCTATGGCATCGACGACTTGGTCACGCAGCATGAGGAATTTGAACACGCTTGGAAGAAGAAGCATGTCATTGGCATTGAGAATGTCAAATTCTCAAGGATCACTTATGCGGAGCCTGTGAAGCTGGAAAATGACCAAGGCCAAGCATCCAAATAAGACTATCATGACCACTACCCGTCCATTCAATTGCTTCACATGGACCTCTTCGACCTAATCATTACTCAGCAAATACTAATGATGCATCTCTATATGGTTTTGTCATTGTTGATGATTATTCTCGATATACATGGGTACACATTGTTACTTACAAACATGAAGTGCGGAAGTCTTCAAACGATTTTCCTCGAGGGCTTCAACCAACTTTGGTGTGAAGATCAAGCATATCGAAGTGACAATGGAACCGAGTTCAAGAATTCGGTCTTGATGCTTATCTTGATGAACTTGGTATTACTCATGAGTTATCTTCTCCCTATACTCCTCAAAGAGAATGGCGCCGTGGAGCGCAAGAACAGTAACTCTTGTTGAGATGGCTCGACTATGCTTGATGAATACAAAACGCCTCAGCTTTTGGATTGATGCAATTGATACCGCGTGCCACATCATCAACAGAGTATATCTTCACAAATTCTTCAAGAAGACTGCCTATGAACTCCTCAACGACAAGAAACCCAATGTGAGTTATTTCAAAGTCTTCGTGCTAAATGTTGGATTAGAGATCCTCACCACAACTCTAAATTTGCACCAAAAGCACATGAAGGTTTTATGCTTGGTTACGAAGGACTCAGACACCTAAAGAGTCTTCAACATTGTTCTTCACAAGATTGTCGACATCAGAGATGTGCGGTTCGATGAAACTAATGGCTCGCAAAGAGAGCACCTACCTTCAGTGTTAGATGAACCAGCACCAAGATGCTATCAAGCTCAAGGCAACCGAGGATGTCATTCCGATCAAGAATCTCTCAAGAATTCATTCCTGCTCATGAAGAACGCCGAGCTGATGCACCAAGAACATGATGAGGAAAATGGTGCTGAAGAAAATGCTGATCAAAATCCTCAGCGACAACCAACTCATCCACGCGTTGCAAAAGAAGTGCAAGTGGAGAAGATCATCGATGACATTAGCGCACCAGGTCCTCTCACACGGTCAAAAGCTTCACATTTATCTAACTTTTGTGGGCACTATGCTTTTCACGGAGCCCACTAAGGTAGATGAAGCATTTCTGGAGCCGGAGTGGATTCAGGCTATGCAAGAGGAATTACATCAGTTTGAGCTGAACAATGTTTGGGAATTGGTCAATCGCCCAGATCCTCGCAAGCATAATATCATTGGCACAAAGTGGATCTACCGCAACAAGCAAGATGAAAATGGCCTTGTGGTGAGGAATAAAGCACGACTAGTAGCTCAAGGCTACACACAAGTTGAAGGAATTGATTTCGATGAAACTTTTGCACCTGTTGCTAGACTTGAGGCTATTCGCATATTACTTGCTTATGCTAACCATCATGATATCATCTTATATCAAATGGATGTGAAAAGTTCATTCCTCAATGGTAAGCTTGAGGAAGAAGTATATGTTGCTCAACCCCTGTGTTTTGAAGATCCCAAAATCCTCGACAAAGTCTTCGACTCAATAAGGCTCTCTATGGCCTCAAGCAAGCCCCTCGGGCGTGGTATGATACATTGAAGGAATTCTTCGTGAAGAATGGCTTCACACCCGGTTCACTCAACCCTACTTTTTTCACTAAATCATATGATGGTGAACTGTTTGTGTGTCAAATATATGTTGATGATATTATCTTTGGCTGTACTTACCAACGTTATAGTGATGAATTTGCCTATATGATGAGTGAAGAATATCAAATGTCTATGATGGGAGAGCTGAAATTCTTCTTAGGTCTTCAAATTCGGCATGCAAGATTGCAAAGGCATCAAAATTCCTATGCCCACAAATGACCATCTATGCACTGATGAAAATGGTATTGATTTCGATCACAAGGTATACCGCTCCATGATTGGTTCCATATTGTACTTATGTGCATCTAGGCCAGATATAATGCTTAGTGTTTGCATGTGTGCCCGATTTCAAGCTGCACCGAAGGAATCACACCATAAGGCTGTGAAGCATATTCTTCGATATCTAGCTCACACACCAACACTAGGATTATGGTACCCCAAGGGCTCGCTTTTGATCTCATTGATATTCTCGACTCGACTATGCTGGTGATCGTGGGACCGCAAGTCAACATCCGCACTTGTCATTTCTCGACGATCTTTGGTCCGTTGGTCCTCAAGAAACAGAACTGCGTATCACCGCTTCATCGCCAAGCTGAATACATTGCTGCTGGCTCATGTCAGTGCTCAATCGCTGGATGAAGCAAACCTCAAGGACTATGGCGCCAACGTGAAGAATGTGCCTCTCCTCTGCGACAATGAGAGTGCCATCAAGATTGCTCACAACCCAATTCAGCACTCAAGACAAAGCACATCCAGATTCGCTATCATTTTCTTCGTGATCATGTGTTGAAGGGCTTACATCTCCATCGAGCATGTGAAGATCAAGAACAGCTAGCTGATATCTTCACTAAGCCCTTGGATGAGAAGAGATTTAGCAAGTTGCGGTGTGAGCTAAATATCTTAGAATCTTCGAATGTTCTTTGAAAAGGACACACATCCTAACCCTTATGCAAAATTGATGACTTAGATGTGCAACACATGAAGAAACGTTTTTCTTCAATCAATGAAGAATAACACTCTAAGTGTGAAGAAATTAATGAAGAATTTGATTCTCAGAACCCTACGACAATTGTACGCGTGTCTGAAATCATCATTCTTATACAAAGGTCACGCCACCACAAAAGTTGAAAATCTTCAATTTGAGTTTTTCCTCATTTTGAAATTCTTCAGTTTTCAAATTCTTCAACTTTGCAAAATCTTCACTATTTCCGCTGCTTTTTCTTCATTGATATATATATATATATATATATATATATATATATATATATATATATATATGAGTTTATGTCCTCTACAAGATTCACTTATTGCTATTTCTTCAAGTTGTGATTTCGCTAAGTGAATGTGATCGACCTTCCCCTCTATGCTATACTCAACCCAATCTATTCACAAATTCTTCATGTGCGTTCTAATTGAAACTCGCTCAAAGTCTTCATTGTGTCTTTGTCACCAAGAAATTGCGAACTAAACTTTAAAACAAATCTTATCCAGATTTTCGGTTTTACCATTAAACCGCTCCGCATCCCACGATGCATTATTTATTCACCCACGATCTTACACGATCTCATCTCGCACAAGACGTGGGTGACACATGTCGCGTGAAGAGAAAGGGCAGGGCATGTTCGTCCCAAAATCTTCGGCTAACAGTTTTTACCGTGGCTATAAATACCCTCCTCCTTTCTCACTTCATTTACTCCGCCGGTCGATGTCTCTCGCCGAGCTCTCCTCAAACCCTAGCGCCGCCGCTACTCCATCGCCACCGTGAGGAAGAGCTTCACCGCCGACCTCGCCGCCGTCAGAGTCGCTACCGGCCATGAAATCTTCACTCCGCCGCCAGTAGCTATCTCCCTCGCCAAGTTAGGGCGTGGAGATCTAACTTGACGAACTTCACCGTGGTTCATCTCTCGTCGTCGTGTTCTTCAGTTCGGTAATTAAAAGTCACTTTTATTACTCGCTTTGATTCTCAAACTTTTCTCGAAAATCTTCAAAGGTGTTTTATTCTTCAAATCTTCACATATGAACACCTCACACATCAGATGCTCTTGATCCATCTCTAAGCACTCATTTCTTCAAGATTCCTCAATTGTGCGGATTTTCGATCTGCATAACTCGAACCTAAGACAAGAACGCTTAGTGAAATTCCTCAAGGCTCAACTGGTCAAATTCTCAAAACTTGTCTTTTCAAAAATCTTCCGAGAACGATATGACCTCTCCAAATTCCTCGCACCTACACTCTGCTCACAGTACTCATGTCCGCCGCTGAATCACTAGGTTCTCATCAACTTAACTCATTTGCAGCGCTCTCAAGAAAACTGCATACTTCTTCAGAGTGTTCAATTGTTCAAAATCCTCATCCAAGAAAATGGTCAAGGCAAGAGACCGCAGAAAGGAGGAAAGAAACCGAGGTCATGATCGCTTTGAGATCCCTGATGAAATATACAAGGATTATTGCACACCTGATGAAGCCAAGTTTGGCAAAGAAAACAAGAATCAGCGCAAAGTGCGCATTCAGAGGATTGAACGAAGATGGGCACGAGAATGGAGGGAATATCGATATGTTACTCCTAAGTACATGAAGAAATTCGCTTTAAATCCTCCATGCCCAAGAGCTCCATTGGCACTGCCAAGTCGCTGATCCCACTAGCATCAAAAGTGGTGAAGACTTTCTCAAGAATGGCTAGGCGCCAAGCAAAATTGGCAAGACAAGCCAAGGAGGCAGGAGGAAATTTAATGAGGATTCTGCTGCCGCCGCCACGAGACCTCGGTCAAGCCGAGGAAATCAATGCCAAGAAGCCTGCTCGCAAGCCAAGTGCTTCACCATCAGCGCCTCACGGCCAAGTTCCTCACCGCGTTCCTCACGGCAAATTCCTCGACTCATCGCTACTCCACCAAAGTCCTCAAGAGCTCCTCCAAGTCCTCAACTCCCGTGCATCCGGCTACATGTCAAAGGACCTGTGGTTTCTCAATTGCTTCGTGTCTCAACAAGTTCCTCACCGCACTAATGTCCTCATCAGCCCCACTCTGCAAGACAAAAGCAACAATGGACGCGTCCTCGCCAAGTCCAAGAAAGAAATAGGATTCTTTCCAAGTGCCCTCTGATGACGAGGCTTCTGATGAAGAACTTGTAGAAATCATCAGAGACAGACAAGCAAAGGCCGCCAGAGCCAAAGGAACACTCAGTGCTCTCGCTTCGATCCAAAGAAGATCCTCGACTACATTGACTTATGGCATCGGATCCAAACACTCCAATGCCCGATCTGCCTCGACTCTGGTCAAAGTCATATGTCAACCCATTTCATCTCTCAAGAGAAATGGAAGTTTGAAAAGGCTCGTGAGATAAAAGAGCTCAAGCTAGAAAGGAGAAGCTTCAAGAAGAACGCTGTCGACTTACACCAAGAACTTCTCAAGGCTCAATCTGAGATCCAAGCCCTCAAAGAAGGACTTCGATGCATACAATGCTGATTGGCAAGGAGCTAAAGTGAGATTCGCCAATTTGACGAAGAAAATGACAATCTGCTGCAGCCCCATCGCAACAAGAAAATCCTTAGGCTGCAGACTCGCTCAGCCTCGCCAAGAACATGCCAAGATGCTGATGACTTTCAGCCTGCCGATGAGAATACAAGTTCCGTGGCTGATGACTCCATCCCAGCCACTGAAGAAATTCCTGTGGCATCCACTAGTGGTGCGCTCAAGAAATCAAGAGATCAGGCAACTACACCTGCATACCAAGAAAATGAACCACATCCTCGGCTCCTCCTCGCGCCAACACCAACTCCAATTCTTCCTTCGCTTATGAAGTGAAGAAGACCAAGGCTGCAGAGCGAGCTGCAGTGAAGAAAAGGAAGGCATCACCAGGCCAAATTCTTCGCCGCCAAGAAAATGAAGCCAATGACCAGCTCGCTTGAAAATCCCATTGATGTCGCTCCCATTTCCTCCATGTCATCTAAGGAAATTGTTCCTTATGGAGAAGACTACAAGATCCCAAGCGGATCTGATGAAGAAAATCATTCTGTTGCTACGTCAGAGCAGTTTGATGAAGAAATTGAAGTGGAAACATTCCTTCAATGCCGCCGCTTCTCACCTATGCCTCGCCACACCAAGAGGCTGGTGTTGAGGAAATTGAAAAGAAGAAGAAGATGTGGATATTGGATGCACTACACCAGTGATGAACGATGACTTTGGGAAAGTCAGATCCCAATAGTCCTCTCTTCACTCCTATTCAACAAATTCCTCACCCCTGCCACAACTGCTCAAATGGGCTCAAGAAACTCATCCCACATCGCTCTGCTCATGAAGAAATTCCAGCCGCTAGTGTCAAGAACCCGTCTTCTGATCCCCAAACTGCACAAGAAGAGGAACCAGAAATTCTCACCAAGCACCTAAGATCGTGATTCCCGAGGTTGTGCCGCAAATCACCGACACTCCTCCGCCCAAACCAAGAATCCGCTTCTAGCAAGCAAAAATTCAAGGTCAAGACTTCTTTTCGAGCATGTGTTCTTCATCGACATAATCCATATGACTCGCCGCATAAGGAAGAGACGCTTCGACTGCTACTCAAGCCAACTTCTATTCCTCGCTGCTCTCGACAAGGACAAAATCTTCAATCATGAACATATTCCTCATGTGGATATGGAATCTCTTCCGTGCTTCGAGCCGTTCTCCGAAGTTATTCACGATGCAGACTACTCTGAATTTCAGACCGATATTTGTGATTGGAATGAAGAACTCATTCTTCGCCTCTATGCCACTTTGCATATCACCGAGATGCTAAAGATGTCAATTCATGGGTGCTGGATTGATGACGAAAACACTCACTATAAGGCACCAAAGAATCGAATTGCTCCGTGTCCTTCCTCTTGATCCTCCTCATGCCAGCGCACGTTGCATCTACAATGACCGCGAACTAACAGATCATTATATGCAAGTGCTTATGAAGCCTTTGAAGCCGTGGCAGGCTCCCATTTAACCAAATTCCTTGTCAAGGAATTTCTATATGTGCCTCGACCGTCTATCGATCTCGACGAAGACAATGAGTCCTATCAAAGGCCACGACTCAAATGATGAAGATGTTGTTGGCATCATGAAGAACATGCTTTTCAACATCATTCATGGCGTTCTCGTCAACTTCCATGATTTCTTCATGAGGACTCTCACTAATGTTGCTATGTCACCTTTTGAGCTGAAGCCCTATGCGCCTTGGATTATGAGATTCATAAGGGCAAGATCTTCACTGAATTACAAGGCTGACACTCTGAACCATGGTAGCTACTTGCCGCCCATTGAAGTCCTCAAGCAACCAGTTTCATCATCTGATGACAAGGGCAAGGCAGCTGCTATGATCGATGAAGGCACTCGTCCATTGGATGGTCAATTCCGTCTCGATACATCCTACTTGTCGGGGGTTGGGTGCGACATATGCCAAAGGATGGCTTATCATGGTGGGGGCAAGTAGAACGTCGCCGGTGCCTGGAAATGGGATGAGGCGCAGACATGCACGCCGGCGAATCTTACCCAGTTTCGGGGCTCTCCGGGGAGATAACACCCCTACTGCTGCTCTGCGGGGTCTCCGCATGGTCACTATGGCGAAATGGTTACAAGGATGCTCCTAGAGCCGTATCGGGAGGCAGGAGGGAGCTAGGCTGGCTCTCCTCCCCTGTCTATGTGTCTAACTCTATCAAAGGCCGAACCCTTTGCATGGGTGCCCTGGGGGGTTTATATAGGCCTACCCTGTGGGGTACAATAGTAATCTGACTGGGCGTGGCCCCCAACCGCCTCTGCCTCTCATGCCGCCGCCCTTCCCTGGCTTCGGGGCCCGGCCGACCGGTGGGTCCCATGACAGCCGAACACCTGGCAAGACTCACTCGATGACGAGGCTTGGTCATGGGGTCGTGGCAACAAAGGTTGCTCACAAGCGATCACTGTCGCCACTCCCCATCCAATCCGGTTTATGGCTTGTGGGGCCCTGGCGGGGAGGCGGCCGACTCCATGGAGGCCGACTCCCTCAGGCCGCTTTTTGGCGCCTGTGCCCTCTCGATTCACCCATCGACGAGTGGCCCAAGCGATCTCTGGGCCAGACAGTCGGCGCCAGGGCACAAAGGCTTCATGCACTGTGGCTGAGGTCAGGGGAGGTGAGGGAGTCCTGGACTAGGGGGTGTCCGGACAGCCGGACTATCATCGTCCGCCGGACTCCAAGACTATGAAGATACAAGATTGAAGACTCCGTCCCGTGTCCGGATGGGACTTTCCTTGGCGTGGAAGGCAAGCTTGGCAATACGAATATGTAGATCTCCTACCATTGTAACCGACTGTAATTCCTAGCCTCCTCCGTGTCTATATAAACCGGAGGGCTTTAGTCCGTAGGGACAACATACATTACAACAATCATACCATAGGCTAGCTTCTAGGGTTTAGCCTCCTTGATCTCGTGGTAGATCCACTCTTGTACTACCCATATCATCAATATTAATCAAGCAGACGAGGGTTTTACCTCCATCGAGAGGGCCCGAACCTGGGTAAAACCATCGTGTCCTCGCCTCCTGTTACCATCCGCCTAGACGCACAGCCGGGACCCCTACCCGAGATCCGCCGGTTTTGACACCGACATTGGTGCTTATTGAGAGTTCTCTCCGTCGCCACCGATAGAGCGGATGCCTCCACCCGCCTTCAAAGACGGTATTTTTGCCGAAGGGCCTTTAGCCCGCCAAACTATCCGGCTTGGTGGTTTTCTTATGACCGCCTGTCCGGCCGCCGCATCGATAATGACTTCGCAAGTCGTCAGAAGTAACCTTCGCGTCAGCCCTAAAGCTGCCGAACTGTTGGACCCAATAGAGCTCTCGTCTGTTAACGATCTCTTGGATCGCATCGCCGCCCTAGGAGTCGCTACGGACTACGACCAGATTGGGCTTAAAACCAATCTGAGAGAGATTAACTCTCCCTAGGCCACCCACAACATCGCAGTGGTAGAGGAGCAATACGGCAACTCTTTGCCCGTGTTGAAAACAATTCATGTCCGGATTCCCGAACCCTCCATGCCGGATCACCGCGGAGGAACGGACTTCGATCGAGCATTGAACTTAAAATCATGCATCGCCCCGGACTCGCTGGATTGTGTCCAGCAAACCAACCTTCTGAATTCGGAAACCCCTCGGCCTTTGAGCCCCAAGATGGGTAGGGATCCGGATTTTATTCCACCCACCCGCCCAGACATATGTGATCTATCTCTAATACAGCAAGAGCCTGCTGAAACAGTACATCACTACTGGGCCAGATTCCTCCTGGTTATGGACAGGATAAAGGATTGCCGAGAGGAAAATGCAATATCAATCTTCTGCAACAACTGCACGGACAAGGGAATACTAAACGCCATTGATCGTCGCTAAATTACGCGCTTCACCGATCTGGCATCCATTGTACGAAAGTACTGTGCGATGGAGAGCTTCCGGAAAACCGAAAATCAATTTTGGGATAATCCGGCCCCAAACCCAGTCCGCAACAAAAGGGCACCTTACACTCAGGCCCCAGATGCAAAAACGAAAAAACAAAAACCCAATAAGGGAAACGGAACCATACTGGAGGGATGGCTCAATGGACCCTGTAAGCTTCATAGTACGTAGGAGCCGCCCCAACACATAGCCTTCGAGCATGTTGGATATTACGGCAGGTGGCCAAAAGTGGCGAAGAGCTTCTAGCTCCGGGAAACCACTCCAACAATACCAGCACGGTATCAACAGCCTTCGAGACCTTCGTGATCAAACAATATGCGAAACGAATAATCCGCGAACTCGCCAAGTCTACCAAGTAGCAACAAAGAAATCCATGGAGCGACACAGCTATTACCTTCAATGCCAGTGACGAGCCCAAATTCGAACAACTGTAGCTCCACCAAGACCGGTACTTAGTCCCATAGTGGACGGCTTTCGATCGACAAAAGTCCTCATGGATGGCGGCAGCGACTAAACCTCATTTATGAGGAAACTCTGCGAAAAATGGAAATCGATTGAGCCAGATTGAGCGAAGCAGCACAACCTTTAGAGGAATAATCCTTAGCTGGGAAGCGCTGCACCGAAAAATCACACTCGATGTGGTGTTCGCCTCCGGACAATTACAGATCCGAAGAAGTCACGCCTGTGTGGTCCTGTTCAGCAGCGGTGTCACGCCATATTAGGACGAGAGGCATTCACAATTTTCAAGCAAGACCTCATTACGCTGTACATGAAGCTCGTAATGCCCGGCCTAGTGGAATAATCACTCGCTAGTGATCCGGACATAGCACTCACGCCCGAAAACAAGACAGCCGCACTAGCCCTCGAGGCACTATCCGAAGCCTTAGCGGCAGAAGAACTCACCAAGCTAAGCGCCACGGTGAACAGGACGATGTGATACTCGATAAAGATCCAAGTCCACCTCCTTCAAACCAGCAGATGAGATAATAAAGTTCCAGTCCATCCAACGGACCCAACAAAGACGGCCTCCATTGGGGCACAATCAACCCGGCGAGACGCCAGATCGCGAATTCCTTCGGGAAAATTGGGATATCTTCGCCTGGCATCCTTCGGACATACCCGGAATCCCACGCAGGTTGGAAGAACACAGCCTAAACATCCTAAAAGGATTCAAGCCAGTCAAACAGGCTCTTCGACGATTTTCCGAACCCAAAAGACAGGCAATGGGAGAAGAGCTACCCAAACTATTGGAAGCCGGATTCATTAGAGATATCAAACATCCGGACTGGCTAGCAAATCTGGAGATGGTACCAAAGAAGGATAAATCCTGGCGCCTTTGTGTCGATTTTAAAGACCTCAATAAGGCTTGCCCAAAGGATCCATTCCTCTCCCCGATCGATCAAATTATCGATGCTACAGCAGGCACGATTCGTTGTGCTTCCCGGACGATACTCGCTATCATCAAATCAAGATGGCGGAAGGCATTGCCGCAACGGCATTCATCACTCCATATGGACCATTCTGCTTGAACACGATGCCCTTCGACTTAAAAATGCCGCGCAACATATCAGCGATGATTCAAACATGTCCGCCACCCAGATCGGCAAAACAATGAGAGATATGTAGACGACGAGTCACAAAACAAAACACGCCGAAACTCTAGTAGACGATTTGAGGCTCACATTCGACAACCTCAAAGCATATGACATCAAGTGAATCCGAAAATGCGTTTTGCATCGCACGGAAAGCTGCTAGGTTTCATTGTATCCGTAGAGGAATTGAAGCAACCGCTAAAATTCGAGCTCACACAGTTGGATATTCCAAAAGACCTCAAACAAATACAAAATTAACAGATGTGGCAGCCTTAAGCCGCTTTATCTCCGCTTAGGAGAAAAGGCATTGCCCTCTATCGCCTCCTCAGCGCATCAACACTTTGATCGACGGATGCCGCCACCGCCGACTCAAGAAATAAAGGCCATATTGGCAACAACTCCAGTCCTGGCTCGCCCACTTTGGGCGTAACCAATGTTGTTATACATCGCAGAACACATCAAGTTGTAAGCGCGGTCCTCGTCGTCGAATGAGCAAATGTATGGGCATAAATTCCCTCTTCAAAACCAGTGTATTATGTATCCACCGTGTTAACCCCTGCAAAATCCTGCTACCCGCACTATCAAAAGATAGCATATGCGGTGTTCATGGCGTCCCAGAAACTCTGGCACTACTTTCAAGAGTGTTCGATAACAGTGGCCTCTGAAGTACCACTCAATGACATTATAAATAACCGCGACGCAACGGGTAGGATTGCAAAATGGGCCATTGAGCTCTTACCATTCTATATAACTTATAAACCTCGACGAGCTATAAAGTCACAAGTTTTGGTTAACTTCGTCGCCGAATGGACTGAAGCCGAACTCCCTAAAGAGTACGGCGCATACTCCAAATGGACTATGCATTTCGACGGCTCCAAAATGTTGGCTGGACTGGGGCTGGCGTCGTATTGACGTCCCCAACCGGAGATTCAGTCCAGTACGTACTTCAAATAATGTACACGGACTCCAACAACGCAGCCGAATACGAGGCCCTGTTACATGGTCTCCGGATGGCAGTCTCCGTGGGCATTCAACGCCTAGAGGTGCGCGGGGATTCAAACCTTGCAATATCCCAAATAAACGGAGACTTTGACGCCAAGGATCCGAAAATGGCAGCATATCGCAACGCTGTCCTCAAAATGTCAGGTCGGTTTGAAGGACTTGAATTCCATCACATAGCCCGAGATAATAACCAAGCGGCCGACGTACTGGCACGCATCAGCGTGAAACGTGATGCTATCCCTCCAAATATCTTCCTGGAATGGCTCTTCAAGCCATCCGTACTATGGGAAGAGGAGCCCGGTAGCGACAAACCGGAAAAAAACCGCATCAATCGATGATTCAGCAGATGACATAACACCTTCAGCCCACGTTATAATGGCAGAATCGCCACGTGGATGTAACCTTCCTAGCTTACTTGCTTAGGCAGGAACTTCTCAAGACCAAAACGAGGCCCGCCAGATAGTCCGCGATCAAAAGCCTACAAGGTCCATGAGGGAGAAATTTATAAGAAAAGTACAACCGAGTCCTTCAGAGGTGTATCTCCAAGAGGAAGGGCGAAACCTCCCGGCTGAAATTCATGCCGCTAGGCGACACCACACAAAGAGCCCGGCCCTTGTAGGAAAGGCATTCCGTACAGGATTTTATTGGTCGACGGCTCAGCAGACGCTACAGACTTGGTCCAGCGATGCGTTGGTTGTCGACTCTTGCTAATCGAGCCATATGCCACCCACCACCCTCAAAACCATACCCATTACCCGGCCGTTTCGTCCGGGGCTTGACATGGTTGGACCCTTCAAGGGGAACACACAAGCAAAGGTACCTATTGGTCATGGTGGATAAATTCACCAAATGGATAGAGGCCAAACCGGTCAAAACGGCAGAGTCCGGACCAGTGATAGACTTTATATCGGGGTGGTACACCGCTACGGAGTCCCCACAAGATCATCACCGACAACAACGAAACTTCACAAATGATTTGGTTAAGTCATGGTGCAAAAATATGGGCATCAAGCTCGACTATGCTTCAGTTTATCACCCTCAAACCAACGGTCAAGTGGAAAGAGCAAATGGTTTAATAATGAGCGGCATTAAACCCAGATTAGTGAGGTCACTTACTAAATCCGCCACACAATGGGTCGAGGAGCTCGCTCCGTATTCTGGGGGCTGCGGACAACGCCTAACCGTACTACCGGATTCACACCATTTTTTATGGTATACGGCGCAGAGGCAGTCTTGCCCTGTGACATTATTCATGACTCACCTCGAGTGCGCATGTATGAGGAAAGAGAGTCCGAGCTTGATCGGCAGGACAGCTTGGACACGTTGGAGGAAGAACGTGACGTCGCGAAGGCTCGCTCCGCATTTTATCGCCAGCAGGCCTCAAGATATCAAAGCAGAAGTACGGGCCAAGACTTACAACGTTGGCGAACTAGTTCTACGCTGCGGACAAGAAAAGGACAGGCTCAAGCCCAAATGGGAGGGTCCTTCATTATCGATCAAGTCCTGACCGGCGGAGCATACCGTCTACGAAATGCGTCAGACAACCGACTCGAGCCGAACCCATGGAACGCAGCCCGCCTCCGATGATTCTATGCCTAGCACCGGACTAAGAGTTCGTCCCCTTCCCCAGTCCACTCTTTTTTTTACATTTCGGCTCTCTTTTGTTTCTCTCTTTATGCCTTTTTATCTAAAAGCCCTTACGGGCCTGTTTTCGCATTTTTTGCATGCGCATGATGTGCAATCTGCACTCATTATTCCTGGGGGCTTCTTTTACAGAAGCTCAATTACACGGGTTCCATACCCAGCACATGTGTCAAGCTTCCACATGTACCTTTTACTCTCCATTATATGCATCGATATGACTTAAGTTTTGGCCAAGCTGGGTTGCTCGCTCTGTGCTTACCCCACGCTCCCGATTGTTCGGCTAGGAGGTAAAGGAGCACCTCTCACGATTGTTACTGCCGGGTCAGCCGGATGTGTACCTCAGACTGGGTGAAGCCGAAAGCTAGCATTCTTAAGGGAATATTCGGTCGGTGACTTAAAAGATGATTTTTTACCTATTTAACTATTTGCCCCCAGATGTTTTACTGCTTTCTTCGCAGTCCGGACATGCACTTTAGGGCATGCCTCCCAGGGAAAGGAACCCTTAACGGAACTATTCTCCCTGGAAGATGTTTCTTACTAACCATGTAATATAACATAACTAGTTGGGCACTTGTCTGATAAAGCACTAATGACCCCTACGCCTGGTCTCCATGCATACCACGGTTGTTTCTTAACCAAAGAGGTATTCGGATACACCGACTCTAGGGTCCCGAGGTTGAAGCGAAAAGGTCGGCAAAGACAAACGATCTACAATCCGCTAGAAGGCATTTCACATGTCACTTTAAAGGATAACATACATTGTCAAATTTATCGATTGTATTCCTCCTCAATCCCGCCTAACAGCTGTCTAGTTTACGCCTCGTTGGGAAAATTTGGCAGCCAACTCTACTTGGCTGTATACTAAACTCACAGGATCTCCTTCCCTCGGGCCCCACCGTCCAACTTCGCCATGTGGTTGGGATCCGCCTTCTTGTACCGCTGTATTCACCATGGCCCAAGCCTCCTGGCAACTTGACGGCAAGCCGAATCTTCCACAAACGGAAGCGCTGTCGCACTCCCTGCAGCTTCTCCGCAAGCTCCCGGAGGCCCTCGGGTAGGGTGAGGGCTGGCCATAAAGCTCCGAACGACGGCGCCATTGCCCGCCGAACTCGCTCGAGTAGCTGCAACAGTTCGGGAAGTTGATCACCGCTGATATGGGCATCTCCTCCGCAGGACGACCCGTGAGTATACCTACAAGACATATCATGTCAAAATACTTCCTCGCCGAACTCTTCTTTTCAAAAGAGTTCGCTCAAGCACTTACTATAAATGCCGCGACGAAGCCGCTGATTCTCCTTAACGGAGCCGGACAGCTCGGCCCGAATGCCTTTCAGCTCTTCTCCGAGCTTGGCGTTGGCATCCTGGAGCTTGTTCCTTTCTTGCTGAACCCTGTTTAGCACACTCTCACCAGCCTTTAGCTGGCGCAGCAATGCTTGCCTGTCCGGATCTTGTCCGGCGGTACCTGCAATGTTACTATTAGACTCGCGCGCACGCCGCACAGCGCTTATATTTATTAATAAAAATGTGTTACCAGGAGGGGTTTTTGCATCTCCTCCTGCGGCAGCATGTGCGCCCTCAAGTTGGGCCTTGCAATCTTGCAGCTCCCGAGACAGCTGGGTGTTCTTCTCGGTAAGAGCCTGCGTTTCCAAATGATCCTCAAATCAGTTAGCATAACTGCTTTAAGTCTCGGGGGCTACTGGTATATACAACCATTGAAATTCCCTTACCCATACTGCTCCGTGGCTCTGGTAAAACCATTTTGAGCGGCACGGAGATGCGCGTCCCCTGCGTTAAAGGCATCCAATGCCTCGGGGAAAAGCACGCTCACGAAATCTCGTCCGTGGCGCCACGGTTCATGGCGCTCTCCACCTCGCACTTGGTGGCGGGCATGCAGCCGGTATCCTCCGTTAGAGAAGGATCCGCTCGCGTCTTGCGCTTGCCTCCCCTCCGTGCCGGGCGCTGAGCCCGGCGGCGTTGGTCGGATCGGCACCCTGCGCCGCCGATCCAAATGAGCGTTTTTCTCCTACAAAGATCATGAGCACTCAGACGCTTCCTCGTAACGTTGCTCTCAAAATTCGACGAGCTATACCTTTGCGGCGACGCTTCCGCCAAGATCAAGGCCTTTTTCCGCTTCGCTGGTCCGGATGGCCTCTGTTGGCCAGCCGCTGGCTCGCTTCCCGCCAGAAGGCACTTCTGCGAAATACCGCTGCTCGCGAGGGTTAGAAATGGGCGAGAAGAGATAATGGTGTCCGGACTTTGGTCACGGTCACTGGGAAGCCGGACTTAGTCCGGGTAGTCCGCCAGAATGGCAACCAAGGCATTGTCTATGCTAAGCTGGTTAAACACCCCACGATCAGCTCCACCTGGATGTTCGGGTCCTCTTCGAGGTCGGATCCAGGATCCTTCGATCCTCGGGTTGCGGAGCAGACTCACCATGTCCTCCACAACCCGCGAGATCCCGCGCCAAGACATAATGTAAGAAGCTTAAACTTCAAAGCATGGGTTGAGCCCTTCAAGATGTTCACTTACCCATCCTCTAGGGTTGATCATGGAAAACCCATTCAAAGGGTTCGCTCAAGGAAGTCCTCCTTCTCCCCTTGTACAGCTGGACAGATCTTCACCAGATCCTCGGTCGAATCCGCCCTTTGCGGCCATGCCGGTAGCATCGTCTTCCCGCTGAAATCCCACATGGGTGGCCTCTCAGATGCAATGGCTGTACCCTCGCTGATGCATGTCGCCATGACTCATCATGGTCAAGCCGAATGGGCCATTAATCTTATCCGCCCATCAAGTAATGGACGCCTTGTCTTCCTCCAATCGGGGCTCATGCAGCGCTTAGCTGAGGCGTTTCTTCAAGGGAGCAGCACTAAACTCCGGAGGCCGATCCGGACTGGGTCCGCAGCGAGCGCCTCCTATATAAACCACTCCGAGGGCTAGTCTTCGGACGCCTTCTTGGGAGTACCGGATAGGTATCCGGTCCCGGCGATGCGCCATATTTCGGCACCACCCACTTGATATATGGATCCCTCATGAGAACGAGGTACGAGGAAAAACAACCTCTTTCACAATGCAAAATGGGGATCGATGCCCAGGAATAGCTCACAAAGAGCTACGTAGTCCGCAATATGCGTGATGAGGCGGGCGTGAGGTGGTGGAGCTGAGTCCGTGAGAACTTGTGAGCCCGCGAGGAACGGATGTATTGAAACCGAGTCCCCTTATCGATAGGGGACAAAGCATACTCGCCTCCCCTTATTGGGGCTTGGAGTGTCCTCCGCCTCCTCCCACCTTGATAAGTAACCAGTCCGCCCGAATCGGGACTATGAAGGCCGGAGGAGAAATCCCCGCTTGGAGCTTCACTAACTCACAGTGCAAAATAGAGCACCTCCTCCAATTCCCCGGTGGGCTGGGAGCGCGTGAAGAAGAGCCGCGTCGACGATCCATGATGGAATGGATTTCTAGGTCAAAGGCGCTCGATGGAGTATTCAAGGGAGGAAGACGGTGTGGTTTGGATCTGGATTCTTGCCTCTTTATAGGCGGACGACTCGCATGATTAGGGGTGAAATGCAAAAGACACCTGGCTTTTCGCATTCGTGCGTGACGCGTGGAAGAAGGCCATTATTTCGCCAGAGAAGCCGAGGAACACAAGATTCAAGATGAAGCCGACACTGCTCGCGGGTACATGGAATTTGAAGGAGAACCCGCTTTGCAACGCCAAGACTATAAACGCTACTGGACTTATCGTCATTGAAGTCTGGTTCGGGGCTACCGAGGAGTCCTCGACTAGGGGTGTCTGACAGCGACTATCATCGTCCGCCGACTCCAAGACTATGAAGATACAAGATTGAAGACTCGCCCGTGTCCGGATGGGACTTTCCTTGGCGTGGAAGGCAAGCTTGGCAATACGAATATGTAGATCTCCTACCATTGTAACCGACTGTAACCCTAGCCTCCTCCGGTGTCTATATAAACCGGAGGGCTTTAGTCCGTAGGACAACATACATTACAACAATCATACCATAGGCTAGCTTCTAGGGTTTAGCCTCCTTGATCTCGTGGTAGATCCACTCTTGTACTACCCATATCATCAATATTAATCAAGCAGGACGTAGGGTTTTACCTCCATCGAGAGGGCCCGAACCTGGGTAAAAACATCGTGTCCCTCGTCTCCTGTTACCATCCGCCTAGACGCACAGTTCGGGACCCCCTACCCGAGATCCGCCGGTTTTGACACCGATAGGAGGCATGGCAATAGTGTCGCGCCTCACTGGAGATCTCCCGGCGATACGGATCACTGTAGCCATGCCTACCCCTCGTAGGCAGGAAGGGACGGCCATGTCGAGGCCGTGCCTTGCATCGGTCTTCGTGAAATGTCGCGGGCCGACTCCCATAGTCGGCACTCCTGGAGGTCGCAAGCCGGGAGTCGGCTTGCTTTAAAGTCATCGTCTGGGACTCGGCTTCTCAAGGGATCGCCCTCTGGGACTCGGCCTCTGGGACTCGGCCAGAGGGACTCGCCCTCTGGGACTCGGCCAGAGGGGCGCGGCCTGCCCCGATGTCTTGAAAGATCCCGGGTCCCGGGTCGGCCTACCCATGGCCCATTACTCCGACAGTAGTCCCCGAAGCTGGTGAAGCCCTGCGGGCGCCGCCTCGTGGGGCTTCAACAGTTTCAATCTTCCCAATGCCGATTCTGAGACTCGGCCGCTGTTTCTTCGGGCCGACACGCCAAAGTTGGACTTGTTCAGCGGGGGGCCATTATTCGTAAGTCGCGGCGGGAAAACAGACGGCATATCGGATACGCTTCCCTGCCACTATCGAGACGGTCCTATCGCGCGGCGCCACGAGGGGAGGATAGTCTGCCCACCCACGCGCTCAACGGGACGGGCCGCCAGGTGGGGCCCGCCATTACCGCGCCTCGGCTTCCGAGCGGATCTCGCTGCGGTCAGGATTTGTTGGCATCCCCACGTTGTTACTGCGCGTAGTAACTTCGTGGGTAAATCGGGCGGCGGGGGCCTCGGTGCGCTTAATCCCACGCCCGCCTCGCTCCTCAGCCCGTAGGGCTATAATAGGCGGGAGGAGCGGGCGGCACCGCATGCACACCTCTCCCCGCCTCCTCGCTTTCTTTCTTCCTCCGCCATGAGCCACCACATCCTCTCGCCGGCGATGAGTTTTTCTCCGCCAAGGCCCGCCTCGCCCGGCGTGTGGGACGGCTCGGGCGTGGAGGCAGAGCACATCGAAGTTTCTCCGCTGACTCGCTGCCTCTCGAAGGCCAAGACTGGTGCACGCCTGCCCCGCGCCGGCGGAGAGCTCCGCCCGCGCCGGAGGAGGGCGAAGGAAATCGTCTTCCGCTCGCACCTAATGCGCGAGCTGGAGCTGCCGGCGAGCGGGTTCTTCCGCTCGTTTGTGGAGTTCCATAAGCTTCGGCCGCACCACCTCACCCCAAACGCGGTGGTGCTTCTTTCCGCCTTCGCCACTTTGTGCGAAGGCTACCTCGGCGTTCTCCCCACCCTCGAGCTGTGGCGGGAATTTTTCTCTTCGAAGCTCGGTACTCAGGCCGCCGGCACGCCGGCTCAGTGCGGCACCTACATCGCAGTGCGGTGCTCGACGGCCGACAACCCTTTTCCTCCCATCTCGTTGGTGAAGTCGATGAAGATGTGGCAGCGATCTTACTTCTACGTGAAGAACGTCTCCACCGATAGCGACTGGGTCAATTTGCTGCCCTTCGACCCCGAGCCTCTGACTGGCAGGCTTGCCAGTTGGTCCCACCGGTCCAAGTCGCTGTCCCCCACCGAAGCCGGCTCCGTGGCGCGACTCCGAGTTCTGCTACAGTCGGAGGGCCTCATCGGATCCGATCTTCTGGCGCCTTCGTGGTGCACCGAGTCCTCCCGCTCCAGGGCCGGCCTCACCTCATCTGTCAGATGAGCGGCTGCCACGATCCGAGCCGGCTGCGCACCAAGGAAATGCCCCGCGGGGAGGTGGCGAACTTGGTGAACCACATCGCGCACTGCGAGTTCACGGAGAACTGGCAGTTCGGCAAGGAACCGTACTCGCGCGACAACCCCCCTCCAATGGTAAGTCGCATCCTTCTGTAGCTTGATCCTCTTTGTAGCCGACTCCGACCTCTAATCATCATCATTGGTTTCTTCTGGGCAGAATCCCCTCACGGCGCCCGCAGCCGGCGCCATGAGAGAGCCTCGCGACTACATCCCAGATCGCGAGGATAGTGATGTCGACGACCCTGACTTGGGGGCGGCGGCGCTGGAGGCCGATGCCGAAGGCGGCGGAGAGGGGGCGGACGGCGGCCTTAGGCCATCGGCCACCTTCGCCGACTGGCCCGAGGACGATGCCGACGTGGAAGTCGTTCCACGCCGTCAGCCGAGGGCCGGCCCCTCAGGCCAAGTCGGCGCAAAGAGGCGTCACGCTGGGCCGAGCGCGCCCGGCAAATGTAAGAAGTTCAAGGAGCGGCCACTGACCAAGTGGGAGGAGGCGGCCGCGAAGGCCAACCGCTTCCGAAGGGATGTGAGAAGGCCGCCGCTAGTTTCCGCGTAAGTCTTTTTCACTCTTTCACTTTCTTTGTTGGATCTTATCCAAGTCTTCTTTGATTTTTCCCTCTGGTCTTCTCCAGAGCTCCCCTCTCCCTAGAGAGAGCCGCCGTCCCCTCTGTCATGGGGTCGGTAGAGACATCCGCCAACTCTCGGCGGGTCGATCCCGCCGCCGACATTTGGGAGGCGATGGAACGGAATGCGCGGGAGAAGCGCGACGAAGAGGAGGCCGACCGCCTGGAGAAGGCGGAGGCCGAGAAGGCGGCCGCCAATGCCCAGAGGAAACTGGAGGAGGCCGAGACTGCCGCCGCGACGAAACGGCACGCTGAGGAGGTCGCACGTCGCCGATCGGCGATGCTTGTCCCTCCGTTGTCGCTGGCGCCGCTGCTCTGAGTTCACGGGCAGACCAAGAGGTCGGCGCCGAGAACCTTCACGGAGGAGGGCGGCGACGCTTCAGGCTCGGACACCCACGCGCCGCCTCCGCCGCCTCCGCCTCCGTCTAGGAGGCCGCATGGCAAGCAGCCGGTGGATCCGCAGGATCCTCCGACTACAGACGATGCCGGGGCGCGGCTGCTTCTCCAAGTCGCCATGCCGACACGCCACCGGCTTGAGAGGACGAGCTCCGCGCCGCGAGCTCGGGAGACCGGCGCCGCCAGCTTGGCGAATCTGGACGTCGAAGCCTCCAGCGCCGCGCCCACCGGCTGGTTGCGCGGAGACGGCACCGGTCCGCTGAATCAGGCTCTCCTGGACGTCCAGTCGAAGCTGCAGCGGAGAGCGCGCCCAACTCAACTGCAAGCGCATCTGGCCGTGCGGACATCCGTACGGGTACGTTTCCTTTCTCTTTTTTAATTTCTGTCTTTCTCAGGTGCGCCAACAGACCACTGGTGTAGTCCCCGAGTTCGCGCCGGCTGCTGAGCAAAGCGGTTCGAACTCCTCGGGCGAAAGCCACGAGTACTAACTTTTGCCTTTGCCGGCTTTTTGTAGGAATATCATAATCTCCGCGCCACTGCCTTCAACCAGAACATCGAGGTGAAGGAAATATGCCCTAGAGGCAATAATAAAGTTATTATTTATTTCCTCATATCATGATAAATGTTTATTATTAATGCTAGAATTGTATTAACCGGAAACATGATACATGTGTGAATACATAGACAAACATATAGTCACTAGTATGCCTCTACTTGACTAGCTCATTAATCAAAGATGGTTATGTTTCCTAACCATAGACATGTGGTGTCATTTGATTAATGAGATCACATCATTAGGAGAATGATGTGATTGACATGACCCATCCCGTTAGCTTAGCACTTGATCGTTTAGTATTCTGCTATTGCTTCCTTCATGACTTATACATGTTCCTGTAATTATGAGGATTGTGTAACTCCTGCTTACCGAAGAACACTTTGGGTACTACCAAACGTCACAACGTAATCGGGTGATTATAAAGGAGTACTACAGGTGTTTCGAAGGTACATGTTGAGTTAGCATAATTCGAGATTAGGTTTTGTCACTCCGATTGTCGGAGAGGTATCTCTAGGCCCTCTCGGTAATACTCATCACCCAAGCCTTGCAAGCATGTAACTAATGAGTTAGTTATGAGATGACGACACGGAACGAGTAAAGAGACTTGCCGTAACGAGATTGAACTAGGTATTGGATACCGACGATCAAATCTCGGGCAAGTAACATACCGATGACAAAGGGAATAACGATGTTGTTATGCGGTTTGACCGATAAAGATCTTCAGAGAATATGTAGGAACCAATATGGGCATCCGTGTCCCGCTTATTGGTTATTGACCGAGACGGTCTCGGTCATGTCTACATTGTTCTCGAACCATAGGGTCCGCACGCTTAAGGCTTCATGATGCTTATATTATGAGTTTATGTATTTTGATGTACCGAAGTTTGTTCGAGTCCCGGATGTGATCACGGACATGACGAGGAGTCTCAAATGGTCGAGACATAAAGATTGATATATTGGACAGATATATTTGGACACCGGAAAGGTTCCGAGAAGTTTGGAGCTACCGGAGGTTACCGAACCCCGGGAGGTATATGGGCCTTATTGGGCCCATATAGGAAGAAGGAGAAGGAACAAGGGAGGGGCGCGCCCCAGCCCAATCCGACTGGGGAGGGGGCCGCCCCCTTCCATTCTCCTTCCCCCTCTTCCTATTACTACTACTAGTACTTATTCCTAATACTAGTACTCTTCCTTCCCCTCCAAATAAGATAGGAAAGGGGGAAACCTACTTGGAGTAGGTTTCCCCCTCCTCTATGGCGCCGCCCCCTTGGGCCGCCTCCTCCTCCCTCCCTCCTTTATATACGGGGTAGGGGCACCCTAGAACACACAAGTTGATCATTGAGATCATTCCTTAGCCGTGTCGGTGCCCCCTCCACGATATTACACCTCGGTCATATTGTAGCGGTGCTTAGGCGAAGCCTCGCGACAGAGAACATCAAGATCGCTACCACGCTGTCGGTCGACGAACTCCCCTCGGCGCCTCGCTGGATCGGAGATCAAGGGTGCGTCATCGAGCTGTACGTGTGTCAAGAACTCGGAGGTGCCGGAGTAACGGTGCCTGGATCGGTTGAACCGGGAAGACGTACGACTACTTCCACTACGCTGTGTCAACGCTTCCGCTTCGGTCTACGAGGGTACATAGACAACACTCCTCCCTCGTTGCAATGTCATCACCATGATCTTGCGTGTGCGTAGGAAATTTTTTGAAATTACTACATTCCCCAACAGTGGCATCCGAGCCTAGGTTTTTATGGTTTGATGTTATATGCACGAGTAGAACACAAGTGAGTTGTGGACGATATAAGTCATACTGCCTACCAGCATGTCATACTTTGGTTCAGCGGTATTGTTGGATGAAGCGGCCCGACCGACATTACGCCAGACGCTTACGCGAGACTGGTTTTACCGCCGCAGTGCTTGCACACAGGTGACTAGCGGGTGTCTGCTTTCTCCAACTTTAGTTGAACTGAGTGGCTACGCCCGGTCCTTGTGAAGGTTAAAACGGACTCTATTTGACAAACTATCGCTGTGGTTTTGATGCGTAGGTGAGATTGGTTCTTGCTTAAGCCCGTAGCGCCACGTAAAATTTGCAACAACAAAGTAGAGGACGCCTAACTTGTTTTTGTAGGGCATGTTGTGATGTGATATGGCCAAGATGTGATGCTATATTTTATTGTATGAAATGATCATGTTGTAACCGGTTATCGGCAATCGGCAGGAGCCATATGGTTGTCGCTTATTGTATGAAATGCAACGCTCAGAATTGCTTTACTTTATCACTAAGCGGTAGCGATAGTCGAGAAGCAATAGATGGCGAAACGACAACGATGCTATGATGGAGATCAAGGTGTCACGCGGTGACGATGGTGATCACGACGGTGCTTCAAGATGGAGATCACAAGCACAAGATGATGATGGCCATATCATATCACTTATATTGATTGCATGTGATGTTTATCCTTTATGCATCTTATCTTGCTTTGATTGACGGTAGCATTTTAAGATGATCTCTCACTAATTATCAAGAAGTGTTCTCCCCGAGTATGCACCGCTATGAAAGTTCTTCGTGGCTGAGACACCACGTGATGATCGGGTGTGATAGGCTCTACGCTCAAATACAACGGTGCAAAACAGTTGCACACGCGAATACTCAGTTATACTTGACGAGCCTAGCATATACAGATATGGCCTCGAACACGGAGACCGAAAGGTCGAGCGTGAATCATATAGTAGATATGATCAACATAGAGATGTTCACCATTGAAACTACTCCATCTCACGTGATGATCGGACATGGTTTAGTTGATTTGGATCACGTGATCACTTAGATGACTAGAGAGATGTCTGCCTAAGTGGGAGTTCTTAAGTAATATGATTAATTGAACTTAAATTTATCATGAACTTAGTACCGATAGTATTTTGCTTGTCTATGTTTGTTTGTAGATAGATGGCTCGTGCTGTTGTTCCGTTGAATTTTAATGCGCTCCTTGAGAAAGCAAAGTTGAAAGATGATGGTAGCAATTACACGGATCGGGTCCAGAATCGAGGATTATCCTCATTGCTGCATGTAAGAGTTACGCCCCGAAGCACCGCTGGGTGCCAGTGCCTCATCGCTGATGCAACCGACGACGTTAAGAACGTCTCGCGAGCAAAGCTGATGACTACTCTATAGTTCAAGGTGCTATGCTTTACGGCTTAGAACCGGTCTTCAACGACGTTTTGAACGCTATGGAGCATATGAGATGTTCCAGAGTTGAAGTTAATATTTCAAGCAAATGCCCGGATTGAGAGATATGAAGTTCCAATAAGTTCTATAGCTGCAAGATGGAGGAGAATAGTTCACAAGGAGCATATACTCAAAATGTCCGGGTATAATAATCACTTGATTCAACCGGGAGTTAATCTTCCGGATGATAGCGCCATTGATGAATTCTCCAATCATCGCCACCAAGCTACAAGAGCTTTGTGATGAACTATAATATGCAAGGGATGAACAAGACTATTCCCGAGCTCTTCGCGATGCCGAAAGTCATGGAGGTAGAAATCAAGAAGGAGCATCAAGTGTTGATGGTCAACAAGACCACTAGTTTCAAGAAGAAGGGCAAAGGGAAGAAGAAGGGAACTTCAAAAGAACAGCAAACAAGTTGTCTGCTCAAGAGAAGAAACCCAAGTCTGGACCTAAGCCTCGAAACCGAGTGCTTCTACCGCAAGCGATCGACATCGAAGCGGAACTGCCCCAAGTATTTGGCGGATAAGAAGGATGGCAAAGTGAACAAAGGTATATGTGATATACATGTTATTGATGTGTACCTTACTAATGCTCGCAGAGCACTGGTATTTGATATCGGTTCTGCTGCTAACATTTGCAACTCAAACAGGACTACGGATTGCTTAAGATTAGCTAAGGACGAGGTGACGGCGCGCTGGGAAATGGTTCCAAAGTCGATGTGATCGCGGTCGGCACGCTACCTCTACATCTACCATCGGGATTAGTTTTAGACCTGAATAATTGTTATTTGGTGCCGCGCTGAGCATGAACATTATATCCGGATCTTGTTTGATGCGAGACGGTTATTCATTTAAATCGAGAATAATGGTTGTTCTATTTATATGAGTAATATCTTTATGGTCATGCACCCTTGAAGAGTGGTCTATTTTATTGAATCTCGATAGTAGTGATACACATATTCATAATGTTGAAGCCAAAAGATGCAGAGTTGATAATGATAGTGCAACATATTTGTGGCAATCGCCGCTTAGGTCATATCGGTGTAAAACGATGAAGAAACTCCATACCGATGGACTTCGAATCACTTGATTATGAATCACTTGGTACTTGCGTAACCGTGCCTCATGGGCAAGATGACCAAAACACCGCTTCTCCGGTTCTATGGAGAGAGCAACAGATTTGTTGGAAATCATACATACATGTATGTGGTCCCATGAATGTTGAGGCTCGTGGCGATATCGTTATTTTCTCACCTTCACAGATGATTTGAGCAGATATGGGTATATCTACTTGATGAAGCACAAGTCTAAACATTTGAAAAGTTCAAAGAATTTCAGAGTGAAGTAGAAAATCATCGTAATAAGAAAATAAAATTTCTACGATCCGATCGTGGAGGAGAATATTTGAGTTACGAGTTTGGTTTACATTTGAAACAATGTGGAATAGTTTCACAACTCACGCCACCGAACACCACAACGAAATGGTGTGTCCGAACGTCAGAATCGTATTTTACTTGATATGGTGCGATCTATGATGTCTCTTACCGATTTACCGCTATCGCTTTGGGGGTTATGCTTTAGAGACGGCCGCATTCACGTTAAATAGGGCACCATCAAAATCCGCTGAGACGACGCCTTATGAACTGTGGTTTGGCAAGAAACCAAAGTTGTCGCTTTCAAAGTTTGGGGCTGCGATGCTTATGTGAAGAAACTTCAACCGATAAGCTTGAACCCAAATGTGTCTTCATAGGATACCCAAAGGAGACTATTGGGTACACCTTCTATCACAGATCCGAGGGCAAGATTTTCGTTGCTAAATTCGGATCCTTTCTAGAGAAGGAGTTTCTCTCAAAGAAGTGAGTGGGAGGAAAGTAGAACTTGATGAGATAATCAGATCTACTCCCTTATTGAAAGTAGTTCATCACAAGAACCGGTTCCCGTGACGACTACACCAATTAGTGAGGAAGCTAATGATATTGATCATGAAACTTCAGATCAAGTTTCTATCGAACCTCGAGGTCTACTAGAGTAAGATCCGCACTGAGTGGTACGGAAATCCTATTCTGGAAGTCATGTTACTAGACCATGATGAACCTACGAACTATGAGGAAGCGATGATGAGCCCAGATTCCGCAAAATGGCTAGAGGCCATGAAATCTGAGATAGGATCCATGTATGAAAACAAAGTATGGACTTTGGTTGACTTTCCCAATGATCGGCAAGCCATTGAGAATAAATGGATCTTTAAGAAGAAGACTGACGCTGATGGTAATGTTACTGTCTACAAAGCTCGACTTGTTGCGTAAAGGTTTTCGACAAGTTCAAGGGGTTGACTACGATGAGACTTTCTCACCCGAAGCGATGCTTAAGTCTGTCCGAATCATGTTGGCTATTGCTGCATTTCATGATTATGAAATTTGGCAAATGGATGTCAAGACTGCATTCTTGAATGGATTTCTAGAAGAAGAGTTGTATATGATGCAGCTCAAGGTTTTGTTGATCCAAAAGGTGTCGATAAAGTGTGCAAGCTCCAACGCTCCATTTATGGACTGGTGCAAGCATCTCGAGTTGGAATAAACGCTTTGATAGTGTGATCAAAGATATGGTTTTATACTGCACTTTTGGAGAAGCCTCAGATTTACAAGAAAGTGAGTGGGAGCTCAGAGCATTTCTAGTTTTATATGTTGATGACATATTATTAATTGGAAATGATATAGAATTTCTGGATAGCATAAAGGATACTTGAATAAAAGTTTTTCAATGAAAGACCTCGTGAAGCTGCTACATATTGGGCATCAAGATCTATAGAGATAGATCAAGACGCTTAATAGGACTTTCACAAAGCACATACCTTGACAAAATTTTGAAAAAGTTCAAATGGATCGTGCAAAGAAAGGATTCTTGCCCGTGCTACAAGGTGTGAAGTTGAGTCAAACTCAATGCCCCACCACAACAGAAGATAGAGAGAAAATGAAAGATGTTCCTATGCTTCAGCCATAGGCTCTATCATGTATGCAATGTGTGTACCAGACCGACGATGCTTAGCAATAAGCTTGGCAGGTAGGTACCAAAGTAATCCAGAGTGGATCATCGACAGCGTCAAGAACATCCCAAATACCGAAAAGGACTAAGGATATGTTTCTCGATATGGAGGTGACAAAGAGCTAGTCGTAAATGGTTACGCCGATGTAAGCTTTGACACCGATCCGGACGATTCTAAATCGCAAAACGGATACGTGTTTATATTAAACGGTGGAGCTGTAAGTTGGTGCAGTTCAAAACAAAGCGTCAGAGCAGGATCTACATGTGAAGCGGAGTACATAGCTGCTCAAGCGCAAATGAAGGAGTCTGGATGAAGGAGTTCATTTCCGATCTAGGTGTCATACCTAGTGCATCGGGACCAATGAAGATCTTCTCGTGACAATATCGTGCAATTGCCTTGGCAAAGGAATCCAGATTTCACAAGAGGACCAAGCACATCAAGAGACGCCTAATTCCATTCGACCAAGTCCAAGTGGGAGACATAGAGATTTGCAAGATACATATGGATCTGAATGTTGCGCATCCATCGACTAAGCCTCTCTCACGAGCAAAACATGATCAGCACCAAGACTCCATGGGTGTTAGAATCATTACTATGTAATCTAGATTATTGACTCTAGTGCAAGTGGGAGATCAAGGAAATATGCCCTAGAGGCAATAATAAAGTTATTATTTATTTCCTCATATCATGATAAATGTTTATTATTCATGCTAGAATTGTATTAACCGGAAACATGATACATGTGTGAATACATAGACAAACATATAGTCACTAGTATGCCTCTACTTGACTAGCTCATTAATCAAAGATGGTTATGTTTCCTAACCATAGACATGTGTTGTCATTTGATTAATGAGATCACATCATTAGGAGAATGATGTGATTGACATGACCCATCCCGTTAGCTTAGCACTTGATCGCTTAGTATTCTGCTATTGCTTCCTTCATGACTTATACATGTTCCTCGTAACTATGAGGATTGTGTAACTCCTGCCACCGGAAGAACACTTTGGTACTACCAAACGTCACAACGAATCGGGTGATTATAAAGGAGTACTACAGGTGTTTCCAAGGTACATGTTGAGTTAGCATAATTCGAGATTAGGTTTTGTCACTCCGATTGTCGGAGAGGTATCTCTGGCCCTCTCGGTAATACTCATCACCCAAGCCTTGCAAGCATGTAACTAATGAGTTAGTTATGAGATGACGACACGGAACGAGTAAAGAGACTTGCCGTAACGAGATTGAACTAGGTATTGATACCGACGATCAAATCTCGCAAGTAACATACCGATGACAAAGGGAATAACGATGTTGTTATGCGGTTTGACCGATAAAGATCTTCAGAGAATATGTAGGAACCAATATGGGCATCCGTGTCCCGCTATTGGTTATTGACCGAGACGTCTCGGTCATGTCTACATTGTTCTCGAACCGTAGGGTCCGCACGCTTAAGGTTTCGGCGATGCTTATATTATGAGTTTATGTATTTTGATGTACCAAGTTTGTTCGAGTCCTGGATGTGATCACGGACATGACGAGGAGTCTCAAATGGTCGAGACATAAAGATTGATATATTGGACGGATATATTTGGACACCGGAAAGGTTCCGGAGAAGTTTGGAGCTACCGGAGGTTACCGAACCCCCGGAGGTATATGGGCCTTATTGGGCCCATATAGGAAGAAGGAGAAGGAACAAGGGAGGGGCGCCCCAGCCCAATCCGACTGGGAGGGGGCCGCCCCCTTCCCTTTCTCCTTCCCCTCTTCCTATTACTACTACTAGTACTTATTCCTAATACTAGTACTCTTCCTTCCCTCCAAATAAGATAGGAAAGGGGGAAACCCACTTGGAGTAGGTTTCCCTCTATGGCGCCCCTTGGGCCAGCCTCCTCCTCCCTCCCTCCTTTATATACGGGGTAGGGGCACCCTAGAACACACAAGTTGATCATTGAGATCGCTCTCAGCCGTGTGCGTGCCCTCCACGATATTACACCTCGGTCATATTGTAGCGGTGCTTAGGCGGCCCTGCGACAGAGAACATCAAGATCGCCACCACGCCGTCAGGTCGACGGAACTCCCCGACGCCTCGCTGGATCGGAGATCGAGGGTGCGCCATCGAGCTGTACGCGTGTCAAGAACTCGGAGGTGCCGGAGTAACGGTGCCTGGATCGGTTGAACCGGGAAGACGTACGACTACTTCCACTACGCTGTGTCAATGCTTCCGCTTCGGTCTACGAGGGTACGTAGACAACACTCCCCCCTCGTTGCAATGTCATCACCATGATCTTGCGTGTGCGTAGGAAATTTTTTGAAATTACTACGTTCCCCAACACGAGGAGCTGAATAAGCGGACCGCCGACCTGACGGAAAGCCGAGGTGAGCTATTTCTTCCTTCTTCGCGGGAGGGCGCTGGCGCGCCCGCGGGCTGTAGTCCCCGAGATTCGGGCCGACTGCTGAGCAGTCGGGCCGGATCTCCCCGACGATCTAATTTACTGATGTCTTTCCTTGTGTTCTTCTTCGTTCTTCAGGCGCCAACGCCGCCCTCCAGGAGCAGCTGGGCGAGGCCAACACTGCTCGTCGTGCCAAGGAGGAGGAGTGCGACAGGCTCGCCAAAGAGTGCGATCTGCTGGCGACGCAGCTGGCCGAGCAGAAGGAGTTGCTCCGGAAGGCGCAGGACGATGCCAAGTCGCGGGAGGATGCCCTCATGGCCGAGTTCGAGGTCGAACGCTCTGCCTGGACTGATCGGGAGGCGATGCTGACTTCCGGCTACCACGAGCTCGAGAACATCGTCGACAGTAAGTCTTTTTCACTTCTTTGGCCTTCCGACTCTGTGTCGGGCTGATTTCTGATTTCCCGACTATCTTCTTTTCTGCCTTGGCAACCTTCTTTCCCGGCCATTGACAAGCCATCCCTCTGGCCATCGAGGCGGCTCGGGAGGCGCGAAGGGCGAAGGGTGAGGTGATTGCCGCCAACGCCCCCCGAACCATCGATGAGCAGCTTCTGAGCATCGGGGCTCGTCTTTGTCCTGCTCACCGCCTGCTACGCCGTCTTCAGCGTGCCGATGCCCAAGTGGTTGCCGCCTGGCGGCGTGACGCTCTTCGCCGCACCGCCCGACCGGACCGCCGATCGGCCGGAAGTCGCCACGACGCCTTGAGGCTTGAAGGGCTCGCCCGGCCGGAGCACGCCGCCTTGAGTTCGCCAAGGCGTGTATCCGGGCTGACCTGACCGCTTGGCCGCATTCCGCCGAAGCCCAGCCGAGCCGAGGTCAGAAAGCGCCCTTGTCGAGCGCGCGCTGGCGCTATCGCCGAGTACACGGACACCAGCGTCTTTCGTGCCCGAGCGGATCGATGGCGGCGAGGAGGCACCGCCAACTGGTTCGGGATGAACCCGAGTACGAGGAAGACTCGGCGGAGGTGATCGACTCCAGCCGAGGAGGAGGACGAAGTCGGAGGACGGAGGCGAGGAGGAGGCGCCAGGATTTTAAGCAAGGCGGCCAGCCTCACTCGATCAAGGCCTCCAAGAACGAGCCGCTGGGACAAGGCGATCACGCACGGCGGCGCACTCAGCCGAGACCGCCAGCCGATCGCCACGGAGATCTCGACACCGTCTGCCACCTCCGATCTCCGCTCCGAGGACGCCTCCTAGACTGCTTCATTTATCTGGTCTTCATTAATCTTTTGAAAAGACTTGTTAGGTTCGAATAATTCCACCCACGGGTGTATCCTGAATTTTATTCGAGATTCGCCGAGGGCCTATGTAAATATTTATCTAATTTCCGCCTTTCCCTCGCTTGTTGCTCCTTAGACTTTTTTTCTTTGTCGCTTTCCTTTAGTTGCCGCTTGTTGCTGGGCAGCCTCGCTCATGGATCGTCGCTGTGTCAAGTGCTTGGCTACTTCAGGAAGGCAAGTACTTAGCCATTTAGAGTTTCTCCAGCAAGTCAGCTAGAGAGCGACAGGCCAACTATTTGAGAGTCGGCCGTCCTTGATAAAAGTCGAGACGGCGAGCCGACTACTCATGAGTCGACTCGGTGGGGGGAGGCTGGTAGCCGGCTTGGGCTATGTGTAAGCTTTTAGGTCCTTAGCCATTTTTTGTGCGCGCGCTCGTTCCTGCTTGTCCCCTGCCTGCCGGAAGTCGCTCTGCGAGCTGCGGCTTTCGACAGGAGACGGCTTGAGCACAACACATTACTTGTCTGACCGCCGGAAGCATTTCATAGCGCAAGACGGCGAGTCCCCGGGTCGACTAGTCGGACCCGGTGCCAGACAGTATGATAAAAAAAGTAGCATATTTGGAAGCGTAGTTCTTATCATACAGATAATCAAGAAGGCAGTCCCCGAGCTCGTCCCGGGGGGCCTAAGGTCTTAGTACTTTAATACAAAGAGGGTAGTGCGATACATACTACGCCAATCGAAAATCTTCAAGAAGATTCGCTCCATGGGCGCCTGCTTTTGCCGAGTCGCCCTCTTGCGCGCCAAGGCTTCGAGCATCGATCAGATTGTAGCGCCATTCCTCAGCACCTTGTCGATGATGAAGGGACCTTCCCAAGGCGCCGATTAACTTAGGATGGCCGGCTGTTCTCGAATCAGCCGAGCACAAGGTCGCCTCTTGGAACCATCTTGGCTTGACCTTGCGGTTTGTAGTATCGGCGCAGACTACCTGGTAGATGCCGGACCGACCGAGTGCCAACAATGGCCCTCTTCCAAAGCAGATCGACGCTGCTTGGCGTGCTTCTTCGCTTCCTCTTTGGTGTACATGGAGACTCGCAGAGAGTCAAACTCTATATCCGCTTCTGGATGACGGCTTCGCACCGTAGACGAGGAAGAAAGGCGGAAGCCGTTGATTTGTTTGGGGTCAGGCGCATAAACAGAGGACGGCAGTAGCCTCGATCGCGGACGCTTCCGATTCAATCATACACTAATCATGCACGCAAATGTGTACGATCAAGATCGTGGACTCACGGAAGATATCACAACACAACTCTAAAACATAAATAAGTCATACAAGCATCATAATACAAGCCAGGCCTCGAGGGCTCAATACATGCTCGATCATAGACGAAGTCAGCGGAAGCAACAATATCTGAGTACGTATATAAGTTAAACAAGTTTGCCTTAAGAAGGCTAGCACAAACCGGGATACAGACGAAGAGGCGCAGCCTCCCGCTCGATCCTCCTAAACTACTCCCCGGTCGCCGCCGCCCGCACGTAGTAGTAGGCACCTCCAAAGTAGTAGTCGCTGCCGACGGTATGCGCTCGCCTCCTGGCTCCAAAGATCCGGTTCCGACAACCGTAAAGAAGGAAAGGGGGAAAAAGGGGGGAGAAAGCAACCGTGAGTACTATCCAAAGTAGTCGCAAGCAAGGAACTACACTACATATGCATGGGTATATGTGTAAGGAGGCCATATCTGGACCGAATCTGCAGAATTCTGAATAAGAGGGGATAGCTAATCCCGTCAAGACTACGCTCGCAGCCTCCATCTTGCAAAGATGTAGAAGAGAGTAGACCAAGTCCTCCAAGTAGCATCGCCAAGTAGCATCTCCAAGTAGCATCTCCAGAGCATCTCCAAAGAGCATCTCCAAAGAGCATCGCATAGCATAATCCTACCCGTGATCCTCTCTCGCCGCCTGTTAGAGAGTGATCACCGGGTTGTATCCGCACTTGGAAGGGTGTGTTTTATTAAGTATCCGTTCTAGTTGTCATAAGGTCAAGGTACAACTCCGGTCGCCCTTTACCGAGGGACACGGCTATTCAATAGATTAATCACCGCAGGGTGCACCACATAACCCAACACGCCGATCCCATTTGGCCGACACACTTTCCGGTCATGCCCGCCTCGAAGATCAACACGCCGCAGCCCCACCTAGGCACAACAGAGGTCAAGACGCCGTCTAACTCCTATGGCGCAGGGTCCGCCCATCGCCTTTGCACACCTACATGTTGCGTAACGCGCCTGAAGCGCACTCTAGCCTAGTGGCGCTCCAGCCCAATCCGGCGCGCGCCACTCGGCCGCCGACGCCACGAAGGCTTCGCCGATACCACCACGCCGATACCCATAACTACTCCCACATAGATGGTTAGTGCGATAGACCAAATGGCCGACATCAGATCAAATACCAAGATCTCGCGCGTGTTATTATGAAGCAACCATGACGCCGATCAGGCCGCCCACCTCTCGCCTAGGTGGTCTCAACCTGCCCCTGCCGCCCGCCACAAAAGATCCACACAGAGGGCCGTCAGACAAAGGTCCTTTCAGCCCCCAACTGTGAATCACCCCGTACTCTTCAACGGACCCGACTTTTAGTCACCATCTCGTAGTATGTATGTATAGATATACCCGCGATCACCTCCCGAGTGATCACGGCCCAATAGTATAGCAAGGCGATCGACAAGAATGTAGGGCCAATGATGATAAACTAGCATCCTATACTAAGCATTTAGGATTGCATGGTAAGGTATCAATGATCAGAAACAATGACAAAGTTATGCAATGTAATAGGAGTAACCTAACAAGAATATGCTACACTACTCTAATGCAAGCAATATAGAGAAGAATAGGCGATATCCGGTGATCAAGGGGGGCTTCGCTGCCGTTGCTCAGATAAGAAGGAGGGTCATCGCGACGAGTCGCACTGCTGTGGGCATCAACATCGCCACGGGTTCACCGGAGAGAAGAGGGGGAGAAACAAAGAATATATAGCAAGCAAGTGCATAACAGATAATAAGCAGAGGTAGACGTGTCCTAACGCTGTATGAGGTGATATCATAAGGGGGGAAACATCCGGAAAGTATCCCTGTTCCGTGGTTTTCGACAGATGAACCGGAGGTGAAATGTTGCAGTTCACTATGCTAGGACGCGGGCGTATGAACGGCCTGCGATCCGAATCCGCCTCGCCGCTCGAGCAACTTTCATGTTGAAAATAATTTAATCCGAAAGCTACGGATTAAAAGATATGATTTTCTAAAGATTTTAATAATTTCTCGAATTTAATTAATTATTTAATTTAATTCAAAATGTATTTATGACATCAAAGATGATGTCATGCCGACATCGCATCCATAACAGGTTGACCGTCAACCCGACGTGGGTCCCAAATTGCCATCGACTCTTAACTAACCTGACAGTTAATTAGGCTAATTAGTGATTAGATTAATCTAAAATGATTAATTAAGTTAATTAATTTAGTTAATTAATGAATTAATTAATATGTTTATTATTTTTATTTTTAATTTTTTTTTCTTTTAATAAAAGGGGCGTGGGGCCCATATGTCATATGCCCACAGGGCCATACAGGGCGCGGGCGACGGGTTACGGTCGCGCCCCATTCGGGCGCACGCCCAGGGGCATGCGGGTGTGGGCGCACCCAAGTGAGCACTCGCCCGCAGGGCGGGACGAGGCTGCCGGGGCACCGACGGCGTGGCACGCCGGCGTGACCAACCGGGGCCACCGTAGGCGGAGGCGAGGGTTGGCACCGACGCGTGACCAACCGGGGCCACCGTAGGCGAGGGTTGGCACCGACGCCGCTGTGACCAACCGGGGCACCGGCGGCGGGCGGCGGTGGCGCAGCCTGGACGAGGGGAGGTGGAGACGAGGCGCACCGAGGCACGGGGCTGGGCGCCACCGAGCGGGAGCGGGCGACGGCAGGGGCTGGCGGCCGCAGCAGAAGAACGGGCAAGACATCGGGCAGGTGGTAGGAGGAGGGGAGCATGGGCGGGCTCAAGACGGGTGGGCGCCGAGGCCGGCGAGTGGGAGGCACGGGCGGTGCACGCACAGGCATGGCCACGCGTGGGGCGCGGGCGCAGCCGACGCGGTCGGGGTGGCACCGTACAACGAGTAGGAAGAGGAAGGAGGGGGTGGCGGCTCACAGGGGTTTGTAGGGTCCGGGCAACGTGCGCGGGGTGGTCCGGCGAGGAGGAGACGAGGAGGACGGCGAGGTCGATCCGCAAGACATGTGGCGGCGGGCGATAAGGCGAGAAGCAATGAGGCGGCGCTCGGGCGCCGACGATGACGACGGGGTCAAGGGCGATTGCCGGGCGGGGACGACGAAGCCGAGTGAGGCGACGAGGCCCGGGAGGTCAAGGGATGGGGCGAGGCGCCAGAACGCGGAGCGCCGGGAAGGGAGATGGCGTCCGCCACGAGGTCAGCCTCGATCCAAGGGGATCGGGATGGGGAGGGTTGGTCTAGGTTTCCGCGGTGGGGGTCATGGAGGGGTTAGGTGGGCTGCCTTTAGGGCCAATGAACCGAGGCCCAACATAGGGGTGTGGGTCTTTCTTTTTATTTGTATTTTTATTTCTTTCCTTTTCTTTCTATTTATTCTTTTTTCTGCTTTAATTTATTTTAAAGTATTTAGGCATTTTGTAAAAGTGTAGTTTCTTCACCATAAATACCAAGCATTAATTGGCACACTCCAAACATTTTAGTTTTAATGTTTGAAAACTTTTATTGTTTTCCTCGGTTTTAAATTTGAACCCGAACTAGGTTTCAACTAACGCGAAGTTTATCCACAAAGAATCGAGGCGACGTGGCATCATTAGCGGGATCATCGTAGCTTAATTATCCGGGCCACAATTCTCCTCCATTACAAGAAATCTCGCCCCGAGATTTAGGAGCGGTTATAATGGGGAATGGATCCGGTTATGAAATTCTAACGATTCTTCTCGGTCATAGTTGCTTTTCTCAAGAGGTCGATACATTACATTGATGCTTTCGCCTTCTGCTTCGGGTCATCATGACGGTTGTCTTCCTTTCTTGGGGATCTTCATCGACTTACGGAAAGGAGAAGGGTAGCTTCAAAAGGATGCACCTCTACAAGGTTGACTATCCGGTCGATAACATCGAGGAAGGTGGCGAAAGTAACTCTCGAATTGAAACTTAAGAAAATATCGAGAGCAAAGTAATGAGGTTTCATGGGAAGTTTCGAAAGCGAAAGCAGTAACCATTCGATGCCCTAAACAGGTATGAAAGGGCTCAAAGCAATCAAGAATAAGTATTGCGTCCGGCATCAGATTTGATGATACCTCGGACGATGGCTCGTGAATTACATACGAGGCCACACGCGAGGAGCAACCTTGGGAACAGGGGGGTGCAGGAGAGTCAGGTTTCGATCCTGTGGAACTGTGGGTTATGGGCCCTCCATGTGGGTTGAAAGTAGGAAGGGTGGTGACATCTTGCACACCGCCATGACAGGAGGCATGTCGCTGAATAGCTTGTCACTATGCCGCAAAGAATGTCGGTACCAAGGACGGGAACTAAGAGAGCAATTTTCCGCTTGTTGAACGAGGCAAACCAATTGGCAAGCTATCACCTATCGGTGGTTACCTGAATGTCATCAACAATAGTAACAGGGTCTTACAAACAGAGTGGTACAACAAGGTGCTTATCCAAGGTGGAATTATCTCTCGCCGCTTAAGTCGATTCAGGAAAGGTTAAGCAAAAGAATGGAAAGGAAAATACGATTATCAGATTAAACAGAACAATGGAAAGGAAAATGTGTTTAAACACATTATTCAAGGGTATATCCTTCCCAAGGACAAATAGAGCAAGATATCCACGACATGATAGAAAGTAGAAACCATTTAGGCAAGGGGAGAGGATTTGATGACAATACCCATACAACGGTGTTTGGATAGTTGAGCAAGAAACATTTAGCATTGGGCTTCAAATGTTCTTGTTGAAAATCGGAGTACCACGGACATGCTTCGAGATAGTATTGACATGGTCTTCAAGCAAAGGTCAGACTTTGGATACAGGAAGGATCCATCAGGAACAACTTGTAGAATAAGTCTTACAATTTCCTCATGGAAGAGTGGATAACCTTGCTAATAAGGAAACTATAACAGCAGGTCATCCGGCCAGGTGTGCTGGGCATGCCATCACCTTATCGGGTCATAAAAAGATCAATGTTATAACTCTTGGAAATATGTTCCAACCATCATATTTGTCCGAGGTTCAGATCCAATTGGTGTCAGGATACCTACGACTTAGGATGTGTGAGAAGAAAAGGTGCACCAGAAATTGACGAGATGACATTGTAAGATTCTCGGGAAATGAACTATGGAAGGATGTCCCGAAACGAGCGTTCATCATTAAATCAAGGAGAGGGGAGGAGATGGTTGGTGGACTCAGCGCTAATTAATTGAGATTTCCAAAAAATGGATTTCCATACTTATGTGAACGAGGAGATAACATTTGTCAGATCAAATGATGTAATGATGTATGCTCGAGGAAAGACATACACAATTAAACATTGGTTGAAATGTGCACCCGAAATATGGGTTGGGTTGCACGCACCAACGCCGGAATGGTGATTCCACAATCAATAGTCTAAGAATGAATGGTTTAATTATTAACTTCAAGCAATAGGGTTGCTAGAAGTTTTGGAATTACACATCGAGTCCATTTGTGGGTGGTTAGAAATAACACGGTGACCAGGAAAGGAATGGTGATGGTGATAAGTATCACTTGTATCAAGAATTCTCCAGAGGTGGTGAAATTCTCACAACATTGAGGACATAAGAGATGTTAATGTTCCAAGGTAAAGAAGAACAATTACTGGATAGCAAGGAACTCAAGGTATAACACAAAACATGAACAAGTTTGTGTTGGAGGGAAGGCAATAAAGTGGGCGATGATAACACAACTCATCGAGGGCAAGGATGGTATTTCTTCATGAATTCAATTGATATCCCGGAAGAGCTCGTAATGTTGATGATGATCATGACACATTTGTCAAGAGATTTCATGAAGATGTTATCAATCGCCGATTTACATCAAGTCAAAGGAATGACGAAGCAAGATGTTTTGGAACCACAACATAACACAAACTCGAAATCAAGCTTGATTTTCAAGGTGAAATGATATGATGAGGAAAATGGTCGTAAGCATAGCTCAATCATCAAAAGTTGTGCTCCGGGAATAAGGACCAGGTAGCACGGTTAAAATTTAGCATGATAACGATATAGCCGATCAGGCTAGGAATGACTTGATGGAGTAGTAGAATTCTCAACAACAAAGTACTGGGAGTACTAAATCTTAGTGTTGATTCGATTCACAACCCGGTGTTTTCGGTTAACGACAACCTAGAACCCGTGGAGTGACTATGACAGGAAAGGTATTATCTTTTAAATTCATAAGATGAAGTGCAATGGGTTGATATCCTTGAGATACCAGGGGTAATACTCAAGTAGAGTAGAATAGAAGCTTTACAGAAATGATGTGCGTAAGACAAGTAATTTAACTTGTCCGAGAAACGGATCAAAGAAGAACAATATGGCCGGAACCACGATTGCAAAAGATCAAATCCCAGATATAAGATGAACTTATACCAAGGGGATAATTAATTTAAGAGAAGCTTCCATGATAAGATCTACATCGTGTCCATGGGCATGAACACAAAGTTCAAGGTCAACTCCCACTTCTCTAATGCATAACCTTTCATTCACTTCCCATTTTCGAAGAAGTTGTGATGTTGAAATTTTATCTAGCAAAATACCAGAAGAGTAGGGCCCGTGAAATCTTTCGGGCTCACATAGATTAGGTAAGGCATTGGTTCAACCCATCGGGGCATCATAGGAACATATACCACAAACTTCATACTAAACATCACCGGCTCGAGAGCAGAGCATGGTTGGCCAAAACAGAGAATAAGATTTATCAATGGTATTATGTATCAGAACTTCTCGATATTTTAGGATACGAAGGACACCGTCGGATGATAATTCATCAAAGGACCCAACGGTCCATAACGGAGCTGATGTGAGCATCGGTACCCAACCAGAGGAACAAAGAATGCAAATGCATCGGTTTATAGAACATCTGAATAATCCAACGATTAACTAACAAAGGAATTATGATTTTCAAATCAAGGGATCAGAAGCAAACGCTCTGATTAAGGATGGATAAGTTGAGTAGGCTTAGGGTACAATCGATGGCAATCTGATTGGCCGAGAACCAGCTCATGTTCGAAAGACGTCTGAGCCGGAAAGGTAATTTATCATGATCAACTGATGATTGTATGCATTAGCACACATATAGAATCAACGGACTTAAAATGATAGTGACAAAGGATGCCAATAAGATTACTAGACTTATGGGATTAACCATAATGCAAGCAAGCAAGAATTTCAAGAGCAATAGGCTACTCAGGATTTTCGGAAGTTCGGATATTATTTTGAAGAACTTAGTGAAACACACAAACAACTAGGGATGGGCGGATACTCGGTAAGTGCAAGTAATTATCCATAGGGGTGTATATGTGGATAACGAGCGGCAAGGCAGTAGGCACAAAGTATTCTCGGAATAATAGAGAGAATTTTCGAGGTATCTTGTAATAACAAGATCAACTGGGAATGAAGTTATGGACGACAAGTGTATGTAGCTTTCCATAGGGATTTATCGGTGGTATGGAATTGCAACGGCGAAGGGCACAATGGTCTCGGGAAACATCGAGAGTATTGTCAATCTTCGTTGAAGCGGTCGATCATCTCAGAATGAAGGGGCTCTCCGGCAGAAGTGATAACGAGAACCTAGAGTTAGATTTCAGCAAAATCATTTAACCCGAATAGAGGAGAGATTAGAGTCCCAGAGTATAGGTCGAGGAATAAAAGATCCTAATACCACCCAATGGCGATGTGGGCCCGTAAGGCACACAACCAAGTTAGTAAAAGTTTTGTAGTGACTAGACTCGACTTCGGCCAAGGAGAGTGGAAGGGGGATTCCTACAGCAAATGGCTCGACATTAATCTCAGACGCCTCGATTCAATCGTGACACTAATCATGCACGCAAATGTGTACGATCAAGATCGTGACTCACGGAAGATACCACAACACAACTCTAAAACATAAATAAGTCATACAAGCATCATAATACAAGCCAGGCCTCGAGGGCTCGAATACATGCTCGATCATAGACGAAGTCAATGGAAGCAACAATATCTCGAGTACGCATATAAGTTAAACAAGTTTGCCTTTAAGAAGGCTAGCACAAACCGGGATACAGACGAAGAGGCGCAGCCTCTCCGCCTCGGGATCCTCCTAAACTACTCTCGTCGCCGCCGGCCCGCACATAGTAGTAGGCACCTCCAGTAGTAGTCGCCGCCGACGGTGGCGTATGGCTCCTGGTTTCCAAAGATTCGGTTATGCATAACCGTAAAGAAGGGAAAGGGGGAAAAGGGGGAGAAAGCAACCGTGAGTACTATCCAAAGTACTTGCAAGCAAGGAACTACACTACATATGCATGAATATATGTAAGGAGGCCATATCAAGGACCGAATCGCAGAATGCCGTAATAAGAGGGGATAGCTAATCCTGTCAAGACTATGCTTCGCAGCCTCCGCCTTGCAACATGTAGAAGAGAGTAGACTGAAGTCCTCCAAGTAGCATCGCCAAGTAGCATTCCAAGTAGCATCTCCAGAGTATCTCCAAGAGCATCTCCAGAGCATCGCATAGCATAATCCTACCCGTGATCTCTCTCGTCGCCTCTATTAGAGAGCGATCACCGGTTGTATCTCGCACTTGGAAGGGTGTGTTTTATTAAGCATCCGGTTCTAGTTGTCATAAGGTCAAGGTACAACTCCGGTCGCCCTTTACCGAGGGACACGGCTATTCAATAGATTAACTACACGCAGGGTGCACCACATAACCCAACACGCCGATCCCATTTGGCCGACACACTTTCTCGACATGCCCGCCCGAAGATCAACACGCCGCAGCCCCACCTAGGCACAACAGAGTGGTCAAGACGCCGGTCAACTCCTATGGCGCAGGGTCCGCCCATCGCCCCTTTGCACACCAAGATAAGTTGCGTAACGCGCCGAAGCGCACCTAGCCTAGTGGCGCTCAGCCCAACCGCGCCACCCACCGGCCGCCACGCCACGAAGGTTTCGCTGATACCACGACGCCGATACCCATAACTACTCCCACGAGATGGTTAGTGCGATAGACCAAATGGCCGCACTCGATCAAATACCAAGATCTCAAGCAAGCAGTTATTATGAAGCAAATCATGACGCCGATCAGGCATGCCCACCTCTCGCCTAGGTGGTCTCAACTCCGCCTGCCGCCTCCGCCACAAAGATCCACACAGAGGGCCGCTGGGACAAAGGTCCTTTCAAATTTCAACTGTGAATCACTACGGTACTCTTCGAACGGACCCGACTTTAGTCACCATCTGTAGTATGTATGTATAGATATACCCGTGATCACCTCCCGAGTGATCACGACCCAATAGTATAGCAAGGCGATCGACAAGAATGTAGGGCCAATGATGATAAACTAGCATCCTATACTAAGCATTTAGGATTATGGTAAGGTATCAATGACCAGAAAGCAACAATGACAAAGGTGCAATGTAATAGGAGTAACCAAATAGTAACATGCTACACTACTCTAATGCAAGCAGATAGAGAAGAATAGGCTATATCCGTGATCAGGGGGGCTTGCCCGGCTGCTCGATAAGAAGGAGGGTCGCTTACGACGAGTTGACCACAGGCATCAAAGATCGCCACGGGCCTACCAGAGAGAAGAGGGGAGAAACAGTAAATATATAGCAAGCGAGTGCATAATGTGATAATAAGCAGTAGCTAGACGGTCCTAACGCCGTATGAGGTGATACCGGCGAAGGGGGGAAACATCCGAAAGTATCCCTGTGTCCGTGGTTTTCTTACGTGATGAACCGAGGTGAAATGTTGCAGGTTCACTATGTTAGGGACGCGCGGCGTATGAACGGCCGCGATCCCAATCCGCCTCGCCGCTCGAAAGCAACTTTCATGTAGAAAATAATTTAACCGAAAGTTACGGATTAAAAGATATGATTTTCTAAAGATTTTAATAATTTCGAATTTAATTAATTATTTAATTTAATTCGAAAATGTATTTATGACATCAAAGATGATGTCATGTCGACATCAAGCTAGTCAACAGGTCGATCGGGTCAACCCGACGTGTGGGTCCCAATTGTCATCGATCGTTAACTAACCTAACAAAGCTAATTAGGTTAATTAGTGATTAGATTAATCTAAAATGATTAATTAAGTTAATTAATTTAGTTAATTAATTAATTAATTAATATGTTTATTATTTTTATTTTATTTTTTTTTTCTTTTAATAAAAGGGCGTGGGGCCCATATGTCATATGCCCCCACAGGCTGGCTACAGGCGCTGGGCGACGGAATACATTACGGGCGCGCCTGCCGGGCACACGCCAGGCAAGCGGTGGGCGCATTCAGTGAGCACTCACCGGTAGGCGCAGACGAGGTTGCCGGCACCGACGGCACGGCACGCACGGGCGCGATTAATCGGGCCACCGCGGGCGGAAGCGAGGGTTGGCACCGACGCGGCCTGCGGGCGGCGCTGCGGGCGGGGAGCAGCCGCGGACGAGGGAGGGCGGAGACGAGGCGACAGAGGCATCGGGCAATGGGGCGCCGACCGAGCGGAGCTGGCGATCGGGCGCGGCAGCCGCAGCAAGAGCAACGGCAAAGACGCTGGTAGGAGGAGGGAGCAAGGGCGGGCTCAAGACGCGGTGGGCGCCGAGGCCGGGCGAGTGGGAGGCACGGGCGGCAACGATGTGCATGGGCTACGCTGGGCGCGGCGGCCGAGCTGTCGCGCAAAGACCGCATGTCGAGTAGGGAAGAGGAAGGTATGGTGGCGCTCGCAGTGGGTTTGTAGGGTCCGCAACGTGGCGCGGGTGGTCCGGGCGAGGAGGAGACGAGGAGGACGGCGAGGTCGATCTCGTGCATAGGGCGGCGCGCAAGCAAGGTTAGCACAGGCGGGCGCCGGCGCCGATTTATGACGACGGGTTTGGGCGGCCACGGGCTGGGACGACGAGCGCCGAGTGAAGCGACGAGGCCCGGGGAGGCTAGCGGGATGGGGCGAGGCGTCGGCAACGGCAAGGAGCCTGGGAAGGGAGATCAAGCGTCCCAGGCTGAGTCGCTGCCCGATCCGGGAGGATCACAGCAGGGAGAGGGGTTGGTCTAGGGTTTTGCTTGGGGGGTTATGGAGGAAGTTAGTGGTCCTGCCCGTTACAGGGCTATCAATGAGGCCGAGGCCCACGTGGGTCCTTTTTTATTCAGAGATTTTATTTCTTTTCTCTTTTCTTTCATTTATTCTTTTCTCTTTTTTAATTTATTTTAAAGTATTTAGGCATTTTGTAAAAGCGTGGTTTCTTCACCATAAATACCTAAGCATTAATTGGCACACTCCTAACATTTTAGTTTTAATGTTTGAAAACTTTTTTATTGTTTGCCTCGTTTTAAATTTGAAATCCAACTCAGGTTTCAACTAACGCGAAGTTTATCCACAAAGAATCGAGGCGACGTGGCATCATTAGCGGGATCATCAGAGCTTAATTATCCGGGGCCACATCGACTCCAACAATACGCCAACGCCGAGTGGTTTTGACCAATCGAGGCTTGATGTCGACGTGATGAGGCCGCTGGTCTGTTTCCACCTGGCCGCTTGACTGGCGGATGGGCAACGGATGCTAAGTCCACGGCCGATCGCCACTGGGGCAGTAAACGAGCCAAGGCGCCTTTGGCAAAGTTTGTGCCGTTGTCGCTGATGATGATGTCGCGGTATGCCGCATCGCACCGCGGATGTCGGCAACGGTGTTACCGCTGTAGTCCATTCAACTTTTTGATGGGCTTTGCTTCCACCCACTTGATGAACTTGTCCACCGCGATAAGCAGATGAGTTAGGTCACGCCGGCCGCCTTTGAATGGTCCTACTCATGTCCAGCGCCCCAAACCGCTGGGGCCGTAATGGGGATTGTCTTCGCCAGGAAGCTTACTGAAGGCTTGGAGCGAAACATCCGCACCCCTTGCATTTTTGGACTAGTTCTTTAGCTTCTTCCAGGGCAGTCGGCCAAAAGAAACCGTGCCGAAGGCTTTTGGCCACGAGTGCCCCTCGGTCGCATGGTGGCCGCAGACTCGCCTCGATGGATGTCTCTCGAGAATCGCTGGGTCTTTGTTCTCGATTCTACGCAGAGCACCGGTAGACACCAAAGGACACCGCTACCGACTAGCCTCTATCGACTATGGTGGAGCAGCGCTGCTCGGGCGCTGCACTTGCCGGCCGAGACCCCATCTGCTGGGTAATTCTTGCTCACTAGAACTTGAGGATGGCCAGCCCATGAAGGTGCTTCTATCTCTTCAACTACTACCACAAATGACTTCTGGACAAGGGTGGCTCGACCGGGAGGCGGCGGTTGGAGTCTCATGGCCGCTTAAGCTGAATTGACGGAATCTGGCCGACCGGGCAGTTCTCGCCAATCGGGCGCAGCCCCGGCCGCTTCGAAGTCTCGGTCGACCGGGCAGCCCCGGCTGGCTCGTCCTCGCCGACCGGGCGCAGCCCCCGGCTGGTTTCAACTGTGGCTTTTGAGGTCACCGCCGGGCCTTGGAGCCGGATCCACTATACGCCGCGGAGCTGCACGAAGATGGAGTCTAACTCGTGAAGGCTTGATAGACGTTGAGGAGGCGCTCAAGGGCGACGCCGAAGGTATCGCTACGCAGTGGAGCCGATTTGTGCCAAGGCATTCCGCTGATCGTTGTCATTTCATGGCACATGAAGGAATTCACACCTCAAATATCCGCCGAGTTGTCGCACCAGAAGCGGTAGCTCACCATGTTTGCGCTTTGGCGCCCCAATCACCGGTGATTGCTGAACCACCAAGTCGAGTCGCCATAGCACGATCCGCGAATGCCGAAGTTCTTGGCAAGCCGGAGCCCATGGATGAGCGCTTCATATTCGGGCGCGTTGTGGAGGCGGCGGCGGATTTGCAGCAGACGATTTGAGCTTGTCGCCTTAGGGGAGGTGGATTTACAACGGCCCAAGGCCGGTGCGCATCTTGGAGCCGCCGAATTGCATCCGCCAATGAGTGGAGTCGGGCGCCGGGGGTAGTATCGGTCTCGCCCACGACGAGGAAGTTTGCCACAGCGATTTGATGGCGTAAGGGCTTGTAGTAGATGGTGTAAGGGGCTAGATCTATAGCCCATTTGGCCACTGCTGAGGCGCTCGACTTCCAATGATCTGGCGAGCGAGCGGTGCAAAACCACAGTGATTGGATGCTCTTGAAAGTAGGGCTTAGCTTGGCGCAAAACGCACGCCAGAACAC